>CM035199.1:6212020-6259262 GCA_020233015.1 Callinectes sapidus | reverse complement strand
AGAGAGTTGTGAAAAATCTTACTATAAACTTAATATTTTCAAGGGCGAGTTTAAATTTTGCTCCTTTCTCCCCTCTTTTTCTTCTTTCTTTTTTTTTCCATTGACGTAGAGGAGGATGAGTAAGAGGATGAGGAGGAAGGGGAGGAGGAGGAGGAGGAGGAAGGGGAGGAGGAGGAGGAGGAGGAGGAGGAAGGGATCGCAAAATTTGGAAATGATTTAAAGGGGAAGTGAATTATTACTATACTTTCATGCGAGGGAAGGGAAGAGAACATTTTGAAATTTGAAGTTGTAGAATGATAGGAAGGGTTGCAAATAACGTCTGTCTGTCTGTCTGTCTGTCTGTCTGTCTGTCTGTCTGTCTGTCTGTTTGTCTCTTTATCTGTCTATCTCTGTTTGCCTTCCTGATTGTTTTCTTGTCTGTCTGTCTTTCTGTTTGTTTCTCATTTTATGTTAGGTTAGGTTAGGTTAGGTTAAGTTAAGTTAGGTTAGGTTTAGTTAGGTTTAGTTAGGATATGTTAGGTCTGTGTATCTGCCTCTTTTTCTCTATTACTTTTTTTGTCTGTGTGTGCTTTTATCTTGTCTTCCTGTCTGTGTCTCGTTTTCTGTTACTTTTTTGTCTGTCTCTTCTTTTATCTCTGTCTGTCTGTCTATCTGTCTTTTTGTCTGTCTGTGCTGCGTCCGTGTCTGTCTGTCTTTTTGGTAGCCAGTCGTTCTGTATGTCTTTCTGTCTGTGTCTCGTTTTCTACGTTACTTTTTTGCCTGTCTCTGCGTTTATCTTTCTCTCCGTGTATTTATGTCTTCCTATCTGTATATCTATCTTTTCTGCGTCTGCGTCTGTCTGCCTTTGTGGTAGTCAGTCGATATCTATTTTCATATCTGTGTCTATGTAGCCTGCCTGTCTGTTTATCTGTCTGTTGAGGAGTGTTTACCTATCTGCTCGCCATACATGTCTGTCTCTGTCTGTCTATCCCTTATATCCAGCGCGAGAAGAGATGAAGAAGAGAGTTGATGATAAGGTAGAATAGGAGGAGGAGGATTAGGATAAGGAAGAAGAATTGGAAGAGGAGGAGTAGGAGGAAGAGGGGGGGAGGGAGAGGAGGAGGAGGAGGGAGAGGAGAAAAACCCTGTCTGATCTGCTTAATTGGATAAAAGATATTCTGGGTTTCTTTTCTTTTTTTCATATATTCTGTGACAGCGATGCGTTTCAGACTTTTTGGTGAGGGAGAGGGAAGGAAAGAAGAGAAGAAAGAAGAGGAGCCGTGAAAAGAGAAGAGGGGGGTTATGTAAATCATTTAAAAAAGAGGCAGTTTTCTATCATTTTCTTTTGAGAGAGAGAGAGGGGGGGGGGAACGAGTAGAGAGTAATATTTCTTATCTTTTTTCACATTTCTTTTTGCATCTCCCTTCCTCCTCCTTCTCCCCTCCTCCTTCTCCTCCTCCTCCTCCTCCTCCTCCTCTTCCTCCTCCTCCTCCTCCTCCTCCTCTTCTCTCGCAACCTGTACTCTGTCACTGCCTTGAAATATTGTGGTCATGATTGAAACAGTGGTGTTGTGGTGCAGAGGAGGAGGAGGAGGAGGAGGAGGAGGAATAAGAGGAGGAGAAGGAGAAATGGGAGGAAAAAGAGGAGGAGGAGAAGGAGGAAGAGAAGGAAGATGAGATTGTTAACATGAATATAACAATAAAAATTACCTTCTCTCTCTCTCTCTCTCTCTCTCTCTCTCTCTCTCTCTCTCTCTCTCTCTCTCTCTCTCTCTCTCTCTCTCTCTCTCTCTCTCTCTCTCCATGCTTTTTCCCCTTGTTACCAGCCTTTCCTTTGGTGAGTCACGTGACCACCAGGCTGGCTTATCTCAACACGGTGCTAGCTGCTGTCATAGTGCTGTGCTGACGACACGCTGAGCTTACTACTGTTTATATTTTTGACCTTTGTTTTGTCCCGCCGGTGTTGTGTGTGGGTTGCTCTCCCTTCCCACTACAGCAAGCAGCGAAGACAACCTCCCACCATCACGCGCTGTGGTGCAGCCTAGTTATGTGAGTCCATCTTGGGCCGGAGTCTCAAATATGTCGAATTCTTAACCTAGGAAGCAAAATGTAAGACTTTTCTACTGGGTTCTCAATGATGTAGAAATTTTGTTGATCCTCTAGAAGGAAAATCTTGAAAGCCCCTGCCACTTCAACTATAGCCTTTTGAAAGTAGCGGAGCGATGTTTCAGAATGTAATCATTATTTGTAAATCCCGCATTCTGAAACGCTTTTGTTCTCCCATAAAGGTCATTTTCAAGAGTCTTGTACAGACATGACTTATTGGGTTCTCATTATACTTTTCTCACACTGAAGTTATCGAATACTCGTTAAACTATCACTAGGAAGATGTAAACCCATTTGAAAATACCAATAACTTTCCTTAGTCTATTAGGTTGTGGAGATGAGACGGAGGAGTTTGAGAACTGGGGCAAAATATTGAAACTTCTGCCCTCAACTAAGACTAAAAACCTGAAGGCAGCAGAGATCGAGGCCTATAATGTCTTCTTTATCCCAACTACTTTTGAGACAATCCACATTGGAAATTGACAAGGTTTTTCCGAAGCGTCTTTTCGTGATTCTAGTGATGGATCAACAAAAATCTTTTACTTCTTACGGAAGAGAAATGAGAGCGTGGCCCAAGCTGTTGACAGGCCCAGTGCAAGTACTTGGCTGCTTGACTCTCAACACAGAATCCTACCCCCACTCCCACTCCCGCCAGTGATGGGAGATAAGATTGTAATCATTTCCTGGTGTCTAACTTGTCCAGGCTCCGCGATGGACGCCGGACACTAAACAGTATCGCGGCGTGCAAACGAGAAGGACGCCAACCCGCGTCCCGTCTCCAGGACAGACACGCTGACGCTCAGAAGCAAATGTGACAGATCAACGTACTATGTAGTTGTTCACGTTGTGTTTTGTTTCGTGACACAGATGGAAGTTTTAAGTTTGGATATTCTATTTTTATACAATCCAAAGCACTATCGGAGGAAATGAAGCAATTGGTGGTCACACACGGCCAGGTTATTGCCATATACTGTACTATACATGCATACATACATACATACATACACATATTACGTCTATCCGCCCACACATGGAAGGCACGAACACTGTGTTGTTGTTGGGTTATCGATGACTTCTCCGTGTCAATCGACTTTCAACATGCACGAAATGCAACATGCACTTGTCTCTCCATTTCTAGTCAAGACAATCAGGAGGGCAGGAGAAATAGCGAGGTGTAGTGGCGATTCACCTCAAGCATGTTGTCGTGCCTTCCGTCATCATTTTGCTGGCAAAATATAACTACTCATGTTTGTTGTGATAAACATTTATCTTTATTCTCCATTGAAATCAAGAAACACTTTCCTGTTCCTTAATACTTTCTTCCCATGGCCTCGACTGCTTCAAAACATCCAGCGCCTCTTGACGTCTTTGAGTCATGCACCGCCTTTGTTCACGTCTCTTTTTTGTTATGTGACAATACACCCGCTGCTCCTTCTGTGATCTTGAAGCAATTTTACAGTCGTTGTGGTAGACGCTCTTGCTAAAAGTAGGAACACGAAGTGAATACACTCGATTGTGTACCACTGCGACAGCCCGTCGCTGTCCTCCCTAGATCCTGGTCGCCGCTGCCTACCACGCTACCGTGGTTCGCTATCCAGAGCCCAATCAGTCAAGTTCTTTGGTGACCCTCGGCCCGTGTGTGTCAGGCTGCCGCTACTACTTGTACCAGTCACGACCGTCCAGCCGGGAAGCCCTTCTCCGTCACTCACTGTGTCCATTCATAGTCAACCTTAGTTCTTAATCTTCTTAACACACACACACACACACACACACACACACACACACACAGTCTCCTCCACGAGACACAGTTCCCCTGACAGCAACACTACCAGCCCTGCCGGTCGTGACACTCTGAGGCATGACAGTGATCCTGAAAGACATGAGTCAGCAGATATCTCCGTCGTTACAGTAGGTGTGTCCAACACTCCTTCATCACCTTAGGATGTCTCTGAAGCCGCAAGGCTCACCTGCTTCTCGCACTGTGGCTAGGCTGCTGCCTGCTGGGACGGGCATCTGTGCTACAACAATAGTCGCACCGGTGCACTACTTGTAAGGTTTCTCTTCTGCAGTGAGTGGGACCTATGACCAGGGGAGGCGGAGAGGGGCACACCAAGGAGCGGCAGGCAGACAGACAGCAAGGCCTCGTCAAGCTCCCCGTAAAGAGGTGTCAGTGTGGCACACTTGCTGATTCATCGTGATCACGGTGCTCGCACACTGCAGTCTGTGCTTTTATTCAGTACAGTGCTACTCGTAGTAATAACGCGTAGGCAGTTTAATAGTGTTACGAGATATTTTGTAGCGCTACATACATAGTTTTCCCGTTCATTAACTGTCCCACTGTCCCTGACAACGAACGTGACCCAGCTGCCGCCTCCCGGAGCGCCGCTCACACCGGGCCAAGCTGATGTAAATAACTAGTATACAGTTTCAATGAGTATTGTTTGTATTTTAAGAATAAATTTTTCAAATAAGAAATGTGTTTTACGTACCTATCCGTAACGAGAGTCAACAAGATGAGGCAGCAGTAGCGAGGTACACACATGGTGGGATGCAGGATGTAATCCTTCCTGTGAGGCCGTGCTGGGCCAACACTGTCTGACACCCATGCCCATGACATCCTGTTAGCTAGCCCGCTTGACGAAACAGTATTGTTTTTTGTTTTGTTTTTTACCTTTGAAGCAATTGCCATCAATAAAAAGAATGCTGCAAATTCTTTCCTCTCCATGGTGCCAAAAGTGCCTTAATGCTTGGCCTGGCCCTGACACCCAACCTTAATCTTGGCTCAGGGAATGGTGGTGGTGGTGGTGGTGCCGCTGCTGCTGGTGTCGAGGCTTAGCCACATCACCCTCACCCCTGCCTCCTCCTCTCTTTCCCAGACTTTTAGTACTTACCAATAATGTGAAATTTAATCAATTATAGTATTATCAATTGGCAATAAAGAAATGTATGTATACATACATGTAGCCTATCTCCGTATGAGTATATTGAATCAATATCGTATCATCGACTCACTTACGTTTTTTGTTATGACTAACTTCACCTATTTCAGAATAAGACAACAATAGTGAGGAATACGTCATTAATGATGGCACAATGGCCATGTGTCGCGGGATAAGTAATATTGTCCACCACAAGATCGAAGACCAATCAATGAGACGGATATGAGCGTCGAAGCCACCCACAGTAGTAACGTGTCCCATGCAGTGCACTTTTACTTTTATCTTAAACTTTAATAGACTTGTATTTAGCCTATACCATGAATTATGCAATCATTATTTACGTTTTAGCTAGTACATTATTCAAGTACTTTACACTGAGTCATTTTCCTGTAAATATTATAACAAAATTTTCAGTCATTGTTACAAAAATATCCCGTGCCTCCTGCGTGCCGTAGAAGAGGCTTTGGCACCAGCGCCGCGCACTTGCACGTGCCAGCCGCGGCCGGCGCCACACGGCTCTCTCCGCCAGTCTCCGGACAGTCCTTAACTGCACCGTGCACACACAGTTTCGCTGTGAATTAGTATTTCTAATCCCATACTAAGGTGAGTGTCTAGGATTGTATGGAAGAATATAGGAGTGTTATCTGATCAAGTAACAGACTTGGATCCTCTTCAAGTATGTCAACCGCGACCACTTCTCTCTGCTGTCTGCCTTGAGGTGTCTCGCTCTGGCGCTCAAACGCCTTGCTTGTCTGGTACCGGTGCTATGAATGAGGAGCGAGGCAGGCACAACACTACCATGCTTGACAAATCATGACCTATTGTGTTCAGCCGCACACTGACATTACAAGTTTTGTTACAGAGTGTGTTCGTTCAGCATAATAGTACGGATAGGGAGTGCCTGTAAACTCACTGGGTACCATGCACCGCTCCTCACCACACACCGCCGTCAGTACAGTAGTACAGTAAGGCGGTTTGCCTTGTATTGCCCTTCCCATCCCATTGCAGTGTTCACATCATCACGTCTCCTACCTGTCTTCACCTCACCACACTCACTCCTAACTTCATTGCGATCATATCACTCCATGCTGTATCACCTTATGTCTACCGCCGCCGCGTCCCCTCTTCCTCCCCCCCTTCTCTCTCTCTCTCTCTCTCTCTCTCTCTCTCTCTCTCTCTCTCTCTTAAAACTTGCTCGAACGGTCCTTGCATCAGCTTCCGCCGTCCTATCACCACGCTTCCTATTCGCTATATACAATCTTGAAGTGACCATTGTACTATGTTGTATATTACTTATTCATCATTCTCACGCTGAACAGTAACTATTAACGCAAGCGATGGTGAGCGCTGGCGTAATCAAGACACACTCCGTGACCTTTGCCAAACACCAGTTCATGTCTATTGCCTATAGACGCTGTAAGTAGAGTGCTCTCATGAAGATCACGTAGAGGGAAGTGGAATAACACGCTTTGTACTATGGGTAGACATAGCTTGCTTGCTAGTACATTATACAGACATTTGATGAAAAGTACATGTATAAAGAGATACATTAATTATTTTCTTTAACATACAAGAGAGGGTTATGTAGGTGTTGGGTACTTTCTGTCCCACAGTGTACCTTGTATAGGTATAAACAGCAAAAGGCTTCCCCAAGCCCACGAAGTAGTGAATGTGACCCAGTTTTACTATTTATAACTATTCTATATACTATTTATAACTAAAGCTCTTTATGAAGAGTAAAGCAATTTTCTTCTCATAGTTTTCCATATAGTAATGCGGTTTATCTACAGTTGCAGAGTTTGGCAGTATTCACAAGCGTCAGAGTTTGTTAGTAAACTTTGCGCAACTACACCGTCTTTTTTCTTTTATCTTCCTCCTATATTTGTTAACAATCTAATCACATAAAAGCTACCAGCCGGTAATATAATCTTAAATTAAGTATGATATATTAAAGACAAATTACACATGAAGGAAGCCTAATGAAGGGTAATAAGTAATGTAAATATAAAGGCCAGTTGGCACACGTGGATGTCCGGCGGGGCTGCGCGAGGCACCCGGCCAGTGATGCCACACCGGGCGGGAGAGCCACTCACTTATATCTATATTGAATACAGCACTGGATAAAGATGAAGTAAGAAAGGCAAGACATTTGATTCTCTTTATGATATGAATACCAAAATAATATAACAATAGTCAATACAAAATATGTAACCATGTAGAAAAAGGACTTGAAAAGACGTTACAAGTTATTTCCCGAAAGAGATACAGGGGCAACAGTTTATAAATAAAGATTAAGATATTAGACACTTAGGAAATGTTGAGCATATAGACATAAATTGATAAACATGAACATTTCCACCAACAACAACTTGCTTATGGAAGTGTGGCAACTGGCGAAGTATGTTAATATAAAAAATAAATAAATAAATAAGCAAATAAACACAGAAACATACACAACACAACTAGAACACAACAAACCCACAATCAACACCTCAGAAAACAGTGAAATCAAAGCAAATCTCGACGTGGCAACACTGAGCGGTGGAGTTTTGACGGGTCGGCGGCGGTGGCGACGATCAGCTGTTGTGTAGCATCCCCGGTGTGTCTCTCCCACTCCCGCGCCATGGCCAAGAACTCCCTCAGAGACAAACTGGAGGGCGATGAGCTGGACCTGAGTATGATGAGCATCGCGGAGGTCCCGGTCAAGGAAATAGTGAGTGGTGGGGAGAGGTGTGGTGTCTTAGAGGTTGTGTTGGAGTTCACCTTGATATAGTTACCTACCTTCCATTTCACGGCAGTTTCACCCGATCGACCTCACCTCCGCCCTCCGATTTTCCAGACGGTTACTATTTGTTTCTGTGCAAATTATGACGTTTTTTTTTTCTTGTTGCTAATGGTGATGTGATGTTTGAGTTCAGTTGGATGGTGGAAGTCTGATCTATTTCTTGTAGTTTTGCTGTGATCTGGTTATTTTGTGTTTGTTCATTTTTAAACTTTCTTTTCTTTCCAACCTTGTGTAATGTTTGGTGTACACAGTGAAGGGAAAGACTTCAAGATGGTGTTTTTGTTGCTTCCACCCCAGCCGGTGTTATACCAGTGCAGGAGATGAGGCAGTGACCAGCTGGCTCCTCAAGTCTGTGGTGCTCGTTATCTTGAAGTTATTTCATGCATCACTGGGACTGATATATCAACAGTATGGCTTCCTGTGCCTCAGTGCCAGGGTCAGGATCAGGAGGTTACAAGAGGCTAATGAACTGAGTAAATCTATAATCTAAACCTAACCTTATGTAGGGATGACAAGGCCAATATTTATATTTTGTAAGCACACACAGTGCCACCATTCTATCCACAGGCTTCCCAGGTAATTATTTATAAGACATCCACATTTCCCATCACCCTCCATATAATATTCTGAATTCTTCTAAAGTACCTATCCTAGCCAGGTGGGCCACTAGCCTAACCTACTCTAACAAAACCCCTCAAAAATCACACCACTGGACTGGGATAATCTTGAATTTCCACCACACCCTGAATGGTATTACAGACATAATACACATTTACCATGCTATTTCTCTACGTTTATGATAAGGTGACTGACCTTTCTACGTGATATGTGAGTTGTGTGCTGGTATGTGAAGCAGCTGTATTATAAAGATTTATGGCTTCCCCTAAGAATGGTGTGATGTGGTGTGGTAGAGTGTTGTCTGTGATGTGCAGGAAGGTGTCCAGTGTCCTGTTGAATGTGCTGACGCTGTGCAAAGTTTGCCGTCTTAGGTAATATTGTAACAACATTAACGTCTTCACTTGAATACTAAATCAAGTTTGTTTGAGATTCATTCAGTCCATTGATTTTATTGTTTATTCTTCCATGCTAAAATAATTTCCATAATGCTCAGCTTCTTGACTCTTGGGTGTCCAGGGTGGCTGTTGGGGATTTTGTTTGTGTTTTTTTTAAAGGTTTCATTTTGTATTGATTTTAGTTTGGAGTGATTGTGTTGTATCCACAGCACACTCTGCCTCATTTGTTGCAGGTGCTTGTTTGAATTCCTGGGTTTGTGAGTGTTCCTGTACTCCTAAGTATTTTAGCGTCCTACTTCAGCTGCTTTGACTGGGCTGTAGCTGAAGTGAGGGTTGTATGTGTCTGCAGGATACATACTTGTTCCATAAACCATTATAGTGGGTGGGTATGGATTACTACTGGCATTTAAATTTCTTTTTGTAAAGATTTCTTTCCCTGCTGCAGTATACTGTACTTACTGAATAATTGCTGCCTACAGAACAGGAACCTAAGTTAACTGGAGAAAGTTTTCCTTACTATGAGAATAATCATGGAAAGAAACATAGCTGACTAATTTGTTGGCTAATTTATTTCATACCATACTTTTATTTTCACTTTTTTTCCATAAAATACCATAACCCTGTAGACTTGATGAGGAAGCAAGATTTCAAGTTGGAGAAGGCAAACACTTGTTGCCTAGCATTGACTGAAAGCCTTTCCACAACATTACTCTGGCTAGCATTACAAATCTTCTGTCCTTCTGATAATGAAGACCATTTCAAGACTAATTCTATTCTTCTCACTAACTGGAACTGCCCACACTAATGCCTTTGTTCTCCCACAGGCAGCATTACCACGGGCAATAAAGATTGATCTCTCCAGCAATCAACTCACCACGCTGCCGTCCTCCTTTGCCCAGAACTTGGGAAATATTGTTCACCTTGACTTGGGATCCAATAAGATTACGGAAATCCCCTCTAATTTCTTCAAGTTAAAGAAGTTGAAGCATCTAGACTTGTACAACAATCAGGTGAGTTTATGCAGGTGTGGCAATACAGTATTATGATTTGACTTTCTTTGATTTTGTCTTTTTTTTATCTACTTTATATATATATATATATATATATATATATATATATATATATATATATATATATATATATATATATATATATAATGTTCCTAGTGTTTATTTAGGTGTTAATTCATTAGTGGCATTTTCTCTTTATTGATCAGTAAACTTACTTGTGTGATTTCTGAATTTGTAATCAGACTGTTAGTAGTATTTGAGTGTTTTGAGTGGTTTTGGTCTGCACACACACACACACACACACACACACACACCACTGATTTTTGCACAAACTTTTAGGGCCAAAGATGAAAATAAGAGGAACACAACCACATCAGCAAACATTGACACTGCACATGAGCATACATCAGCTGCACACACACCACAAGCCACCATGTCTTGATACCACCACTGTACAGCCATACATCTGGGAAACCAATTATGTATTAGTGTCTTCATTGCATTTCTGTAGTATGAGTATGTCATGATAGATACTGTATGAAGCAATTCTCATTTACAGCTGACAGATCTGCCGTTGTCTTTCTGCCAACTGCCCAGCTTGAAGTGGCTTGACCTAAAAGGCAACCCACTCAACCCCACCCTCAGGAAGGTTGCTGGTGACTGCCTCAACCAGAAGGAGTGTGAGGCAGCTGCCAGGAACGTCATCGCTCATCTGAAAAAGCTGCAGACTCAGATGGAAGCAGAAAGACAAGAAAAGTTACAGAAAGAAAAAGGTTAGCTTGTTGAGTGACATTCCACTTTTCATCAGTGTATGTGTTTGTGTGCATGATTGGTGGATGGAGGGATAGATAGATGTAGACCAGCAACAAGGAAGGGTGGTTTGACTGCAACAAAGCAATCAGTACCTGGTAGATGGCCATCAGGGTTTTTGCAGTAACATCCAGACAGTTCCCAATCAGTGAGCAATGCTGTGTGCTGACACTTAACTGCCGTAGACAGCTTTGGTCAGCAGTCTGTAGATAGTGACCCCACACAAAGATAGAAGAGCTTGTTACATCCTTGGATACTCACAAAAAGTATATACTGTACATACTACGTAGACAACCTAAGTTACTGTGATTAATGTACTCAATGTACATTTCTTTCTTGTGATTCATCAAAAAAATTGGTCTCCATTGTTGGTGAAGAACACTGATCACTGCATCACCAGCCTGATGTGTAATATATATATCACCTCAAGCTAGATAATTGCAAGAGAGAATTTGAGTGTATTTTCTGATACTGCTCATCCAGTTTTGTTTTGTTTTAACCACTGAGAAATGTTGAAATGGGCATTTATTGACATTTACTGTGGTTGTGTAGTATTGTCCTTCAAAGCAGGATGATTAAAATGAGTGTACTCCACCCACAGAGAAGGCAGAGGCTCGTGCTCGTGCTGAAGAGTTGAGAGAAGCCAAGAAGAGAGCTGAAAAGAAGGCAGCAAAGGAGAAGAGGAAGGCAGAGGTGCGTGCTCAACTAGAGTCTCAGAAGGCAAAGAGCAACGGTATGGCAAACACAGAGAAACAGTACAGTGCTGTGCCTAAACCAGCCAAGCCCCAACTCAAGCAGAAGAAAGCCATCACCAAAGGTAAGAAATTTTCTGTCAACTCAACACACATAATAAGGATAAACCAAGTTTGAGCCTTCTTGCAGCTTGTATCACCACCATCAGCATGCTCACTTAGATGTAGATCAGTGAAAAGGTTAAAGAAAAGGCAAGCATATGTAGTATGAAGGGGGGCTGGGTGGCATACTTGGTTAAGGCAGCTCGCCTCGGGCCTCTGGTGCTGGTGGCCCGGGTTCAAATCCTTGCCAAACCGGTGGCCCGGGTTCAAATCCTTGCCAAACCTAATTACCCAGTGGGAGATTAGCACTCTGCTGTTAACCCTAGTGGTGCCATATGACCTAAGCTGGTGCAGCACCTAATGGAATCATTTACATTTTCTATATGTTGTAGGAAACAGAGAGCTGACATTTAGAAGTAAATCTGTGAGCATTTGATACTCTTTCATTTATAGAACTTGTATGAAACATCAATAAATGTTGGGTAGAAGTGAGATAATGGTCATTGACAGGAGGAAAGATGACATTAGTTTTGGGGAGGCATAAAAACAAACAGAAGAAGAAGAGGAGAGATGAGGATGGAGATTACTTGTGCACAAGGGAGATGACAGGAAGACCAACTGTACTAAGGCCAAGGACATGCAGACAGAGAGAGTACATATACCAAATCAGGGATCTCAGGTTTCCATCTCCTGTTTGAAAGAAGAAATGTGGCAACACGGACAAGGAAAAGCTTATGACCAAAATAATGACCATCTACTGTACATTAATTGTGTGTCTTTCGTACTGTACACAAGTGTACTAAATAGATTACTATGAAAGACATTTTCTTTTTGCCCTGCTGGCAATTGCTCCTAGTGTGGACACAAGTTCACCTGCCAGTTTTTGCCCGGTGAACGGTGTAGGGACTGTGAAACACAGCCACATCTGGTAGCACTGTTTGTTGCCAGATCTGTTGTCTTCGTTTCTGTGCTTATGACATCATCCCACTGCTTAGCATATGGTAACAGTGTTCACACAGCAGGCAGCTGCCCATCATCGGGACGAGGGTTAACAGATCTATTTGTTCAACTAAAGTTTTACTTCATTCATTTTAATTTTTATTTATTCATCATTCTTATTTTTCATTCTAACATTTTTTTCATTTTATTTATTTATCTTTTTTTCATGGAGATTAATGGATTTTTTTTACAGGCGGGTGGTCACTGCTCGGATGGATAAATCTGCTGCTGTTTTTGTGCCTGCTTGGAGCAGGAGGAACATGCCTCTATGTGTACACTGATGGTGACCTTTCACCCAATGGTGTGTCTGCTGCCTTGCCTCGCATCGCTAACAATGCAAATCTTCTGGCAAATCTCACTCTTGAAGCTTTACAGCCAGAAAACTTACAACAAACGGCACAGATTGTCAGCACGACCATAACGGAGACGGCATCTTACCTGTGGGCGGAACTCCAGGAACACACGACAGACTTGAATGTGTATGTAGAGCCTGCAGCAGAAGCAATGTTAGCAGCATGGGCGTGGTTAAGAGAAAACACAGTTTTGTGTTACAATTGGATTGTTGAAAATGTTGAGTGGAACTCAATTATGCAAACCATCAAGGAAACAATGTCGTTCTTTTATGAACAATATCTAGTTATTTGTGAGGAGCTGAGCAGGAACAAGGCCCTCATGTCCTTGGTGGCAACCATTCAGCCTTACTATGAGGTTGTTGTGGAGCGCCTTGGGACACTGTGGGGCTTTGTGTGGGAACAGCTGGTGATGGCTGTGAATTATGTACAAGAGCAGTGCCCAGGTGTCCTTGAGTCTGTCAAGGGTCATGCTGCCGCTGTCAAACAGTCTATCGAGGGACTGGTTAAATAATGTACATTGTTATGCTCTTCGTGTTTGCTTTGTATATGGATGTCTGAATTCCATAAATGTAAAAAAAAATATTAAAAAAAATACATGCAGTATTTGAAGCTCAAATGCTTCAAAGTATTAATGCAATAATATTTTATTTATGTGAAAATTCTATGGTTCTACTGACACACTGTTTTCATATACAAGCAGTATATGTCAAGCAGTATGAAGAATGGAGAATAAGGAAATCATGTTCATTCATGAGTTAATAAAAGTGATACTGTAATTGTTTTCTTTACAGTGTTTTGTTATCCTCATTGCCACATAAGCAAGTTGTTGCCAGGAAATCACACAAATTGTCCAAGAATCATGATGAAAATTAAACAACATTGAGGGATTGTATTCACCATTGCTTTATGGAATAGTCTCTTAATTGCATCAGAGGTATCAGTGTAGCTGGCTTTCTTTTTTTCTTTTTTTTTTATGTGTGTGTGTGTGTGTGTGTGTGTGTCTACATACATGTATGCTGTATATAACAGCAGCCTCAGCCAACATATTGCTGGAGTGACAATAGTTAATGGCAGTATCATCATGGAATGGTAGAATTTATTGAATCAACTTGATTGATCCCGGAGATTCCTCAATTGTATTATCAAGACAATTTTTTCACTGAATACTCTGTGTTGTGTAAATGAACCTTTATCTCATAATGTTCACACTACACCCTGCGACTACTGATGTGTTGAAATGAGGTACATACATGTAGTACATTCATACATAATGACGCACGTCAGTAAGGGCCTGTTCACACGAGGCGACTTCTATCGCGCCTACTGTACTAAGCTATGGAGCTGTTCACACGTAACTAATGCGACTGCGGCGCGGCTGGAAATTCCCGTGGCACGACAGGAATCGCCTCGTGTGAACACTATAGCGACTTTCTCGAGACAGGAATCGCCTCGTGTGAACAGGGCCTACATTTAATTTCTTTATCTCTACCCCCGTAACGAGTGCAAACGCGTCTGCGTATTCGTAAGAACTTCGCCAAACATACGAATTTACAATTATTTGAAACTAGCTTTATAAAGAGAACTTCCTCATACCCTCACATGTGCAATCTCAGCAAGATGCATAAACAGTTTGTTATAGTAATCCACGTTTACAATCTCAGCCATTGGTGTCTGAAGTCCGATACAGTGCATAATGTAGCTACATCTCGTGTGGTGAGGTGTGGTGTGGTGTTGGTGCTCTACGTTTCCGAGATGTTCAGCCACTCCGTGTACCTAAATAGTGATGAAACCCTCGAGACACAAATCAGCATTACCAAATGGCCCATAGATACCCAAGACAGTGAGCGAGTGCGTGACGCGGAGGACGGAAATAACCGATGGTGCGGCGTGACTGTGTGAGTGTGCATGTGTGACAGTCTCGTGTAGCTCGTGGTGTGTGAGGCTTACGTGCCCCGTGACCGTCTCATTTGCATTACCGAAGCAGCACTCCTGCAGATATAATTACCAACGAGGCGTTGACCTGACATTTTATTCAAAGCTAAACCTAGATTCCCACAATGTTGAAAAGCACGTAACCACTTGTGTTGGCACTATGCATCTCCGTGTTCAAGGCTACCTCAGGAAACACGTGCGTGGCGTTGGACAACATCGAGTAATGACACGCTGGGGTAGTGTCTCTGGGAGCTCCGGAACCATAGAAGGAAAGTGACGCCACAGGTGAACCACAAGGGCACAGCCTGTGTGTTACATGGGAATATAGCTCTTCACTGCATTGAATCCTTCCCACGTGCAATTTGATCTTGTTCCTCTTTCCTCTCAGCATTAAAGCCATTTATCGTTATATATCTTTATTGTCGCGTGTCGTAAGGCCGTGGTCTTGTCCTCCAACTGGTATTCCTTGTGGATTGCGCCATTAAGGAAGTTAATGCTTTTTTCAGACTAAACTCAAAATTTTCCTAGAGTTGCTGATGGCAAAAAATTTATTGATGCGGCACAAGAAGCATTAGCATCTCTTTATTTAGATTGGTCTGTATAATATTTTCATGGGTAAGAAATTTCTTAGTCCTTGTAGCTGCTCTACATACGTGAAGGAAGAGAAATTACAGTAATGATCAAGGAAAAAAAGTGCATTAGCTACATTCTTCTGCCTTGGCTCTATCTATGGCAATCTAGGCAGCGTCTCCTATGCCGTTCCTGCAAATACTGACCAAAGAACCTGTAGAATAAGCTTTGGTACTGACCGTGAAGCAGGCCAGTGTGCTACCTAGTATTACAGTGCTCCCTCGCCGCGTTATTCTACCTTGCATGTAATTGATAATGTACTGTAGTCGTTGACCGTGTTATTGTCTTGTGTGTTCACGATATCTAGTGTTCCTCAGACTGCTACTCTCAAACATTTCTTTGCTTCACCTCCACTGTTTCAAAAGATTTTATTTCAATTTATATATTATTTGCGGTGTTTTTATGGTTCTAGACGCAGAGTGGGAAGATTTCTTTATTATTAACCGGAGAAACACTTGAGAACCCGCTAATCATCCTTGTGGCCTTTAGAAGTGGTCGTGGTGAGAGAGTAAAGTGTTCCTGGATGCGGACTGTGACACCTCAGTCATAATGGTGCAGTGTGTATCCCATATGACTAACAGGGAATTGTTGACTTGCCTTGACTTGCGTGTGATACGTCTGTTTGGTGGAGCTAGTGAATAAAGAATAAATGGAAAAATAATTACTATTGAATACAAATATACCACAACCGTTCTCTAAATAACGAAAATAATATATATACCATTAGTGAAATACCGCAAAAAATATATAGTAGATAATCAAATCATTAAAACGGACTAAAATTATTTAAATGTGATGATAGACAAATTTACTATGCGACATGTTAAAGATACTTCGTCTGTATGTATAAGTTGCCTTGTACATATTTAGCATAATATAAAGGGTTACATACCATAGAAAATTTACTAAGATAAAGATAAGAATACTAAGATAAATAGTTTGAAAGAGGAACATAGTCATAGTGATAATAATAACAATAATAATGATGATGATGATGATGATGATGATAATAATGTGAGGTCTTGAGAGAAGTGACTTGACAGGTATTAGGAAGGAAGTGGTAGCATGCCAACACACGAGACGCGGTGAAGACTCAAGGGAACACCACCACCACCACCACCACCATGTCTTCCTCCTCATCCACTCCCTCCTCTCCCTCCACGCCCTCCACCGGCTCTGAGGATGACGTCACTGTGATTGAAATGCAGGTAATGATAATAGTAATAACAAAAACAACAGTAGTAGTAGTAGTAGTAGTAGTAGTAGTAATAGTAGTAGTAGTATCGTCCATTATTAATACTAAATACCACTACTACTACTACTACTACTACTAATAATAATAATAATAATAATAATAATAATAATAATAATAATAATAATAATAATACACATTTAAACAAAGCTAAACCCACGCGCATTTGTAAATCTCATTGTAGTCAACCTATTTAATCAGTTCCCTTGACATTGCTCTTGACACTCAAATACATTCTTAGCTCCTCTTCGCTCCCGTTGCTTACGTCTCCTCTTTCTCTCCTCCCAATCCTTCCCCTTTCCCCTTCCTCCTCTCCTTTCCCTTCCTTTCTTTCACGATACACAATGTCTGTTCCTTCCCTTCTCTTCTGTTATATCCATCGTTCACTTCTCTCCCTTCCCTTATACTCAATGGACTTATGGCTGTAAATATTCAAGTATGCTGAACTTGTATCAACCTTTGTATCATCCTTTCTAGCACTGTACTTTACAATTTTGCCCCTTCACTACTGGGACACATTTTTATCATGAGTCTTGGGTGTGATTAGGCGATTTTATTGACATTAGGAAGGGTCTATGGTGGTCAGAAGATTAATGGCCAGAGTCTATACAATTTTAGCCCCACATGAGTCTCTGAACCTGTATAAAATCAACAAATGATAAGCGGAATAAATATGAAAACGCGTCCCACAAATGAAGGGGTTAATCTACTTCCTGCTCCCTCTCTTCTCTCCTCTTAAGTCCCTTCCGTTCTTCGCTTCTCCCTAATATGACACTTTCCTATTCACACACCCTTATATTATCCTCCCTTCTCGCTCTCTAGTTATGTGCATCTCTTCCTTCTCCCCTTTCCCTCCTCTGCTTCTCTCCTTTCCATCGAGAGAGAGAGAGAGAGAGAGAGAGAGAGAGAGAGAGAGAGAGAGAGAGGACGATGAGGTATTTTTACGAGTCCTGGCAGCTCCCCAGTGTCTGTTATCACCCCGTGCAGCTTCACCGTTCACCCCCCCTCCCCTCCCCTCTCTCTCTCTCTCTCATTGTGTGGTTCTATGATATTTTATTTTGTGCTTTCTATTTTTTCGTTTTTTTGTGTGTATGGTTTTTTTTTTCATCAAAGTTGGTGTACAGTATATATGGTATTGCATTGTATTGTATTGAATTGTATTGTACCTATGGCATCTCTGGTATGTTATGCATTGTACCTATTTTGTATTTACCTGTTTAAATTTGCTTGTTTATTCATTCATTTATGTATTTATCTATTTATTTATTACTATTATTTTAGTTACGTTCGCAATGGATCTGTTGATTATTGCTGTATCATTGACTATCATGTTTTGAATAGACGTGTGTGTAGTACTAGTGATATATTTGTATTATATATGTATGTATCTATGCTTTCGAAACCATAGAACCTTCTCCCCCCCCTCCTTTCTCTCTCTCTCTCTCTCTCTCTCTCTCTCTCTCTCTCTCTCTCTCTCTCTCTCTCTCAAGGTTATAGGGAAGGCACTTTTAGACAAGCATTAACATTTCTCAACAAGTCATCTGTAATGTGAAACTCCGGTGTTATAATTAGACCAGGTAGGTGCGGTGTGGCGTGGCTGGTGCACCTGTACTATGTATATCTGTAGATGGAGTGTGGCAAGAGTAGTGTGCGAGTGTATGGTTGATTGAAATGTGGGCAGATATATATACACCCCTCGCGCTGAAGAAGGTGTCTATATCAACGCATTTTACTGATATGATCGTCCTTAGAATTATTGGAATGGGTAGATATAGATAAGGAGTTTGTTTGTTTGTTTTTTCCATCAACCACATAACTAATAAAAAGGCTCCGGCTCAAAGAATATATTGCACAGTGCAGCAGTAGCCGTCTATATATGAGTTTTTAATGGTTATCGGGAAAGCGGTCTTAGTGAAATGGTTAGGTAGGCTACTGCCCTCGACATCTTCAGTACTGGGACGTATTTCTTATTTATTCTACTAATTATTTGGCGATTTCATAGAGCTTCAGAAACTCATATGGGGATTAAAATAGTAGACTCCCGTCATTAATCTTCTGACCTCCAAACACACTTCCTAATGTCAATAAAATCCTCTAATGATACCCCATATTCTGTACTATTTTATTCCCCACATGAGTTTCTGAAGCTGTATAAAATCAACAAATGACAAGCAGAATAAAAAAAAAAAAAAAATGCGTCCCAGTACTGAAGGGGCTAATATGTGTGAAAATACTGAATACCAAGCTAAGGTTTCATAGATACAACGGAATATATAGAACAGCAGGTGATGGTAGTGGGTGCTGCTGCACATAACTTGCGACGCCACAGCCAGCCATGAATATATCGTCTGGCGTCACTCAGAGATAACACCAAGGAATGGACTAATGGTCTATGTAATGGAAGAGCCGAACATTAACCCTCGCCCAGATTAACCGGCTCCTCAACCAGACAGACTCCCCTTGATCACTCTTTTGTTGTATTAGACACCTATTCTTAACCCCTTCAGTACTGGGACGCATTTTTATATTTATTCTGCTTATTATTTGTCGATTCTATACATCTTCAACTAAGCCAGCCAGCCAGATAGCACCACCCACAGTCCAGGAAAAGTCTTTCTCCCACATACCCCACGAAGCGATATACATGGCAAGCTACTACTGAAGGAGAAGGAAATGGATCAAGGAAAGGAGCTGGACACTTATTAGATATGTATATATTAAGTTTATTCTCTGGTGACAATGCTGATAACATTCCCATACAGCGATCCGCGTCTCACAGGTCCAACACCATAGGAGATGGAACATAACGCGCTCAGATTGATGCAGTTCTCTTATCTAGAATTATCTATACCTACATCGTTTTTATGATCATGAGTAAAGTGTGGATGAGCCAGTATGTAGGTCAAGGAGCCGTGCACTTCAGTCAGGGCGGTGATCGAGCAGCACAGGATACAGCCAGGGAGAGATTTTTGCAGGAGTGGAAATAGGAGGATGCGAGCGATGACATCCAATGAAGCTGAAAGTATCACCGAAGGAAGATATATTGCAGGGAGAGATTAATGAGTGAAGAGACGGAGGGAATGTCGCTAGGAACAATAACAAAAAGATCATAATATAAACCTCACCGCTGTACTTATTAGCATCACAAGAGGCAAATGACAGAGTATATAGGAAAGGGAGGAAATAAGAAGGGAGACCTTCCTCATGCCCATTGGCGTTCGCAGGCGGGGCGGGGGAAGGAGAAGGGCAAGAATCTTATGACTTATAATATTCTTGGAGAAAGGATACCTCCCCGTCCCCCTTCCCCCCACTGCGGTCTCCATATCAATGCTCCTCATTCCAATGCATATTTCCTTTTTTTTCTGTTGACGCCCATGTACTGAGGGGAAAGAAAAGCGTTTGACTCTACTTAATAAGGACTGTAACGGTATGTGTCACCCTTCAACTCTTCTCATTGTCATAATCTATCCATTTGTAGAAATTTTATCTGTAACCTCCCCCCCCCTCCCCCCCACACACACAGACACGATAAATGTATTGAATTTACCATGATAAAACACGTATTTCACTCCTACCCAACAAGTCAAAACTTCCACCTGTCAAATACCAGAGAAGAGAATAACGAGACAGAGAGAGTTCCCACTTTACCATTTAATTACCTACTTTTTATTCATTCACCTTTGCATTATCTAACCAATTTTCATACATAACACAATTGAAAATATCCACACACCTTATCTATGAAGCTGAGTGACTAGAAACCCACTTAGAAGCAATTTGCATAAGGAAATGAGAGGAAATGAGGCGAGAGTGCAGGCAGTGAGAGCAAGGGAGACTGAGCAGCAGCAAGCGACCAATGGAAACTCGAGAAGGTTGACACTGGAATATGGTGAGGATTGCAGGACTCCGTGGCCAACATGTTCAAGAAGTTAAGGGAGAAAATAACCGAGGAAGTGCAGCACACGTCCCTAAGGCTGCCTGCGTCTGTCCAGCAATCTGTACAGCAGCTGACCCAGGTACTTAATACGGCACGCCCTGATAGCTGCTGCTGCTGCTGCTCCACCACCACCACCTTGCCCCATCAGCTGTCTGTCTCCCCGTGTGTGTGTGTGTGTGTGTGTGTGAATTTGAGTGTTACAGGAAATGCCCAATTCATGTTAGTAATGCTATGTGCTGTTTCTCATTCCCCCAATCTGATGGTGTAATCTAGATAGGGATGGATACCAGGTGTCAGTTATTCATTGTTAGGTTAGGGTACCATATACTCTCTCTCTCTCTCTCTCTCTCTCTCTCTCTCTCTCTCTCTCTCTCTCTCTCTCTCTCTCTCTCTCTCTGTGTTAGTGTTGATAGGTAGTGTGTTATGTTGTAGGATTCCTTTGAAAGTCTTGCCTGGCCAGTCTGAAGCATATTATAATTGTTGCTGATTGGCTGCCATCATGTTGTACCTCAGTGCTTCCCACGTTTTGTGCTACAAGGGGAGGGGGGGAGGGGAGGCTGCCCTTCTAGTGTCTATAAATGTACAGTATTTCTAGGGTTTCTATAATTGGAATTAGGTACAAATCTACAGGGTTGGATATCTTTTCTAATCATTAAAAAGCAGTATAAGGCGGTAGAGTCTGTGATGTTTTTAATGTGGGGGACAGCTTTTGTAAGACTATTGTAATTAAATAAATATTGCAGTCCTATTTCATATTACATTAGGTTTGGTTAGTTTCAGTTTAGTCTTTCTTTAAATTTTTCCTGGTTGTCATTTAAAACAAAATTCCCCCAAAAGTGCATATTCTGCCCTTAGCTGTTTTGTCCTCCCCCCCCCCCATAATACCCCTAATCCAACCCTGTAGCTTTACCAAATTGGGAATGTCATTTTTTTTTTTTTTTTTTTTTTTTTTATGGAATTTAATTTGCAAGATATATCTATATGAGTTATATTTGGTGTGGTCAATAAATGGTCAATCAATTCATCTACCAAATCTGTCAAATGATCTTGCTTTTTGTTTTGTTTTTTTCTTACTCCATAACTTGTCTCAAAATCAGTAAAATTAGGTCTATGTAGGTATTTCTCCTGGATAGTTGTGTGAAGGGATGCAGATTACTAGATATAAGAGAGAGAGAGAGAGAGAGAGAGAGAGAGAGTGATTTAATGGGTGTCAGTCATGCATTGCTCACTCCATCATTGGATTACCACGTACTGAGGTCATTGACACATGTTGACTCATACTAACAATATTGTCAAAAGGGTTTTCTGCTCACTACCTCCATCAGTGTTCATAGCTTAAGGGGGGAAATCTGTCTACTTCTCTAATGCAAGAGTTAACCAGTACTCTCAATCATTCATCTTATTCCTTGGTGAAGTGTGGAACTCCCAGCCAGCTTCTTTATTTCCATCTACCAGTGACATGAATCCATTGAAGAGGGAGGCTTCAAAACATTTATCCCATTCTTTTGGCTAACTCTCTTGACTTTGTTCGGGGACTGGCATCTCAGTAGGTGTTTTTGTCTGATCGTTTTTGTTTCCCCTGGGTGGCTATTCCCTCTTGCATAAAAAGAAAGAAAATAGTATATATATCCAGGTGCATTGTTACTGTGTGTGGCTGTGTTGTTACTGTGTATGGCTGTGTCGCTGTTGTGTTCTCATTGTAGTGTGTGCTTCAGTGTATGCTGTGTGTGGATGTATATTGGTGTAGGCTGTGTTACCAAGTGTGGGTACTGGGGGGGGATTATTGTGGGTATATACTGTATTTTACTGTTCCTTCACAGGTGCAAAGGGAAGATTGAATTGTTAGGAAAGTGTATATGTATACTATGTCTCTTTTTCAGGGTAATTTTCTTATATATTACCTCTGTTCTATTTTTTGTATTTCTTCTTTTTATCACCATCTGTGCCTCCATCCTCTTCATATTTTCTCCTGTGTTTCTGTACAAGAATCTTTCCTTCTTCCATTTGTGTTAGTGTCTCACTCCTGCACTCTTCACACGAGTATCATTGTTGCCGTCTCCCCCCTCACCCTGCCCTCTCCTGTGGCAGGACCCAGGTGGTGACATAAGTGTTGGCTGTTTAGCTCAGGCTCACAGCAGTTTCTTGATTGGGAGAGTATTTTCAAAGATATGAAGACAGAGTTATTGAAATACAGAACAGCAATTGTAGATGAACAGCTCTGTAAATTAAGTATGTAATAAATCATTTCCATTTCACTGTCCTATACATAGATTTTACTGGAAGATATTTTTTTGATTTTTTGCAGTTCAGCAAAACTTTATTGAATGTCAAAATTTACATATGCCACTGATGCACTCATATTGTGATGGTGAATGACAACAGTTGCTCCTGATCCTGAAATATCCCAATCAATTGAAATAGAACAGTGTACAGTCTGTTGTGGACCTTTTTCTGAGACCAAGAGACCAACATGTGTAATATAACAAAAGTGAAAGACTATGTTGCACCAGTCACGTGCCAGACACTGAGTATGTGTGAGCCACTGAATTATGTACACACACTCCCCCCACCTTAGTTGCAAGTCACCACCTGTGTGAATAAAATGTGCAAGTAGGTAGGCTACATTTGTACAGGTAACCAAGAAACCACTATTTGAATTGTCAGCACTCCCAGTGTTAAATTTACCTTGTGTGTTTGTGTGTGTGTGTTTTTTTTCTTTATTTTGTCTCCCAGTAAAACTATCTGTGCATCTGTACTGTATGATATTGAAATGAACACCAAGGCAATTTATCGCATCCCATGTTCAGAGTCCCTTGAAGGTGGAACAGTACAGTATGTATGTATGTATGTATGTTTGTTGATATGGCCCTCCCTCCACTCACTCTCTGGATCTGCTGAAGTAATGGTGCTGTAGAATCCTTGTAATATGTACTACCATATTTTTCAGTTTTATTTATCAGTTTTATGTGTTTTGTCTTTATTTTGTTGACTTCTATTGTAATGCTTATTGTGAATTATGTTAGTACCGTTTGTGTTGTAAGCTGACTGGGTAACGTTACTGAGTTGTGTTGATGAGTACAGTAATAGTGTATGTAACATCCTTCTTTAAAGCATGGATATTGACCGTCATTAATATACTCAGCAACTAAATCCTAACTTAATTGCTTTACAGACTTCAACTACCGATCAGTGGCTTGAGACCGTTAAAGAAGGAAGCCAATTAAGTGTAAGACTGTAATGATGATGACTGTTGTGGGCGGCAAGGCTTTGGGCGGTGTACTGTATTGTTAGCTTTTGTTGTGGAAACGTTACTTCAGCCATACAAGTCTTTTGGGCAAGTGATAGATATATTCCCTAAAACAAGTGAAATAAGGAGAGCTGTAGCTGTTGTTTGAGCTTTGGAATTGATTTTTGATGCAAAATTTTTCAGTTTTCTTTCTTTTTTATTAAGCCTCTTTTTGGTTTAGTCAGCTTAACAACAAAAACAAAAAACAAGAAAAGAAAAAGCAGCCTCTTTCACCAATAGATTTGTGAGCAGATATCTCTATCACCTATGCCAAAGTTTGCTTGATCATTACACACTATAGCACTAACATTAACCTCACATCACTCTATTAGTTTATTTGCCTCTCCTCACTCACCGTACTTATTTATTTGCGGCTCAGGCTGTCATAACTGTAATAACACACGTAGACACAACGTATACCACTCTTTGTGATCCTTAGTGTTTCCAGAGCCAAGACCTTGCTGGGTGAGGGCTGCATTGGCTCAGGCAGAGAATGCTTGCTATGTACAAAACACTGGCACACTTGGGGTCTCTCTGGGCATAGTTCTGGTGGAAGTACTGTGTCTATGCTGACTTGTCTTTGTGTTGCTCCTGTCTCATCACAGTGTCTTCCTGTGTTAGCTCTACCACCTGTCTTGTTTTCTGCTTTGTCAGCTTTTGGTGGAGGGTTGAAAATGTAATTTTATGGTGCAGAACTCTTTATAAGCTGCAGGGATTGGTTAAGGTTGTTAGTTCCAGTAACAGACTTTGAGACGTGATGGTATGCAGAGGTGCTATGTTGAAGACTTGATGACTACTGAGAGCTTTGTGTTTCATAGATGCTATAAGAAGTGCTACAGTAAGCAGTAGACAAAGTTTTCATTATATTAAAGGGAAGTGTTACCAAGCTTACATATATATATAACTAGCTCATGAGTGTATGGTGCACTTATGAAATAATTAAATTTCCAAAATGTTTTTAAATAAATGCTGGTACGAGGGGATCAGGTGGCAGTATAAGTTTGTTTCTCTAAAGCCATTATCGTCTGTTCATCCTCGGCATGGTGGAAGGACTGGACACTTACAGGAGTGTGTATTGGTATTATTGTTTTGTGCCTTTGTACATAAGGGGAGGATGAAATTGCTTCCTAGCCAGCTAGTGATAAACTTGATAAACATGTTCTGAGACTCATGTTTCTGTCCTCTATCTCTGCTGCAGTGCCTTAGTCATGTGCCACAAGAGTAGTGTGGTCATTTAGGTCATCAAGATCTTAGTGAAGGCAAATAAAGTGAACTGCTCACTAAAGCTAATATTACACAGGCAATGTCTCCTTTCTAAGACTGGTGTTCTGTTGTATCTCTTTCCTTTGACAAAGATATTGTGAAGAATTTCTTATCAGGGGAAGTGGTCTGTTAATGGCAAATTCACTAAGAGTAGTGTAGCGAAGGTTTACATGGTAGTACTGTACCTTCACCTCACTGTACTTTTAGAGAATTTGGTATTGAAAGGACATTTTCTTAGGCAAAGATTTTGTCATCAAATAATTGTTGATGAAATTGCAGTTACAGGAAGGAGACATTCCCTCAGTAGTGCTAGATTGATCAGAGAACAGCTGCAAGGGACAAGCCCCATGTATTCAGAGACTTTCTTTTCAATGACAAGGATAAATGAAAGAAATATTGTTGTATTTTGAAAGAAAGTCTTTCAGTACTGTATCTTTTCTAACAATAAGTATGTACTGTAATGCATAGCACTTTTAAAGATAGAATATTTTGTCAGGTTTTGGAGAGTATTTGTGTTTAGTGTTGTGTTGATAACGTTTGTTAGGGCAGAACATGACCCTTATTGACTCCAAACAGCTGTCACCATTCAGCGGGGCGGCAGCTTCACCAGGCGAACACAAGCGGGAGTTGTCGGCGCCGGCTCCACTGCAAGATGAGGTGAGTGAGTGTGCTGCACCATCATCCATAACACTGTTCTTGTTTGGAATTTTGCTGCTTGCTGAGATAACCTTGTGGATGAAAGCCTGTCCTTTTTTTTTTTTTTTTTTTCATTATCCTAAACACGTAACACACAAGAAGTTGGAAAAACTAATCAACAACCTTGCAGCTTTTGGTGGATATTTCGGACATCAGACCAGCAGGTCACAATAAAGACCTCTTCAGCATTGATGAGGACAGTCATGAAGGTGAGTCCAGTTTGAAGCAACATTGTGTTGTGTGTTTTGTTAGAGACCATTCACTTACCCCACAGCGTGAAGGTATGGAGGCTGGGAAGGTCTTTCAGATACTGACATAGTGAGTTTGTGTGTGTATGTGTGTGTGTGTGTGTGTTTTGTTGCATGTGTGACATTGCAGCTTCAAGCATTTTAATTGTGTTTGGGCTTGAGTTGTACCAGCAGTGCATTGCTTGTTGTTCTGCTGGCTAATCTCTACATAAGCAGCTGACATCCCTCTGTGATGAGGACAGGCAAGACAAGGCATCTGCTGAAGCCTTTCTCATTCTAGAAATAAGAATTCAGAGGAGTAGGATATCCCAGTCCCTCATTTAACTGTTTAGTTGTTGTTGTTTTTTTCTAAGTTCCCAAATTACATAGTACTGTAGTTTATTTCATTGTGTTGTAGCATACAAAATTCCTTTATTGACAAATTTTGTCTGTGGACTTTTGATTCATATAGAGTGACAGTGAGAATGACCATCATGTCACTTATTATTCCTTAGTATGACAGAATATCTGAAAAAAAATTTTGAAGAACTGTGAGTGTTGAAAGTTTAGTGACTTTCACTAGAAATTCTACCAGCTGTGTAGTTTTGAGTGAATGACTTCATTGACTGTGGAGCTGCAAGTCCTCAGTCCTGCTGTGTCTTATTCTTCAGTATTATGAGTGTCTCCATAACTGACAGTTTTTTGTGGGTTTGTAGTTTCTCTGTAATATAGATGCCCTCCATACTCCAACAATGTGTATAGCATTGACATCACAAATTTCACTGTTTTCAGAGAAATAACTCTCTCCTTAGAAATATGAAGTGCATACATGAACAGGTACAAGTAAGACTTCTGTCATAGCCACACCTCAACAGAATCACCAGTAACAAGCACCAGTGTGGATCATGCTGGACAAGACTGAATGGCTTGATAACCTTCACTTGTCTCTGTAACACTGCAGGTTCACCCAGCAAGTCAGGCTTCCAGTTGGTGGACCTGAGTGATGCTGAGGCCATCACCTCCAGCGAAGGTGATGGCGGCAGCGGGAACAACCAGGGTGTGGCCGGGGTGACCTTTGACCCCAGCATGTCGGTGACCACCAGCCCCACCCTCAGGACCAGAAGGGACTCGGCCAGCTCTAGTGTCAGTGACGTTAGTGGGCTGTTCCCCATCTATGAGGTTCCTGGAGTGTCTTTCAATATGCCTCAGGTAAAGACTTGATTGCTGCACCTGAGCACCTCACCTTGTGGTACTTTGTGTCCAGTCTTTGGTTGCACATTTAGAAACAGTTGAATGATACAACACCCTAAGATAAGTGTTTAGTGTGATAGACTTCAATTATTATTGTCTCTCAGTATGCCTCAGCTAAAGACTCATTACCACACACAAACACCATTCCTTGTGTCCAACCTTTGCTAACATGTTTGGCATCAAGGAAATGATGGAACGTAGAATATTCATATTTGTGTGGTAGAATTTGTTAGGAATATAAACAATATTACAGTATCCTCTTGATTTTGTTTACTTCTTTAGAGACTTGTATCTTTAATAAGTCTTTTTTTCTGTTTTTTGTCAACTTTGACCACAACTTCTCTTATGTAAGAAATAAAAATACATAAATAACAATATATCCCTAAAAATCTAAATGACATCTGCAAAGAGGTCTGGACAATAGATCAAATTTACTTTTCACCATAACTTGAGAGACATCAAAGAAATATGCATGATAAAGATGGAAAAATTAACTAACAGTACATTAAACTCACTGGATCTATATTAATCTTCATCACTCATTTAATTAGTCTGAAATATTGTATTACAGAGTGATCTGGAGTCCTCGAGTGAGTGGGAGGAGGGTGGGAGTGCAGCGGTGGTGGAGCGTCTGAGCAAGGACACGGTGTACCAGGCATACCTCAAGATGCGGCAGCGCTACCACAAGTACAAGGGCCGGTACGCTATGTGGTTGTTGGTGTGTTGGTGTGTTTCATCTGTTCCGTTCTGTTGCATGGTGTTGGCAGCACCCCGGCCGGGTATCACTACCCGTGCTAAACTGTAGACTCTTGCATGTTCCTTGAGCAAATCTAGTACGTAACATTTAAAGAGTTTGGTTCTTCTAGTTTGAATCCTGGCCACAGTCTGAGAGGAGATTGGGCATCCCCTCAGGCTAACGGCTCCCACATGGGTTGGTGTTCAGATACGAGGTCTCCATTAGGTGGTCTCCTTTTGCCCATAAATTCCCATAGAAAGCCCACATTGTATAAACAAAATTTCTTTTTGACGTCACAGTAGACTAAAACTTGGTCATTTATTTTAAGTGGTGGGTTCCTTTAGTCAGTGTAAATAGAAGTCTATTCTTTCAGTAGCTCATCATTAGAATAAAGCTGATGCTCACATTAACTCTTTCACTGCGATACAAGACAATTAACAGCATCATTAGCAATGCATGACCTCTTTATTAGCATCTGCAAGAAAGGAACGCATGAAAAAGAGTATATTTTGCAATTTCTACTCAGTTTAAAGATTTTAGATAATTACAGAAGAAATAAAGATGTTGTAGAGTGATCAGTTATTAAGGAAAGATGGAGCAAAAAGCAGTGAAAGGGTTGACAACTTCTAATGTGGAGTGAAACTGGCGAACTTCCACTATCATCATACAACCCCACTGTACGTTTGTTCTTTTAAATGTACACATAATTGTCTCTGTGACACCAATACCTTATTTGATATCTATATACACACTAATAGTAGCTTATTGGGTCTCTCTCTCTCTCTCTCTCTCTCTCTCTCTCTCTCTCTCTCTCTCTCTCTCTCTCTCTCTCTCTCTCTCTCTCTCTCTCTCTCTTGCATGTTTCAGAAAGTGGTGATGTATGTAGATAGCAATTATTGTTGTTGTTTCCTTGAGTTTCCTTGTTTTTGCTTCAGTGTTTTGTGTTTGGTTTATCTTTTGTCTTTTGTAAGTATTGAGTGTCATGCTGCTTGCTGTTTATTACAGTAACTGGAAATGTTCAGATCCATCCCATTAGTACAATTTTATGTTTATAGTATTTTTTTTTAGATATGCAAGACTTACTATTGCAAAGAAAAAAATACTGTATTCTGTCTTTGTTGGTTGTGATGCTGGTGTATTTTTGTGATATAACAGTGATATTCTGCAACAGGTACGCTGATCTTGCCCGAGCGTACAAGGATAAGGAGAAAGAATCAGACAAGCTGCGTGACGTCCTTGCCAAGACACAAGACAAAGCTCTAAGGAAGGTGTGTAAGGAAGTGCTGTGTTCTACTGCCAGTGTTTGGTGTCCAGAATTGATTTCAGTAGTCAAGCATGAGTTAAATATTAACATAACTCTATCATTCACTGTCAGACCAACACTAGTTAGGGTAAATCATTGGAATTCCCTTGATTTTGACTAAGCAACTTGTTCCTTTCCTCTATAATGCAACGCAACACTCAGTCTTTCCAGGAGTCATTGTTACCTGTATCCCATCACACTAATGGCTCACTCTGGGCTCATTCAAGACAACTGCTGTCATTAGTTACTTATTGACTCACTCTTGCTCCTCACCTGATATAGTGGAATTGTTTTGTCCGATATACAAGTATCTTATTTCTTTCATTTATAGAAGACATTTTTTTTATCAAAAGTGTGTTATTTGACACATTTGTATTCATTTATTGCCTTGGCAGTGCTTCTCAAATGTGAAATCATTCTATTTATCATTTTTTCTCTATTTGAGCAGACTATGTTTGAAAATATTAGGTGATTCTTAAAGCAGAATGTAACTGTATGAGGGAGTACATTATTAATGGAAGAAAAATGTCATTGGTGATGTGTAATCATTCATTATTGCTAAGGTGTTTCTTCCTCCATGTGTGTGTAGTGTAGGTAGTGGTGGTGGTGGTGGTGGTGGTGATCCTAGTGTTGATGCCACACCCCTGCATGGAGCATCAAAGTACAGTACTGATTTAGGACACTGAAGTGTGATGACTGACACAAAGTGTGTGTGTGTGTGTTTGTTGATGCCTTTGATTTGTCTTCTCCTAGATACTAACTGCATGTTACTTGACTAGGTGAGTGAGTTAAAGGAGCAGTGTTCCTTAGAGCAGCAGGCTAAGGCACACTTGGAGCAGGAGCTTCGCAGTGACCTGGAAGAAAAGGACCACAAGATTGCTGCTCTGCTTACCAAGGTACAGTACCTCTTGGAGTGACTTGTTTAGTCAATAGTTAGTCCATTGACTCAGTTATTCATTCCTGAAATAAGTTTTGTTGTGTTTGTTTTACCCCAGAATTTTGACATTAATTCAGAAGAGGAAGCTCAAAATATTTTCATGTTCATTGTTGTTTTATAAATGACTTCCATGATCAATACACGTATCTTTAGAGTGATGAGTTTCAGCTCTCTAGATTGCTGTCTGCCCATCCTTCTTAGGAAAGAGAACTGTTGGCAATGGGTGGATGAATGTATGTTTGCTAAATGTCTAAAAATGTCACCTCAGCAAATGACCTATTGTAGATCTCTCTCTCAACTGGTATAATTGTTATGTTCTTTAAAATGTCACTATGGAAGAAATACAAAATAATGCAGAAGTTGCTAATTTTGAGTCACTGCTTTCATTATGATGTGGAGAGGAAGTGAACCTTGAATAAATAATAGTCCATATATTTGCAAGACACAACTATTGAAGTGTGAATCCACCTTCAACTGGGGTAAAGTCACCCTTGCATGAGCAGTGCATTGTCTGTAGTTGTTGTTGAGTGTGATGTTTGTTGTAGAGTAGCGGTTCACCAGCACTCAGCCCAGGTGCTCTCAGGGACCAACAAAATTCCAGGGAAGTACAAAGTGGTAGTGTCCACAGAGACTCATCACCATTAGTGGGAGCCAAGGTTGTTGTTGGTGTTGTGTAGTGTTGCACTCACTCTGTGTTGTAGCTTTTTGCCATCCCACACATTGATGTCTAAGCCAAATTTTGGGTCTTAAGAAACATTTTTAGTAGTAAGTGTTCTTTTGCAAATGATGAAACCTAGGAATTGAGGACTTTTTTCCTTCTTTTTGTGTATGATTGATGTCAGGATTTCTGTTCTGATATATATTTTTTTCTACATCAGAAAAGAAATAGAGCCAAATCTGATATTGTGTCAAAGCTAATAAAGACCTTGGCCAAGTACTGAGTCTGCACTGTAGTACTTAGAGAAAGCAATGGTAAGGGTGATAGGGGTGACTCAACACACACACACACACACACACACACACACACACACACACACACACACACACACACACTTAACACCACCATATTTCAATGAGTGGACATTGATTATTTATTCATCACCCAATCACGTTGAAGCTGATCACAGTATTTACTAACGGCATTTCCTTTGGGTCTTGCCAACACAAGTATCTGCACAGAATTCTGACACACATTCAACCACCCATTTATGCAGTGAAGCTTACATACTGAAGACCAGACTGGCTATGATATGGTTCTGATGGATGTGAAGCTCAGATTAGTTTAGGGTTGACACTAGCTGTTTGTAGGTGAGTGGCCTGCAGGAACAGTGTGTACTGCAGAAGCAAGCCAAAGCTCACCTGGAGGAAGAGCTTAATGCAGATTTAGAAGAGAAAGAACTGAAGATATCGGCTCTCAAGATGAAGGTGCGTCCTAAAGGAAGTAGAGACTGTTGTTGACTTGAATGTAATGTAATGGGTAAGATGCATGGTGAAGGTCATTCCTTGCTTCTTGATCTTGGAAGTATAAACATTTATGTGATCTCTGTGACTTTTTCCCCCTTTACTGTAGAGGCTTGAGTCCAGAAGATCCTTTCTTCAAGCTTTTTACGGTAAATCTTTATCACGACAACACCATTGTGCTACACTCCACCTTTTTTTTCAGTTTTCACAGGATGCCAGAGTGATTCTATAGATTATATTACCATTAAGAATGGAAGGTGTTTTGGATACATATAGTACTGTAGAATATATAATGCTCTCTCTCTCTCTCTCTCTCTCTCTCTCTCTCTCTCTCTCTCTCTCTCTCTCTCTCTCTCTCTCTCTCTCTCTCTCTCTGTCTCTCTCTGTGGATAAAGTATCATGGGTCAGTAGGCAATGGTCAGGGATAATGAAGGTGATGGGGTGAGATAAGTCCGAGTTGGGCATGCAGGCGCTACACATTGAGGTGATGAACATTGGTGGTGCATGGTGGCAGCTTGGAGGTGTTGTGTTGAGGTGAGAGGGAAGGCTGTGTGCTGTTGAGCATGAGATGATGGAGAATGAAATGTGGGTGGTTGTAGTCTCATTGTGTAGGGAGTTCTTATGGTTGTATATCAGTGTTGTTGTTGTTGTGATGAGGTTTTACTGTTATTGTTGTAATTTTTTTTGTCGCTTATTGTTTATTTTTTACATTTGCACGTCTTCTTGTAAGATTGACTGGGCTTTGTTTTGTAACGTTGTGCTTTCACTTTGTTCACTTTTGTCCCGTGAAGTTTTGCAGTTACCATCTTAAGAAGAATATTTATGCTTTTTTGTATGTATTGGTTTTGTTTAGACAAGATGTTACCATTGCCTCATTCTATCTTGCTGGTGTTTGTGCATTACATTTGGAAGTAGTGTACAATGTATGCAGTGTGATGGACTGCACTTGAGGCTTGATGGTGTGATCTGAACACCTCAGTGAAGTCTTTGTAATGTTGTGTGTGTTGACTGTCAAGTGTAAACTGTATGAATTGTTTTATCTTGATTTTATCTTGAAGTATAATTATTTGTAGAGAAATATAATCACAAATTACTGAAGAACACACATATTTTTTGTGGTGAATTGATGATACATTGTTAAAGAGTGGTGTGGGTGGTTGTGTGTGGCCTGAAGGATGATCACCTGTCTGTATTGTGGTGAGCAAAGTGTTTGTGTCTGAGCTTGGTACTGCTGATGCCTGGACAGTGTTTCACATTCTTGCACTCAATGTTCATGTAGTTTGACACATCAGCATTAACAATGATTCTTAACACTAGAGAAAAGTCTTTTAAGTAGGAGAACACTTCTTTGCTTCGGTAGTTCCTTTAACATTTTCTGAATAAGGTACACTTAAAGAGTTGAAATTGACTTAATTTAAGTATAGTGCAGTATATGTATTTATTTGTTTACTAAATTGTAAAATGTCTTGGTGTAAGGATTTATTCAGGATGGGAATAGTGTCTTCTTTTTTTTTCATTTAGTTTTCCACAGGTATTTCAGCTTGAACTGACTTTTCCCTCAGGTAACAATCCTTCAGGAGAGTGTGTCAGGTGACTTGGCCAACCCTGCTGTCAGCCACAACAACAACAACAACAATAACAACCACCACCAGCAGCAGGTGGCCGGTGGGGCCCTCACCCTGCAGGACGAGGGGGACACAGCCTCGGCCTGCGACAATTCCTCCAGCACAGACAACACCTCCACTGCTGAGAGTGTCTCCACCACTGACAACATCTCCATGGCAGACAACGTGTCAGTGGCGTCCCACGGGTCTGCCTCCACCACCGTCACCGCCAGCCATGAGGCCGAGGAACTTATCGAGAAGCTCAAAGGTAGGTGACACGGGAAAGTTTGGAAAGACACTCAATATCTTACTCTTAATACAAAATTAGTCATACTTATGGGACTCATGAGTACAGTATTAACACACACACACACACACACACACAAATGAATACCAAAAGTAAGTCTACATGAAATTATTATTTTTAAAGTGTTTTATGGCAATGCAGTAGACACAAGTGAGGATATTATCCCTGTATTGGCAATGTTTACTGTCGTACGCGAGTCAAAATGAGTCATCCAACACATACTGTATTGCTACTCACACACTGCCCACAGTACCACTTGTACCATCGTGAAATTTGCAGGAAGTTTTCCCTGCAGACATCTCATTGGATACATCACAACACCTTACCATTAACTCATATCCTGCTGCCTTGTGTGTACAAACCCATACGCTCAGTTTTCAAATCAACGTTCTATTGAGCAGCAGTGTCAAAATATCTCCCGTCCAAACATTTGTAACGTCACACGACCTAACGCTGACACTACACAACCCACGGAACAGTGTTGACGGTGATTTTCATTACCAAACCACAGCTGGTGCAGTATCAGTATTTATCAGAGCAACTTGAAGAGAAATTTCAGACAAAGAAAGCTCTGTATTGGATTATTGACTTGGAAATGGGCGTGAGGAGTGTGCACAGAGGAGTGGTAATGGTGGTGACTGAGGCTATTGGGAGGGAACCTGGATGCTGGGGTATGGCTGAGGGATGGAGAATAGATGTTACCCTCATGGAAACAACACAATACACCTTCTTATGTACTATTCTGGTTGTTGTGTTTTGTATTGGTGTGTTTGAAGATGTATGTTGATGCAGATGATAATCACTGCTCTGTCTTAATGGGAGGGAGGGAGGGAGGGAGGGAAGGATGGTTAGTCAGTGAGTGGCATTGTGAGGAATATAAGGGACAGAACAGGTGATGGAGTTGCAGTGAATGCTTCCATGTTGTATTGTACTACTTTGTTTTGATGTATTTGTATTTTACTTCCTTATTTCTTTTATTTATTTCATTGATTTCAAACTCATTCAGTGATGTTGCCTCTATTATTGTGTATGTATTTAAAGGGCACCTCTCCCATGTGTTCTGAGGATCCTGTGTGTCTTGGTGTGTGTGTGTGAAGGACATAAGTTTTAGTGGTGATGTTCATCTTACAAGTTATAGTTTGATATGGTTAGGTTTCCAGGTTTTAATCTCCCTGTTTTGTTACACAAGCTTTATATCACTATTACTGTGTTTGGTTCCTGGCTTAAAAAGTTTATATATTTTTTGTCTCTTCCAAGTGTGTGTGTGTGTGTGTGTGTGTGTGTGTGTGAGTGAACATATGAGGTGCCAAGTTACCTGAACAAACACTCTCTCAAGTATATATGAAACTTTTTACCCATGTTAACTTTGGTGAGGAAGAAAAGGACTTGAATGAGTGCATAATGGAGCATTGAGGTTGCCATTGATGTATGTTTACCCGTCACTTCTCTTCACACTAGACGTCTGCCATTTGTTTCAGCATCTGTGGAGGTGGAAGAGAATGGTGACTCACGTGAGTAAAGCAGATGGTGGTGTGTGCTGCACTCTGGGGGGTCTGTGTGGCTTGGCCTTATTATGCCAATGGGATCACATCACCACCACCACCACCATCACCACCACCACCACCACACCTAATGCAGGCTTCTCTCTCTCTCTCTCTCTCTCTCTCTCTCTCTCTCTCTCTCTGTTTCTGTCTGTCTGTCTGTCTGTCTGTGTGTCTGTTACTGCTGGTTCACACATGATGACACACACGCAAGGATGCATTGCTCTCACTGGGGTTGTTTCTGTTGCTTCACCTTGCAGTCAGTGACGCTGGATAGTCACTCTCACTCAGCATCACCTGGGGCTGCTGTGGTTGCCTTCACACTGCATGGACATCAATGACAATACTGTTATTATCCTGGTTTTTCTTCACATTTTGTTGGTACACTTCTCTTATGTTTTTTTTTTTTTTTACTTATTGGAACTTTTGCTATTTGACAAGCTTTCTACTTGTGGTAATCATTGTTTTTGTATTACTTCCTATTGGTTTGTGTTGGTAATTGAAGGGATTTGACTTGCTCCTGTAATTTAATCTCACTTTTTGTTTGTTTGCCAAATTCTTATATTAAATGGATTGTTAGAAAGGAAAAAGGGAAACAAATCACCTGATGATTGTTAAGAAAGAAAGTCCAATACAGCAGCAGGAGGCACCATGCCTTCCAGTGAATTGAATGTTCTTCAGGCAAGAATATCAGTTTGTTTCATGTCTTTTTAATTGTCAACTAATGAGTGTTGCTACTTGAGCTTTTTAAAACTGCACCACAAACCAATGAGAAAACACAGAAGTGTGATTAACTAAAGTTTAAACTTATGAAGGGAACACATCCACAACCAAAGGTACCAACCAAACTTGATGGGAGAGGTAACTAACAATAAAGTTTACCCTCTTTTTCATGGAAAGGTAGACAGACATTCTTGTGTTGTATGGACTTATCATGCATAATGGGGAAGGCACCTGTGAAGATTAGCATCACTCTCAGCATGGACAATGTTATGACCTGGTACTTCTTTTAGACACCCTTGTAGCTTGGCAAGTTGTGAAGGAGTCGTATGAGGCCAGACTAGAGAAGCTGTGTGTGTGTGTGTGTGTGTGTGTGTGTGTGTGCAGTAGATGTGTCAGTTGTGATGCCATGGGGGGGGGGGAGAGAGGGAAGTGACAAATGAAGGAGAGGTTACTTGTGGTTACATTATGCAGTCAGGGCCGGGATGGCCATAACCATACAAGGAGTGACTGCACCGTGGAAGTGTTGAGAGCTTGTGTGCATTGCCATCCTTGGATAAATTATGCCCTTCTATCATGAGAATGTGGCTGGAAAAAAATCAGCGTAGGTTATGTACAGAGCCGGTGCCAGGAATTGTGAGGCACTTGTAGGAAACTGATGGTGGCTGGCTGGCTGGGCCCCTACGCTTCACAAAAGTAAAAGTTTATACATATTCACATTTTGTGTAGTATGTTTATCTTTATGAAAAAAAAAAAAAACATTAGATGCTTGATATACTAAAATTTTGAAAGACAATATGATTTTTTTCTTGATACAAAAAGACAAATACAGCTGACATTGGATCCAGTGTGATCAAATTAATCAAATAGGCTGACTATCTATGAATGTGTGTGTGTGTGTGTGTGTTTATGAGGAAGATATGTGTGGACTAAATTTATCAACAATCAGGTGTGCTTCTTTGTTGTTCCACACTGGTTGGTCCTTTGCTTACCAATAGCTTCAGAACACCACCACTAACAGAAATCAGAAATCTGTCTCACTTGGTAATGGTACACAAACTCTCCTTGTGTGGGCCACTGGTACTCTCCTGTGTGGGTGCTTGTGTGGTGCTCTCCTGGGTCACAGCAGCTTCATGGGTTGGCTGGCAGCCTGAACTAGTATATTTAGCACTTATCTCTGTGTGAATTTTTGTCGTATGGTAAACTGAACTCTTGAAAGAACATTGTATCAGTAGCTGCTGCAATTTTTTATGGTCTTGTTTCATTGTAGTGTAGAATATTAAGTTTTTATGATTCGGTGATCTTTTTAGGTGTGATGCTACTTTTTCTTTACCGAAGAGGGCGGCAGCAGCAGCAATGGATAACTCTCTGAAATAACCCACTAGATCATAATATCTCCCTCTAAAAGTGTACACTTCAAGAGTCCCACAAGAAAAGATGCATTTAGGTTCAGAAACGTCTTTATTCCCCCTTTCATAAATAGCTGAAGTCATGACAACTCACCTGGTCAGAAGCAGCAAAGGGTTTACATACTACTGAGAGTCACCATTGGTATAACCCAGCACTGTCTCATTGCAGCTGACGTAAGCAAGCACAAATCTCTGTTGGCTCGCTGCATGGACAACATTCGCACCAACAAGGAACGCATTGGGGTTCTCATGCAGGAGAGGGACATTGCCACATCACAGTTACAGGAAAAGATCAAGCAAATTGACATCCTAAAGGTATGATGAGAGTACCACATAAATCCTTGTATAGTTCAGAGTGTGAAGTGTAAGGTGGACTGGTCAAAGAGAGTGAGCAAAAAATGAATAGCTTGTAAAGAATATATTTCTGAATGAGATACAAAGGATGGAGCAAAGTGCATTATGATGAAAAGGAACTCATTGGTACCATTTAGACTTGCACAATTCAAACAGTGTCTTGTGATGAGTTCTGTCTTCCTAAGTTTATTTAGTACTGTTTTTTCTGGATGATTTCTGAACTGGAGATGTTGTGAAGCAGCCATCCTAGTAGTGGGAGTGTCTGTTGTAATCCTTTAAGCCACAGACGGTGGACGAGAGTCATTTTATGTTGATTCATTTGGGGAAGATGGCTGTGATTTTTTTACATTTTCAAATCTGAATGGCATTGAGGAAGTTTCTTCTTCCTCTCACCCTCTCTCTAATCTGTCCAGTACTCTCAATCATTCATCTCTTTCTCTGATAAACTCTGCAACTCTCTCTCTGCTTCTATATTTCCAACTTATTGTGACTTGATTTGATTTGAGAGGGTCATTTTAAGACTTTTGTCTCTTTCTTTTGGCTAATTCTTTTGGACCTTTAAGAGGAGTGGCAAATTAGTGGGGTTTTTTAATTTCATTTTCCTTGTTGCTCTTGTCCAGTTTCCCTTTCCTACTTAAGAAGAAATAAGACAACCAAGACTTCACTATATACATACAGGTTATCTTGACAGTGGGGTGGAGAGAGAGTAATGGCATTGTGGTCTGTTTCACCTTCCCTCAGGAGGATCACCTGAAGGAGCTGGATTCCCTGAGGGCCAGCATGGAGTCCTCAGCGCTGAGCATGGCAGAGACCAAGAAGCAGCTGTTTGAGGAGCTGCAGGTGAAGGAGGCCGAGGCAGAGCGCTGTAAGAAGGGAGCAGCGGCACTGGAGACACAGCTGGAAGAGGAGCGCTCTCACTGGCAGGAACAATTACACAACAAGCAGCAGGAGTTACACGAAAAAGAAGCCATGATTCAGGTACAGTTTTACATTGTCAAATCACCCCCCCCCCCCCTTTCTTCTTCTCTCTCTCTCTCTCTCTCTCTCTCTCTCTCTCTCTCTCTCTCTCTCTCTCTCTCTCTCTCTCTCTCTCTCTCTCTTGGCCAGTACACCTCTCACATTAAAAGTAGTGATAATGTTAATAGAATGAGTAAGATATATTTGATGTATAGTACAGACTACTGAAGCATATACAGTGGTACCTCTTGATTCGAACTTAATTTGTTCTTTTGGCAGTTCGAATTGCGAAAATTCGAAATAGGAAGCAATTTTTACCATTGAAATTAATGTAAAAACATTTAATCCATTCCAGTTTATTTTGAATAAAGAATACTACACTCAACCCCCAGCTATTGTGAGAAATTGATCCCTTAACATCACCGTGATGCAATAGCTAAAAACTCAATAGCCATTGTTAAGAAGTAATGGGGAAAAAAATTGGTCCTGGCCCATCAGAGTGGCACTTTGTTTTCCCCACAACTCAGCAAAATTCATAGATATCATTCACATTTTGAGAGTATTAAGTAAACACAGACATGAAATGCATTAAAAAAACAAAAAAACAGGCATGGCAAGACTTGTATACTTTGGTGTGAAACTCCCAAGTCCCGGTGAAAATTAAACAGGCCTCCCCCAGTTCCCCACCTCCGTCATGCACTAAGTATGGGAACAGATTGTGTAGTATTCCCTCCTCACCCTCACACCATCCCTATCCACTCCCATTTGATACACAAACACACCGAGTAGGCTGCCCCCCCCTCCACTCCCTCCCTCCTCAGCCACTCACCATTCTCTCTCTCTCTCTCTCTCTCTCTCTCTCTCTCTCTCTCTCTCTCTCTCTCTCTCTCTCTCTCTCTCTCTCTCTCTCTCTTATCAAGTTGAATATATTCTTGCAGCATCATTTTCAAAAGAAATTGTCTGAATATTACTTCACTTATTATTTGTCTTCATTACAGGAACTTGGGACCAATAACACAACACAGGAGGAGCAGGAAGAAGATACGGAGGCATCAGTGGCAGCAATAAAGAAAGAAGTAGAAGCTAAAATAAATGAGTTAGAAGCTCGCACTCAAGAACTAAAGGAATCAAGAACAGACCTTGAATCTCAGTTGTTACAAATCAGTGATGTGAAAGCACAACTAGAAGATAAAGTGCTTTCCCTGAACAAAGACAAGGAGGAGATGAGTAGGAACGTTGAGGTGATGGTGAATGAGAAAGGTGAATTGGAGGAAAAGTTGAGGACTGCAGAGTTGGTTAGAGAGGAACTAGAGAGTAAGGTGCTAGATGTAGAAAATGTTCATGCCAGTCTTAGGGAGGAGATGGAGAAACTTTCTAAGTGTAATGAACAGCTGGAGGAAAAAATTAAGGCAAATGCTAAATGTCAACAGGAGTTTGAAAAGGAAATGGAGGATTTGAGGAAAGTAAATTCAGAGAATGTTAACCAGATTTCAGCATTTACAGGTGAGATAACAAGTCTGAAAGAAGTGAATGAAAGATTATCTAACACTATAGAGCTGAGTCAGAAAGAGAACAGCACTTGAAAAGAAACCTAGAAGAAATTGAAAAGGAAAAGGAAAATATTTGCAAAGAAGTGGAAGATTTGAGGAAAACAAATTCAGAATTCATTAACCAGACTACTGTTGTTTCAGAAGATATAAAGGTTCTGAAAGAAGCGAATGAAAAATTAGCTAACAGTTTAGATTTGAGTCAGAAAGAAAACACCAACTTACAAACTAATCTTGAAGAAATTCAAAAAGAGAAAGATGCAATTTCTAAAGATGTGATGGAAAAAGACAAAACGATATCAGATTTAAAAGAAAAAAGTGCAGAACTCGATGGAAAGTTACAACATGTTCTTAAAGAAAATTCTATTCTTACGGAGGAAATTGCGCGGACAAAAAGTGAAAAGGAGTTACTGAACCAACAGATAAATGAAAGTAGGGAAGAAGCAGACCGGGAAAAAGACTTGTTGTCAGAAGAGCTCGATCACTTAAAGCAGGAAAATGAAAGAATTAATAACGAATTCAACCAAACTAAACTAGAAAAGGAAATGGAAAACCAAAGGCTCGCAGCTCTGGAGAAAGAGAATGAGGAGCTAAAATCTGGGAAAGACAAACTTAATTTAGAGCTGGCACAGTCCAAGGCAAACATTTCCAAGGTGAGTGAACAAGCCATGAACGAAATCACACTTGCCAACGAAAAATTGGACAGATTAAAGGATGACTGGGCTAGACAAATGCATGAAAAGGACACAATCAATAATGAACTCAGTCAAAAAATATCTGACCTAAATGAAAAGCTCATTCAAAAAGCAAGTGAACACGACCTGAAAACTAAAGAATGCACACAGAAATATGACGAATACAACAAGAAAATAGAAACCTTACAATCTCACCTACAAGAAAAGGAAGAAAAACTACAGGAGTTTACATCACAGTTCAGTGTTTTGGACCAGGAAAATAAAAGATTGAAAGCGATGTCAGAGAAGGATAGAAATGAAATGCAAACAAAGGGAATGGAAGCAGAGAATGAATGCAGCACTCTGAGGAAGGAAAAGAGTGAGCTGACTGCCCAAGTGGAGGAGCTGCAGGCCATCGTGGACAGCCATGAGGTGGAGCTGACGGCCATTGGGGAGGAGAAGAGAAAGTACGCCGCTCAGCTTGAGACTATCACTGGTGAGAAGAAAGGACTCCTGGGTGAACTACAGACACTGAAAGATGAGATTGTTCAGTTGAAAAAAGAGGTTGCTGATAAGGAAGGAAATATACAGAGTTTACAGAAAGAAACTGCAAAGAGTCAAGACGAGTATGCCAAGGTGAGGGAAGAAATGGCAAAGCTGACTGAAACCTTTGAAGTGGAAATGAACAAAGCCAAGGAGAGCTACACTAAACTAAAGGATAACTTCCATGAGATCAGTAAAGAGAAGGAAGACAACTTGGCTCAGCAGAATGAACAAAACAGTGAACTTCAAGATAGACTCACAGAAGCCAAGCAGCAGCTTCAGGAAATGCAAAATGTGCTCAAACAGAAGAATGAAAAAATAGAAAGTTTACTGAATGAGAAAAAGATCATGCTCTCTGAGTTGGAGAAGAGGGTTGAGGATCTGCAGGATGAGCTGAAGGAAAAGGAAACACTGTTGAAAGCGAAGGCCGACGAGTATGACTCCAGGACAGAGGAGCTGGAGGCACAGATGTCTGCCAGTGAAGACGGCTTGAGGAAGAAGCTTGAGGACAGCTTTCAGGAGAAGCACATGCTTGAGCAGCGGTTGGCAGAGTTACAACACAAGCTGTCTGAAAAAGATGAACTGGCAGTGAGACAGGTAGGAAACCAGCTAACACTTATAGTAGAAATGTAAATTATACACTCAAACTAAGTAATTAAACTGTATGTAATTGTGAATTTATACGATGTCTCATATGTGTGATGAAAGTTGATTGTATTGATAGGATTTGATGGTGTGTGGGTCATATGAGTGTCTTGTTTACACACACTTGACCTTGTCTTGAGTGTCTTGTTTACACACACTTGACCTTGTCTTGTTCCCACACGACCAATGACCATGACAGGCGGAGGATGCAGAGCAGAGGCTGACTCAGGTGCAGCAGTCCTTTATCACTGAGAAGGAGGAGCTGGAGAACACCTGGGAGCAGAAACTAAGGTAAGGCATCACACTGTCAAGATGTTGCCAATAGAGACTTCATTACTGTAAGGTTAATGTTGCCATTATTTTGTCAAACATTAATGAGAAGCAACACTCATTATCTTTATTTCCAATCCATCCCTATTCTCTTTCTGTCAGGTAGTATTTTGTAAGGCTCTTTTTATCCATCTATTCTACTTATTAGTTATTTACTTCCCATGATTCCTGAACAAGTATATGCGTTCTATGTGGTTGGTGAACAAGGATTGTGTGAAAGGAAACCACTTAACAATCTCTTATCTGGCCAAGGAATTGAATCTTGAACCACTATCTTGTGAACTGAAGGCACATATCATTATTCCACTGTCCTTGTGTGTGTGTGTGTGTGTGTGTGTGTGTGTGTGTATGTGTGTACGTGTGGGTGTGCATGTGTGTGTACGTGTGGGTGTGCATGTGTGTGTTTGACCCATCTGTGTGCAAGTACTTGTTTGAATACGTGTCCTGGTCTGTAGCACACCACAAAATAGTAAGCAGACACTCTGAAAGCCTCTCTGTCATCCTTGTCTCAGTGAAGGGACAAAGGTACAGAGGCTGAGATGCCTAGTGCCTTGTATTCATCTCATTTAGTATCCCTTTGCAAGCCGGTGGAGATACAGGGACAGTGTTCCTCCACGCCAGCCATGGAGCGAGCAGCCGGGCCATTTCCTCCCCTAAAGATAGACAGGTAGATAAATAAATAAATGAAATGGCTCCTTTTATAAATAAGTATTCTAAATTGAGGCTGTGACTGAGGTGTTGATGGGTTGGTATGGTGATGAGGAAGACCAATGTGCAGGTGATGCCAAGGCTCAGTCATGCCTCACAGCTGTCTGGTGTGGAGGCACCTGTGTGCATTCATTCTCTGTGTGGCAACTCCCAAACAAAACACTTAAGGGAGTGACACAAGTTAAGAGATGTTACCACCGGGAAAATAGTGTGTCATCTCATCTTATCATCTTATTTATTAGCTCCTCGGAAATGCGAACAGGAGTGTCTTCACTTTTTGTAGGTATTTGCTAGGGACTGGTAAGATTTGTTTATGGTATGAATAATCATTATTAAATGTAGATATGTACTCCATATATGGAATTGGTAGAGAGACCCACAGACAGTATGTGGAGGAAGAGGTCAGAAAAAATAAACATGCATTAGGGAAGACATTGTGTGTTAGGGATTGCTAAGATTTTGTAATATGTATTGTGAACAATCTTACTAGTGAAGGTTAAGTACATTTTCTATATAGGGTTGATAAAGGGACCTGGAGATAGAGACAGTGTGTGTCTGTGGGAAGACTTGACCAAGATGCAAGTCACAGACAAGACCACCTCATTCTATAAACAAACACTGGTAAACATTCATAACCTGTCCAACACTTTGGTGGAAAATAAGGGAATGAATGTTGTGGTGAAGAGGTTTTTGAATTGTATTGAGGTTCAGTTTTGTGTTATTTGTGAGATTGAGAGGAGCTGTGAGTTTAATGTTGTGAGTGAGTGAGTCACTAACTATCCTTTTTTTTCACTTGTTCCTCGTGACCTAAGAGGAAGAAGCTGAAGTGAAGCTAGTCAGGGATAAGCCTCTTGTTACCATTAAAACTCTTCCTCTGTTATTGCTACATTGAAACTCCAGGCTGGTCAGTACATGTCCTGCAGAAATTAAGAAGTTTATTCCTAATGAGTTAACTTCTTATAGTAAAGCAAAAATACATCTGTTCCAATATCCTTATTTCCATCACCACTTGACTCCTTTGTCATTCCTCTAATAAAATTCTAGGCTGGTCAGTACATCTTCAGAAATTAAGAAGTTTATTCCCAATTACTTAACTTCTTCCTGTAGTAAAGCAAAAATAGGATTATACATCTGTTCCAGTATCCTTATTTCCATCACTACATGACTCCTTTGTCGTCCTCTAATAAAATTTCTAGGCTGGTCAGTACATGTCCTTCAAAAATTAAGTTTACTCCTGTCTATAGTGTATCTCTTCATTAAAGCAAAAATAGCCATTCCTATGTCCTTGCTGTTGGTGAAATGAAGCTCAAGGCTGGTGGTCCACACATCTCCCTCAGCAGGATCTTAATTCATACTTTGCAGAACTCAAGGCATTGCAGATTCCCTTAGTGCAAATAGCCGATATGTTGCCTTGCTCAACATGATAAAGATCTCGTATGTATGATGTGACTGAGTGTGCGTTACTGTGTGTGTGTGTGTGTGTGCTCAGCCACTAACCCTGCCTGCGTTTGGGTTTGTGGTGTGAGGAATGTAATGACGTGTGACACTATTAGCCATCAAGAGAAATAGAATAAAGTAAACTCTCTCTCTCTCTCTCTCTCTCTCTCTCTCTCTCTCTCTCTCTCTCTCTCTCTCTCTCTCTCTCTCTCTCTCTCTCTCTCTCTCTTGAAATCACCACCCATTTACAATTTATACAAGTGACTTTCTTAACAGTTTTACTGTTGTGATTATTTTTATTAACATTGAGTGAGATCCATGTGAAAATTACCTGCATGAACTAAACAGATGAAAAAAGAATGGTTTATATGTTAATCGTAGCTTTTCAAGTTACTGAATTATTTAACAGACTTTAGTAGAAGACTGTTTGAAATGGTGAAGGTACATTTTGAGGTCAATTTGTCTCCCTAAAAGAGAGAGAGAAAGAGAAGAGGAGGATATAGAAGCTTAATCTTGTCCACTTGAGTTGCTACTGTATCATTTGAGAGGCTTTAGTTCAAGATTGCTTAAAAGTTGTGGGTAACAGTGGGGAAAAATCAAATAGTTCAGTTAAAAAGATAGAAAATTGATAGGAAATATAGGATATTTTATTTTGACTTTTGATACAACTTTTAGTGAAAGTGGTTGGGATTTTCAAGGATATTTTTGTGGTTTTATTTGTGGTGGGTTAAGCTATTTTGCATCATCAATAGAGTCTCACACATCTTTATGGCTTTATTTGACATGGCTGGGGTTTTCAAAAGTGTTTTTAGTGGTTTTAGTGACAGTTTGGCTATAATTCTTCTGTATCAGTAAAAAAAAATGTCTGTTTCAGCATCTTACCTCAACTTGTTTTTTACAGATATAGTGGAAGTTGTTTGGGTTTTGGGGTGTGTTTTTATGGTTTGAATGATAATGTAGCAACACTCCTGCTTGATCTATAGGAAGAGTGCCTCAACTGGTTGCTACAGCCTTTGTGTGGGAGATGTGATTCTAAAGAGTGCTCTCATGGTTTTGTCAATCCCTTTAGTACTGGGACGTGTATTTATATTCATTCTGCTTATTATTTGAGAATTTTATGCAGCTCCAGAAACTCATGTAGGGATTGAAATAGTAGAGACACCGGCCATTAATCTTCTGACTTCCATAGACCCTCCCAAATGTCTATATAATTAATTGTCTAATCACACCCAAAATTTATGATAAAAATATGTCCCAGTACTAAAGGGCTTTGATAGATTAGAAACAATTCTGATTGTCAATAGAAGACAGAAATCCATGAGAACCCTTAAATAATCTCCCACTCCTTATAAAAACACACTTTACAAGAACCTCAAACATTTTAGAATACAGATCCAGACAAGTGTTCTTTGCTGTACATATCCTTGAAAACAACGACCATTCACATTATTATAGGGATGATCTCACCCATGAAAAAAACTATGTACTCCTATGCACACCCACCAAGTTCACTGGGGAAAGAAATGCTGGAGAAAAGTGGTGGGAAATGTGAGGAAAAGTGTTGGCAAGGAAAGACGTAAGTTAGGCGGAAGAGAATATGGTGGTGGGGAGGTGTCAAGTGAAGGGTGAATGTGACTCCCCTACTGGTGGTGGTGGTGGTGGTGGCTAGGCTTGTGAGTGTAGTCCTGTGTGTGTGTGTGTGTGTGTGTGTGTGTGTGTGTGTGTGTGTGTGTGCTGGGGATGCCATGCCGGCTGTGCTATTCTGGTCCTGGCGTCCACCCAGCCCCACATATGGCCCACTGTCTCATCTCCCTCATAACCTTCTTAGACACACACTTCTTCTTCTTCTTATACAATTGTGAATTCTAGCACAGCCTTCGTAGTTTGTACCATTGATCCTACTCTCTCTCTCTCTCTCTCTCTCTCTCTCTCTCTCTCTCTCTCTCTCTCTCTCTCTCTCTCACACACACACACATACTTATATGTCTGATTGGTGTATGTACATGTGAGAGAGAGAGAGAGAGATCCAACTAAGTTATTTATTCCTTTAATGCTGATAAGGTTTTAAAAGTGTTTTTCTATCAATATATATCTGTACATATTTTCTACAAGGTTCATTCGTCAATCCTTTCTATGTGTCTGCGTGTGTGTGTGAGAGAGAGAGAGAGAGACAGACAGACAGTTATTCATTCCTTCACTATCAGTCTTATTCCAAAAGTGCTATTCTATCAAACCTCAATACCCATCTTTGAAGTGTTAATACCCAAATCCCTTCTTCCTTCCTTTCATAATACTGACAAACAAAAAACTCTTCTATTTCACTTTGTATTCATCTCTTCTTTATATTGTACTGTAGGTATGAGTCCAACATTACTGTACACAAGAGTAGCGCATTGTACACTACACCCACCTGCACTGTTACTTTTACTCATATTGTACTTGTGAATTGTGTCTCGGTGGTTTTTTTTACTTATTGGTGCAAGACTCACAACTGCGACCTTCAGGGTGGGGAGCTATTTGTGTGTGTGTGTGTGTGTGTGTGTGTGTGTATCAAGGCTGACTCTGTGCCATACTACTACTGTTGCTCTTCCTCCTCTTCCTTTACCTCCTCTCTTGTCTTCCTCCTCATGCTTTCTCTCTCTCTCTTCCAGCTCCTTCCTTTTTATTTTATTTTCTTCCTCCTTCTCCTTATTCCTTTCCTTTTTCTTCTTTTTTCTCTTTTTCTCTTTCCCTCTTTCTTTTTACTACTGGTATTCTTCTTCATCTTT
>CM035199.1:6199785-6211920 GCA_020233015.1 Callinectes sapidus | reverse complement strand
TCTCTCTCTCGCCCCTCTCTCTCTCTCTCTCTCTCTCTCTCTCTCTCTCTCTCTCTCTCTCTCTCTCTCTCTCTCTCTCTCTCTCTCTCTCTCTCTTCCAGCTCCTTCCTTTTTATTTCATTTTCTTCCTCCTCCTCCTTATCCCTTTCCTTTTTCTTCTTTTTTCTCTTTTTCTCTTTCCCTCTTTCTTTTTACTACGGGTATTCTTCTTCATCTTTTGTTTCCCTCCTTATTCTCCTCCTCCTCCTTCTCCTTCTCCTCTCCTCTCCTCTCCTCACCTCTCCTCTCCTCACCTCTCCTCTCCTCACCTTTCCTCTCCTCTCCTCTCCTCTCCTCTCCTCTCCTCTCCTCTCCTCTCCTCTCCTCTCCTCTCCTCTCCTCTCCTCTCTTCTCCTCTCCTCCCCCCACCCCCAGACCCCCAAACCTTTCCCCACGAGTCATCCATCAAATACTGTCTCGCTCCGTCAACTTTCTGGAAGCGCTTCAAAATGACAGATACAACTTATGGGAGGATTCATGAAAGTTGCTATATATATACTTTCTCTCTCTCTCTCTCTCTCACTGTAGAAAATGGCATATATGTTTTCTGTTAATTCTCCTCCTCCTCCTCCTCGTCTTCCTCTTTCTCCTTGTCTTTTTTCCTCTTGCTTTCATTTCCTTAAGTTCAGTTTAGTATAAGTTATGGTTCGTCAATTATCAAAGTACAGTCTTATTCTTTCTTTGGGGAATTGGCATCTTGGTGGGTCTCTTCCATTATTTTTTTCTATTTATCTTCTTTTTAATTAGATTTTTTTATCCATATATTTTGTTTCCCTTTGTTTAGTATTCTTACACTTAAAATATGGAAAAAAAAATGTGGAGATTGGTCATCCACTTGGGGTAACAGTTCCTAAATGGGTAGGTTTTCAGCTTCTTCCCATTTTTTTATGGAGTTGCTGTTCTTCACTAGTCTTTTTCCATTCTGCTGTGCCTCTCTTCTGTTCTTCTCTCAAACCTTGTCTTGCGTATCATCTTTCAACGTGTCCTTCCATCTAAGTTTCAGTCTCCCTCTTCTTTTATGTCTTTCCACTTCCACATTTCTTGCTACACTTCCCACATTTTTTATATATCTTTTATAAGTCATTCGCTGTCTCGTCCTTGCTCTGCCTCATAAATCATACCTCTTTTTTTGCCAATAACTCTTGATAGAACTGGAATTTTTGAGCTTGAAATAGCCAGTGACACTCCTTGGACTTCTGAAGTGGATTTACATGAATGGCTGTGAAGTTGCATTCAGTTTTCAGCACTTGAGAGACAGACACTTATATTTGCTTTACTGATCCAGGCTCCATATTAAAAGATTCTTGAGTATGTAGCTTTTTCCTATACGAATTTCTAGTCTTAAAATCCATCTTAATCTCCTGAAATTGGTGTTGTACTTTAGCCATTATCTCATCAGCAGTAAATCTGAAGCTGGTGATGAGGTGATGACTAAAATACAACATCATTGAAATGATTTTAAGAATAGAAATTAATCTAAGGAAAAGTTACATAGAATAAGAATCTCTGTTAATACATGCCGAGACACCCAGACTTTGCTGCACAGGGAGATAGCAAGTCAAAGTCACATGTGGAGTTAGTTTAAGAGAAAGGCAACACAGTGAATGAAAGATGCAACGATACAAGAGTTAAATAAAGATCATCTCACCACTTAAAAGGAAGACCAAGTGTTGCTTAGTGCCAGGTTTACAGTAAGCAAAGTAGTGTGTGTGTGTGTGTGTGTGTGTGTGTGTGTGTGTGTGTGTGTGTGATAACCAAAGGGAAGGAGACACAGGGAGGAAAGCCAGTGAGGTTGTGTATTGTGTGTGTGCATTAGGCCGTAACCACAAAAATCGAGTGTTGCTTAGTGTCAAATTTATAGTAGAGTGTTGCTGTGTATGTGTGTGTGAGGTAGCAGAAGGAAAGGAGAGTTTGAGAGGCTGTTTACTGTGTGTGTGTGTGTGTGTGTTTGTGTGTGTGTGTGTGTGTGTGTGTGTGTGTGTGTGTGTGTGTAGCTATGTGTGTGTGTGTAGCTATGTGTGTGTGTGTGTGTGTGTGTGTAGCTATGTGTGTGTCAGTCAGTGTAGCCACAGAGTATTTTGAGGCATGTGGCAGGTGCAGGTGCCAAATTATTCCATCAAGAGTCTCAGAGATTTCTTTTCTCTCGTGGCTCTGACATTGATTGGTAACCAGCCCGGCTCAGGTTATCTCAGTGTATTGTTTCCTGATACACACACACACACACACACACACACACACACACACACACACATACACACACACACACACACACACACACATTGAAGGAAATATTGGATAAGTGGAGATGTGGAGACAGGACACTATGAGCCCTGTTTGAACACTGTATAATACAACTGGTTAGATACACACACACACACACACACACACACACACACACACAAACTTGTAAAAGAAAAACTATACAAATTGAGATAAAACAATAAGGCTACACTTACATAGGTCACATCCTAAATAAATACATAGAGGGAGTGTAACTAAAATTGATATAAAATTGCATGAATTATAGAAAGATACCGAGTAAGTGGATAGGAATAGTATAACTCAGTTGTTATCTTTTACGGATGAGTAAGTGAGTGTTGTGTTAGTGCTTATGTGTGGTGTGGGAGCAGTGAGGTGAGGAGACACAAGGAAGAACAAGACCTTGAGTTACAGAAAACAAGATGAAGGATTAGTTGAAAATTTATCATTGCTTGTACATTATAGAACTTAAGACGACAGCTCAAATGTATTTATAAATGTATCGGAAGCATTGTATACACACATATATTATATCATGAAAACTTTCCCTAATCAAGTCAAATGCCTGACAGTAGAGAGATGTTTTTATATACATAGATGAAAACAGTGTGGAGGTATGCAGAGTTAAGGGAAGGAACACACACACACACACAGCAAGTCTAGGATAGGGAAGAAGACACAGCGTCCAAGGCAGTGTGTGTACTCAGATCAAGTGGTGCGTTGTAATCTTGGCACACTGCTGTAGTTTCAAGGTTTGAGCCATGGCACGCACACACACACACACACACACACACACACACACACACACACACACACACATGCTGGAGGTTACGTAGAGTGACCTAAATCTCCTAACACTTGCTCTCTCTCTCTCTCTCTCTTTCTCTCTCTCTCGTGCATGCTGGACTAGCCTCTTCCTTTGTAGTGTTTGGGTTGATTAGTTAGATGTGTTTACTTCCTGTTTTTCTTCATAGTGTTCCCATAATTCTTAGGGATGTATAGAATTTTCCTCATTATTTTTTAACCTAAAGAGTGGAGGTTGTTGGCAGTGTTTTCTTGCAACTATTTGTGGAGATGTAAAACTTGTTGCAGGGCCAAACCTCATCCCATTTTCTCTGGGAAAGTCCTCACTTAGAAAAACAACATTGAAATAGAGTAATGGTATACATTGGGTATAACAAGCCTAGGGCTCTGTTGCCACAGAGAAGAGGTGTGTGTCACTGTTCTTTCCACTCTGTGTTCTGAATGGCAGGTGTGAACTTGACCAGCTCAAAAAGCACCACGAAGAAGCTTTGGCGAGTCGCGAGTCAGAGGTGACCAGGTCCCACCAGGCTGAGTTGGAAGGTGTCCAGAGTAGCTACCAACATTCTGTTGCTACCAGGGACGCTACCATCGCTGCCCTCAAGGATGAGGCCGACCAGCAGAGGCTTGCCCACCAGGACGATCTGGAGGCCTGGCAGCGCAAGTACCAGGACTTGGAGAGCCAGCTGGCAGAGGCCAAGTGTCAGGTGAGCCTTCACTCTTAATAAGTACTTCTGCTTCAATCTTAATATTAAATCATACTCCTGCTGCTGCTGCTTTGGTATTAAGCCCATGAAGGGGATGTAAGCACTGATGGCATAAAATGTACATTATTCTTGCTTGTATCTTGTTCAAGAGAATGTTGATCATGATTGATGCTAAATTTAGCCTGTGGGGTAAGGTGAGTGAGGCTGGTGTTGGAGCTGAGCCAGACTTTGAGGCTTCTTGGCCTGGCCAGCACAGGTGCCACCAGTCGAGAGGAGGACTTCTGTAGAGAGGGAGGGTGCATCACTGCCAAGCTGGAACATCGCGCCCCAGGGCTCTCCTGGCACTAATTAGAAAAAAAAAGGGGAGAAAATTGCTTTTAGGAGCCTTAGTAGTAAAGTGATCAGCCTGCTGCAGAAAAAGCTTCTCCATCCCAACCATGGCAGACTCAAAACTAATCATAGAGTTGGAGGTTAAACAAGTACAAGAACAGCTGATGAAGCTTTTTGAAGAACGAAAAAGCCTTCAGAAGGAATTTGAGCAACTTACAGGAAGCAGTCACCAACTTCTGCAGGAAATTAAAGAAGACCCAACAAGTGCCAGTGAGAGGAAACTCCACACTTATGAAGCTGAGAAGAGAAGGATCGAAGAAAAACTGGAATTCTTGGAAAACGAAATCTCGGAAAAGGATAAGAGGATTACTCTCCTAGACTCGAAGGCTGGTCTATTCCTGCAGCAAGTGAGCACAACACCAACAAGTAATAACCTCTCTAACACTGATGACAAGGTGGAGATAGATCTTATTGGCAATGAAGGTACCAGTGCAGTGACTGTTGGGGAAGGAGGAAAGTCTGTTGAGGGTGCTAGAGATGGTGCGCACGAGGTTGACGTCAAGTGTAGTAACACGACTGATGTGGAGGTTGGCCAGTCTGTGGGGGACGGCCAGCCAGCTACAGAGGAGCAGGATCACAAGGTGCAAGAGTGTAACCATTCTGAATCCATTGAAGCCGTCAAGGTTCAATCTCAAAATGGTGAGGCAGAAGAGCATCACAAAAATACTGATGAGGATGCAGCAACACCCAAGGAGCTGCCTGAACCACCACCGCCTGCAGACACTGAGGCAGGAGAGACAACAGGCACGACAGATGCCGAATCAGCGACAGGAGAAGAAAAGTGCAAGGGACAAGAAAACTATGTGATTGATGATACAAAAGTAGAAATAAAAACTGTTATATTAGTGGATGATAAGGAAAGCTGTTCAGGTGGCACAGGTGTTGAAGAAGAAAAAAGTGAAACAGCCACACATGAACCACTGGGCAATGGTGTGAGTGATGAAAAGGAAGAGTTGAATGAGAGTGAAGTGCAGTCACAAATAGAGGTTGTTGAAGAGAAGGGAGAGTCTCAAGAGACTTTACAGACCACCTGCAATGATGAACCTAAAGATGCAGAGCCCGCTGCTCCTGTTGCTGCGTCCCCAGGTCCTGCCGGTGCAGACTCTGGTGCTGCTGCCAGTCTGGTGCAAGGTAAACCTGCAGAGGCTGAGGGTGACAGTGCAGGTAAGCAGACTAGTGATAACAGCACACCATTAGTACTTGACCAGGTCACATCTCTCTCCATGCTTGTGGCTGAACTCCGCCGTGTCAAGGATGACATGGGCAAGTGCATGACGGTGAAGGAACAATCCTTCCTGGACCTGGAGGATCAGCTTCAGGCGGCCAACAAGGAGGTTGCTTCACTCAAAGAGTCAATGGCAGCATTATCTAAAGACTTGGAAGACAAAAAACAAGGCTATCAGGCTCTGGAAGAGGAACATAAAAAGAAGAAAATGGATATTGAATTAAAGATTGGTGAGATTCAGGAGGTTACCAATAAATGCAGCATGTTGAGCGAGGAAAAGTCCGATTTGTTACGGAAGATGGAAGTTCTGGAGATCATGATGACGGAGTATCGCACCGAGATAGAGATGCTGGTCGGGGAGAAGAACCAGATGGAGCAGCAGACCAAGCAGCTGTTGGCGGCCAAGACTGCCGCCACCACGGCCGAGGCAGAGATAGACTCCAGGACGAGCGTAGAGGAGAAGGAGAGAGAAATAGAAGAGCTAGTAGAGAAAATACAAAGCATGGAAAAGGAAATGAAGGAATTGAATGATAAGCTTAAGGTCACCAACAGACACCTGAAGGTAATGGCTCGTGAAAGAGAATACAAACAGAAGGAATGCGAAATCCTTAAACACAAAGTGGAGATGGTTGAACTAAAGATGTGTGAGCTGCAGGGAACCTTTGACATGCTGATGAAGGCCGTCATGGTGGAGCGGGACGACCTCATCAAGGAGATGGACGTCAAGAACAGCCAGATAGACGACCTGCAGCAGACGGTGGTGAGACTCAAGGACACACACGAGCAGGAGCTGGAGAACGTCTTGTACGAGAAGAGACTGAATGACGAGGAGCTGGCAAAATACAGATCCGGCGAGATGAAGACTGAATCCGAAAAGAAGGCACTCGAGGAGATCACAAACCAGAAGGAATGTTTGGAGCAAAAGCTGAAGGAGAAAACCGATGAAGCAGCAGGTCTAGATGAGAAGGTGAAGACAATTCGTAACGACATGACCGACTTTGTCAACTCGCTCAAGGACGAAATGGCTCGCGTCAAGGACGACAGTGAGAAGCTTCAGCAAGAAAAGACTAACCTTTCAGAAACATTCAGTTCACTTCAGGGAGAACACAAGGAGTTGCTAAGTAAACACCAGGCTTTGGAGAAGTCATTTGAGGAGGTAGACAAATCAAACAAGGAGAAATTAGTGAATGTAGAGTCTTTGAAAATCCAACTTGATGACTTGCAGAAGCAACTTGAAAGTGTTAATGCTAAGAATGTCAGCTTGAGTGGTGAGATGTTCAGGAAGGAGGAGGAGTCCCGTGAGGAGCTGTCTGCCCGGGAGGCAACCATCCAGGAGTTGACTGTCACTCTCACCAACAACCAGAAGCAGTCCATGGAGAACTACAATGCCCTCCAGCAGGACATGAACAACTTGCAGGCAAAATTCAAAACATCCACTGAAGAACACAAGAAGCAACAGAAGGAACTTGAGGAAAGACTGAAGGGATTGGAAAAAGAGAAAACAAAAGAAGTAAATACTTTGCAAGAGGAAGTTAAATCTTTAAAGAAAGAATTAGTTGATAAAAATAAAAAGTTGGAGGCAGCAGAGAAGTCCAAATCTTCCAAGGACACGAAAGGTGAAGACAAAGATAAGGAAATAGAAGCTTTGAATAAGAAGATTGCAGAGCTCACCAAGTCCTTAGAGGCAGCAGCCAGTGGAGCCTCCAAAGGAAAGGAAGGAAAGGCGGCGTCAAAAACTGAGAACGAGGATCTCAAGCAAAAAGTGAAAGACCTCACTGCAGAACTCGCAGCTCTGAAAAAATCTGAATCAGGAAGTGAAAGTTCTAAGACTCAAGAAGAATTTGAGACGTCTCTTGAGGGTAAGGAGAAAAAGATACAGCTTCTGGAATCGAAGGTGACCGACTTGGAAACGAGTCTGGCCAACAAGAGCGGCTACATCACACAGCTAGAGGAGAGAATAAAAGACTCGCCTGACGTTCCAAACAGTGCCGAGGCTCACCTGGAGCAGATCAATAAGCTGAGTGCTGACATTTCAAAATTAAAAGAGGAACTGAAGCAGACGTACGAAGAGTGTAAGTCTTTAAAAAATACCGTCAGCCAGTTAGAGAATGACAAAAAAAGTATTGAAGATGAAAAAGCGAAACTTGTAGAAGAATATGAGAACAAATTACAGCAAGCAAGTGGAGATCTGGGAGAAGCCAATGCGCAGCTGGAACAAAAAAAAAACTCGGTTGAAAGATTAGAATTAGAACTTAGAACCAGTAGTAATAGGTATTTAGAAGAGGTTGCTAATTTAGAAAGCAATCACATAGGTAGGATAGCAGATTTAGTTAAGCTTCATAGACAGAAAGTAGAAGTGCTTAAGGCAGGCAATGCAGCAAAAGTCAGTGAATTACTGGTTCACATCGATAAACTTACCGAGCAAAAAATGTCACTGGAAAACGAACTCAAGAATGCAACACTGGAGCAAAGCAGCAACAGTTCCTTATCAACTTTGATCCAAGAGAGAGACAGTCTCATCACAAAGATCACTGACCTTGAGCACACCTGTAAGTCATTAGAGAAAGACAAACTCCTCATTGAGGAAGAAAAAAAAACTTTGAAAAATAGCTTTAAAGAGGAGCAAGTAATGACTATGGAAATACAGTCCCAAATGGTGGCAGATTCTGAGAAACTTATTCTTGAGTTAGAGTTAAAGAAAAATAGCTTAGAGAAGCAAATAGAATCAATGGAATCATTATGTGAACAACATTCCCTTAGTATAATAGAGAATGAAAAGAAAATTGCATATTTTGAAAACCAGAACATATTACTAGCAAAGGAAAAAGAAAAATATATTGATGAAAATAAGAAACTGAAAACAGTAATAGAAGAAACAGTTTCAAAGATTAATATTGATGAAGTACAACCTGAAAGTATTGAGAAGAAAACCACAAAAGACAGATTTTCAGAAGTCTTCTTGAAGACTTCCCCAGTCAGTGAGCCAGACAAGACTGGTTGGGACGACCTGAAGCTGGAAGGAGGCAACACAGTGCCTGTGCTGCAGCCCAACATTGTCAAGGAAGGCAGTGAACAGGACAAGAAGAAGAAGGCTGTCCTGGAATATGAGGAGAAGATCTCTGCACTAATAGCAGACTACCAGCAGCAGATCAGTTCACTCACCACCAAGTACGAAGCAAAGCGAGTGGAAGAAAACGCAGAATTTGGGCGAGTTCTCATAGCAAAGATTGACTCCTACGAGAAACAGATTGCTTCTCAGGATGAGGAAATCAATGGCTTGAGGACAGAAATCACCAAGCTGCAGATGGACATTGGTGACAAGGTGAAGATTATCGAGGAACTGGAAGCCAACCTGGATGACATGACACTAATGAGAGCGTCTCTGAGGGCTCAGGTGGACGACTTGAAGCTGGCCATCACCAAGGCCAACCTGACCCCCGGAGACAAATCCTGCCTGGACGTCCTCCAAGCTGAGTACGAGACCAGGATCGGCGAGATTCAGGAATACTACGAGGCTCAGCTCAACACTCTGCGCTCGTGTTTGCCCGGAACCGACGTTGAGTTGCAGGCGGTCGGCCGCGACTCTCCCGGCTCCCCGCCCCGCTCACAAGAGTCAGAATATTCCATTGAGTTGTCTTGCCTCCGACCATTCTTGCAAGGCCAGTCGTCCCCTGCAGAACTGAGGTCACAGTCTGCCCAAGATTCCCACTTCAGTTTGTTTGGTGACACAAGTGAAGCTTGGAATCAGGCTTCAAGTTTAAGTAGTTGCCTCATGGCAAAGTCTCCCTTTGATGTTGTCACAAAATGTGAAACTCAGTCACGTTTACCGTCAGAACAAAAAACGAAAACCAGCAAACCTTCACCTCATTCCCGAATAAAAAGAAAATCAATATTAAAAGCCAAAGCAAAATGCAAATCAAGCAGCTCAATGCGCCACATAGTGCTTGATTCGGCCTCAAGATCAGAATTACGGCTGCTTAAGTCAAGTCTCGGCCCCAGAGAAGAGCAGTCACCCCAGGTCTCACCCCAGACGCTGGCAGGACCACACTTCGCAGAGCAGACCACCACCACAACCATTACCACATCAATACGTCAGTCATTCAAGCCAGTCACTTCCCTTCAGCAGGCTCAGATACAGTCCAGTACTGAGCAGCATCCTCCCCCAGCCACTGATGACCAAGCCTCAGCTATTCTCTCAGCCATGGGGGCTGTACCAAAACCTCCTTGCCAAGTCACCACAAGGCTCAAGCCCTTCCTTGCAGCTAAACCAAATGCTGATGGTAGCAAGGAGGCTCCTCCAGCCCCTGGCAGTAGCACCACCACCACCGCCCTCTCCAGCACCACTCACCACTCTGACCTCGACCCCAACACCACAGCACTAGACAAGTATCGTATTAAAGTGGAGCTGTCGGCGTGTTGCATACCTAGTGCAGTAATAGCTGATTTGGGATGGGATAGCGACACTGAGACTTCGACAAAACCCTCCCTCCCTTTTTTTGGCGACTTTAGGCAGCTGACGATATTGAGTCACTGATGGTAGATTGAGGTATTTGCAGTGTGTCTCATTTTTTCGGTAGCCGTCTTCCTTTTCAGTAATTACGTGATTTAATCCACTAACAACACGTTAGAATTTCTGCATGAGCTAATCTTAACTTAGACGAGGTGTTTGACGTGTGGCATTCTTCCATTCCATAAAACAAAACAGTAAATGAATGGATATGATTTAGTACAGTTTTTTTTCTTTAAACATAGGATTTTATTTTCTGGAAGTAGTCAGTCACATCTTTCCTCTGTTTCATACTGGACCTCCATTCCTTCTGCACTCTTCCTACTCCTCATCAACTTCATGTGACATAACCATCTACTTCATGAGATTCGGTACCTTCTTACCTCCCACTGATTTATCTGTTCTTAAGAGTACTTTATATTATTCATATGCTTTGACATCTGCTGCTTTATAGACAAACCTGTGTGAACAAAAGAGGAGAGGATAGAATGTTCTTATTTGAGATGTGGTGATGATGTGGATGAGGAGGTGAGGAGCTGACCAAGCAGTGGCTTTGCATCACCACACTGCCACACTGCCACACTGCCTTCCTCCAACAGTTGTACTATGCACTCGTCTTAAACACTTGTTACATCAACAATCTTGTGGGCTTGCAAGGTTTTATCTTCAGGTACAACCTCAGACAAAGTGTGGAGTTTGTTTGATGTTGCATAAAGTGTGGTTTACACATGGCCATTGCAGTTCTGCAGCAGCTCTGAAAAGCAACCATGATGTTATGCTGAAGCTGTCAGGAAACTACTTTGTCTGCCTGATCAGCTGCTGCTTTCCTGGATATTTTCCAGGATCAAATGAAACACAGTATTGAAATGAAGAGGAATAGTGCTTCCAATTATTTTACAAATAGCCATTGACTGTATACCATTTATAATAGATTGGTAAATTATCGAAATTTTATTATTAAAAAATTGGAAAATAATCACAGAATTGGTTTGTTTACATTGTCATTGAGGAAGCCAGCTCACAACTGTTTCCTCTAATTTCTTCTTCCAAAAATAACAAAACCTCAATTGTTGGAAGACTCTATTTTGATTATTTACATTTTGATGGAGTGGCCAGCGAGCCAGCGGGTGCTCTCCTCCCTGTGAATGGTGTGGGGTGAAGCCTGCCGCCTGATCCTTGTGGCGGCTGCAACCAACCAGGTGAAAAACAGCCCCTTGTAAGCCACCTCATGTCGGGAGATGTAAAGATATTGTTATGATCTGATGTGCTTCCTTTTAATGAAGAATTATTATCTTCAGCAATATAATACAAAGAAAGTAAAGGAAATCATAATTAAAATTACAACAGGTTTTGAAACTCATTGAATTCAAAGTTGAGACCTAAAACTGCAGTGACAGTTGTGTGATGTTTGTACTCTGTTAGTGTCTGTGGTACGTTGTTGATAGACTTTGACTGAGTATGAGATGAGATGTGGTGAACACCTTGATTCTTGTGTTCCATGGTTGTGGCGACAGTCATGGCTGGCTTACTGCTGCAGGGGACAGGGTGCACTGAGGTGTCTGTTGTGCTGAACCACTCGGAGGAAAGGAAGGAATTCTTGTTTGAACTGATGCCATGAATGCTTTAGTGAACTTTAATGGACATTGAAATTTGATGAGCTGTTTTTTTCTTCTCTCCTCTCTCTCTCTCTCTCTCTCTCTCTCTCTCTCTCTCTCTCTCTCTCTCTCTCTCTCTCTCTCTCTCTCTCTCTCTCTCTCTCTCTCTTTCCAATTATGTCAGAATCAATACTACTGCATAAGTACAACACTTGCTCCACCACCACCACCACTCTTTCTCCTTAATGGTGTGAGTAACTGGAGTGGTGATGGAGTGTTAGTGTTGGTATTGGGGCGTGAGCAGCAAATGGCCACTACTGCTTGTGTTCCCAGTGGGGTGGGCGGAGCTGCTGCCAATTCTATACATGGCAGATGGCACACACACAGCTGATTTCATTGCTGGTGGATGTGCACTCTTCTGTCTGTGTGTGTGTGTGTGTGTGTGTGTGCAGGACATATGACTGATTCCACCTTCATTAGATATTTGCACTATTCATATCATATTATATTGAAAAGATCTTTTTTGTTAATTTTGGTTGTACTCAGAAACACTCTCTCTCTCTCTCTCTCTCTCTCTCTCTCTCTCTCTCTCTCTCTCTCTCTCTCTCTCTC
>CM035199.1:6122335-6199685 GCA_020233015.1 Callinectes sapidus | reverse complement strand
CTCTCTCTCTCTCTCTCTCTCTCTCTCTCTCTCTCAGCAACAGTCACATACAGGGTGGCCTATACAAGCCACACACACACACACACACACACACACACACACACACACACACACACACACACACACACACACACACACACAAAATCAGGAAAAGTCAGTGCCTGAGACATTAAAAAGGTTCAGTTTTCCACCTAGAATGATGGACATCAGGAACAGTGTGAATGAGGAGATTGTAACAGCAGAAAGTGTACACAAATGTAAGGAAAGATTGGATAAGATTAGATATGGAGGCAGGTCACTATGAGCCCCACTCAAACCCCATAATACACAACTAGGTACCTAAATACACACACATTTAATGAGGAAAAACACCACTCAGAAACATGGCACAAAAAAGTGACACAATTTTTTTGAGTAATAAGAAGATGGTAGGTAAAGATAATGATGGTGCCATATTGTGTGTAGTGTCAGTTACTTCCAATTGACCTTATAATGTGTGGCTTTCAAACTACTATTCATATTCTCTAGGGGTTGGCACCTTCATTGGGTTTCTTTTTCCTGCTTTTTTGTTGGCCTAAGTCTCATACAAAAACACCCAAAAAGGTGTGAAAGGAATGGTGATCACGGTAATCTTATTTCCGACAAGTTCAGTGAGTCACTTCACGTGATTCGTTGTGAAATGCGCCTCATCTTTGTGTGGCATTTGTCACATTAAGGTTTGGCTGGCAGGCGGGCTGGCAGACTGGCAGGATCATTCTCCTTGAAGCAATGAGTGTCTTAAGCCTGGGTGGACGTGCCCAGTGTATGTGTGTGTTAAAGAAAAATAATCATGACCCAGTTCAGAGGGAGAGAGAGAGGGAAGGAGGGAGGGAGACTGACATACAGACAGATAGAGCAAAAGAAAAGCACCCTTCTTTGAGGTGTTTAAAATTGCACTGCCATTTGTCAACAAACATTGGGTGAAGAGAAACAGAGAATGAAAGAAAGAGAGAGGGGGTGGATCTCTCTCTCTCTCTCTCTCTCTCTCTCTCTCTCTCTCTCTCTCTAGTTATTTATCAGAGATGTAAGTCAGGGCTACATACAAGAGTGAGTGACATCACAGTCTACATCCATACTTTGTGCCCAGCTTTCCTGTGGCCTCACCAATTTTCTTAGCCTGCTGTCAACCCTCCCACCACCCACATTTATCCCTTACCCTCTGCCAGCCACCCCTCCCTCTCCCCCCTGCCACACAAGCTTCTCTCCCACCCTGACATGCCAGCCAGTCTTCCCCCCCCCACACTCCCCAACCCTCCCTCACTCCCTACCAACCAGCGTTCCTCCCTGCCAACTCCCTCCCCCCACCTGCTCCTCTTCCCACCTGCCAGTTTCCTACCACCTACCTCCTCCCTCTCCTGCCTTCTACCCCACCTGCCACCCGTCCCACCTGTCTTCCCAGCACACCACCAGGCAGCCTCCTCCTCTTCATCATATCACTTTACCTGGTGTCCTGTCACCCACCCATCCATCTGTCACCAAGGCCTCACTTGATGCTGGCATTTCACTCCACCTCACCCATCCTACCTAACCCTTACCACACATCTGTTTCAATCTTTATTTACAGCTACACAACTTTCTATTGATGTAACTTATACACTTGATTGGAATGAGTGCAGTAATGTTGTAGTGGTTCAGTGATGAGCTGTCTTGGTACTGCTGGTCTTATTTTGTATTTCTGTGGATGATTCTGCATAGATATTGCCCATTTAGATAAGTTATGGGATGGAAAGTGAAAAAAGCTTCACATGAACACCAATAGACTGGACCTTTGATATGATAGATCATTTAAACACAGATATTGTAAAGTTCACTTCAGATAGAAAGAGAGAGAGAATCTGGATTGAATGAAGGCAATGAAGTTTAATTCTTGAAATATTTGAATGATAACAAAGAAAATGTTAGGACATGCTGTAAATGGCTCGGGTGCAAGAGACAAGTGATGTGTTTGTGTGTTGATGAAGTGTACATATGGTGGCCACATCAATGTACTTCCAAAGAGAGTGAAAATTAAGAAAAAAAAAACAATGGAAAATGTAGACATGAGGAAAAGTGTACCAGATGGATGTACTACATGTGATAACAAACACCACCACCACCACTCTGCTGCTTTGTCATTCCTGTCATCACCACTGTTCTGTCTGTGTTCCTTGCCACACTGTACACTTCACACTTATCAACACTCTCATAACATTACTAATATTGGCTTCTTTTTTTCCCCCTTTATATTTTTATTTAGCCTCCCTTGCTGCCACTTGATTAGTTCTGCACTTTTTGTAGTTATGCGTTGCTTTATATTATGTACTAGTCTTTTTTGTGTTTATTTGGTTGCTCATTTTTTATGTTTATTTATTTGCTTCTTTTTTTATGTCCATTTGTTTGCATACATATATTTCTGTACATGTTTTTTCCCCCTAATACTATAATATCTTATGTTTTTTCTGTTGAATATTCTTGCTTGTTTTTTTCTTTTCTTTTCTTTTTTTTCCCTTTCATTTCTTGATTTTGAGAACTGTCTCACCTTTGACTTTCCCAAATACTTGAGGAACAATGTTTGAGGATCAGCTTTGTGTTGGTGAGCTCAACTCACTCACTCACTCACTCACTGGAATAGTACAAGGAAGGAAAGAAGGAAGGATACATGCTAAGTTTGAATTGCAATCATTAATGGTCTCCACCTTTTCAAAAACTCTAGGATTGGTTTGAATACTGACATGATGTGGCATTACACTTTTCTTAACTCTTCTTTTATTTATTATGAATGGTGTTTTTCTTGGTTCTGTTGTTAATTATGTCTTTTATGTCTTGTATATACTTTTTTACTGAGTATTGATTGATGTGTTGGGTTATTACAGCAGTGGATTCTGTCAGACGTTGTACATATCTCATTTATTTTGCCTCTAATTAGTTACCTGCTCTCTCCTTGTCACTAAAGTTCTGCTATCAGTTTTCAAGATCATGGTAAGCTTATATTTTCTTGAGAAATCCTACTAAATATTTATACTTTCTTCAGAGACCTGGATATTGTAGCACATTTATAACTTCATCCAATTTCTGAATGTAACAATGCATATCAAGTGTGCTTTTCTACTATTTTGATTCTTTAGATGGGGAAGAATTGTCATAGAAATTCAGTTCGGTAATATACGTCATTTCAGTAGTGATGAGTATAAGTGTAATCCCACACCCTGCTTTTGTTATGGGATTGGTGGCCTGGCCAGTTCAGGTGTTTTGTTACCCAGGAGAGATAAATCTTCAAGAGCAGCCACTAGCTGAATAGTGGAATAGAAAAGTTACTTTGGAATATATTTTTCACTGTAGAAAAAGATAGATTGGTGATTTGCAAGTCTTCTGTGTAGGCATTCTGATTCTATACAAGGTCTGTGTGGCTCACCAAAGTTCTTCAGGTGTTTATGAGACCTAGTGGGCTCCTGTGAAAGGTACTCTGGAGTGTTTCCCATTTGTGTGTTAAGGATGAACCAACCTTACATGTGTTCTTGGAGAACATAAGATGACATGCAGCATGACCTGAGTGTTGTGTTCAGCCCCCCACTAGGGCCCTTCACCTGCCCTTTCCTCCCCTCTGGCTGTGATGTACTGCCACCACTGTCTCCAGGGTGTGGCTGTGTTTGTGCCCACATAGTCACATAAAGCCCCTAAGAATCACTGCCAGTCCAGAACACTTTCTTCCCATGTGAGGCTCTCTCAGTCAACTACCTCATTTATAATGGGTGAAATATTTTTATGCATGACTGGACAATGGCTTGAAGTGCTCATGGATTGGCCTCATGATTAGAATGTACTGATTTAATCTCAATAAGTTTCATATGGATTTTAAAAGGGGCTAAAGATGCTGTAGAATATTAATTTGTTGTTTGATGAAGTCATTGGCAGCCATCATGAAGATATATATATATGTACGTAATGTTCATTCATGTAATTAAACTCTGCCTCAGAAGTGAAGGATTGTGACTTCATGTGATGTGCAGGACAACTGATTTGTGTCAAATGATGCACAATTTTGTGATTACCTTAGAGTGTCGGTGTTTGTGACAGTTGTGTGTGAAAGGTGTGCTAAAATTTTTAAAAACCTTTTTACTTGCAAAATTGGAGATTTCTTTTTTTGTTGGAGCTGAAATTGTTGAAGTGCATGCCATTCCCTCCAGCTTGTAATGAGTGGTTTGAGTCATCTTGAGGGATTAAGAGCAGGCAAAACAATTGAATACTTCTGAGTCAAGTAGACAATGTTGTAGAAGAAACACCTTATTTTGTAACTGTTGGTTTAAAGAGGAAGCAACAAAACATGAGTGAAAGAAATGCCTTTTTTTGTTGTTCTTTTTTTCATATTGTCACTTCCTTTTCTTGTATTTTCTTTTGTGGTATGCATTAGAAAACAATAGATTTGTGACAAAAAAAAGGTATGATGATGGTGCTTATAGATATTACAATGTTTATGGCAAAATTTAGTTTGGGTTTATTGCCACAACACCAATGGCTGTGGCTGTGATGGGGACTTGTACCTGATAAGCTGGTGTGTGTGTGTGTGTGTGTGTGTATGTGTGTGTGTGTGTGTGTGTGTGTGTGTGTGTGTCCCAGTGATCACATCCCCTGGTATTGAACCATAGTCTGCATTTAGAAGGCAGCTCTCCGGCCCAGTATTGTGAACCACCTGCTGCTCTTCTGACATGATGGTTCTTTGATAACCACAAACCACACACCTACTGGCTCTTTACAAGATGAGCATAAATAAAGCTGATAGAATTAGGAAACGGGGATAGTATCTCAATCCCATTTTGTTTAGCTTATTTCCACAGTCTTTAGTCTGGTGCTGTGCTGAGAACCTGTGAGTTGTTAGGTCTTTGTAGATTACCAACAGATCAAAGAACTTCATGTTGATGGTTGATATAAGGTTGTGGAAGTGAGTGGGTTATTTTGCTCTTTACCACAACTGTACTACATCACACTACAACTTGTAGAGATAGATGAATAGATTTTAGTCATAGATATAATGGGAAAATATATCAGTCTGTGGTTAAAATCAAATTGAAAAAAAAGTGTAGTTATAATAAAAATCTTTCTGCACCATCATTAAGATGAAATTGAAATACATGTAGGTATGACATGTAGCTGTGTTGCATCAAGTGTTGGATAAAAAAGCTGTTTTATGGAAGAGGACACAGGTAACCTTGTGGATGCTTGCACTGAAATATTAATACCATTAAATGATGTTTATGCCTTGAATTAATAAGTGTTGTACCACCTTTAAATACCTGTAACTAACCACATCTATACTAATTAGTTTTTGTTTCTCTATTTTGGGAGTATTTAACTAGAATTATTGATTACATCATTTACACCAACAGTAACTTGTAGGCAAGACTTGTAGGCTTACTCTTCTCTTGGATCATAGTAAATACACTTTAAATAGCAAATTAATTACTCTGGTATCTAATACATCAAGATTAACATTCCATGTTCTCTATTGGCCTGCCATAGAAATGTCAAATTGTTGTGGACTACCCATCACTACATGTTAACATCCATTAACATTTAATTTATCACTGAACATGCACTAATGTAAAAGTGGCCATTAGAAATGCATACTTTTGTATAATATCGTTGTACATTTATGAGTGCATGATTGCACTTAACACTGTAACTTTTTACATGAACTCATATTGAAACACTGAGGTTTTGAAAGTTCCTTTGGAAGAGGCTTGTGTATATCACAGGCTGTTTGACTGCAGCATTTAACATGTGTATTTTTCTCTTCACAAATTCAGATTGAAAGGCTTCAGGGCTTTGAAGCATGTCTGGAAGAGGCTCGTGCACAACTTGCAGCGGCAGCAGCCAAGCGCATCAAGTTGGAGGAGAAGCTCGCGGCAGGCACGGGCACCGGTGCGCCCCTCAAGACGGAAATAGAGCAGCTGCAGCAGCACAACCAGCAGCTCAAAGACACCCTTGAAAACTACCAGAAGGAGAAGGAAGACACCAACAAAAGAATAATTGCTTTGGAGTCCAGTAATGATGACAGCAAAAACAAGGTAGTGTGCCACGCCAGCGTGTTTTGGATTCATGAGATGCTAACACATGCGCTTGTAGAGATTTGTTGTTTATATCTGTATTGTTTCAGATTATGGACATGGAGTTGTCTCAGAAGAACCTCCAGGAAAACATCAATAGGTTGACTCAAGAAAAAGAAAGATTGCTTCGTCAGATTCAAGAAGGGTCTTCAGAAGGAATGATTAATGTGTTGATCAAGGAGAAGGAAGAAGTAGAGGAAAGACTTACTAAAGAAAAGGAAGCTCAGATGAAGGAATACCAAGGAAAGAACAAAGCCCTACAAGACAAGGTTGAAGGTCTTGAAGACATAAGGTATGTTGACTCAAATATTCACTGCTAATTCATTGACCTGACCGCACTTCAGAAACTATAAGATTGCTTGGCCAGAATGTACAACTCTGTAAATATACAGAGACAGAGAGAGAGAGAGAGAGTGAGTGTGTGTGTGTGTTTTTGTGTGTGTGAGAGAGAGAGAGAGAGAGAGAGAGAGAGAGAGAGAGAGATGAACACAGATATGCCACATTCTTGCTTGACTTTGCCAAACACTTGTATATTTTTTTATTTTATCTTATGTAATGAACATATACATTTGCCTCTAAGAGGTGGGTAATTTTCTATAGATGAATGGCATCTGGCACCATGTGTATCCCAGCTGTGAGTGTTTATGGAGAGCACTCAGAGCCATTTGTGTGTTATGTCAGGGTAGTTAAATCCCCCAATGATGTTTCCATTTGACACAAATATCATATTTGTCTGGGCACCTGTATGTAAACACTCTTAGGCCTGAAGAAATCCTCAGCATCCTTCCCAATAATGGGCCAAGATATGGGAGGTTTTGATTTCAGCTGACAACTGTAATGAAAACATTCTGGTTTGGTTTTCAAGCACCAAGATATGTGAACCCATCCTGCCACTGAGCACCCACTCTTGCCACTATTACAACCGTGACATAAATCCTTGAAATTCATCCACATTTGATATGGTGCAGTCATCCCAATACTTACCCCAGCTTATGTCATGTGGGATCTGATCATGAGCATTGAGTGACTGAACATTATTATGTTGTGGAATTACTCATTACACCAGACAAGTGTCAAGAATCACCCAAAGTTGCAGAGTAAATGGCTGGCAAGTGAAGAGTTACCAGTGAGCCACGGACAATGGAAGGCCCTGAATGGAATACATGTCATTTATGTGTCTCCTGTAATAACAACCACCCAAATAATGAGTCATCAAAGTAATAAGAAGTTGATGACTCATGTGAGCTGCACTCCCACCACTGCCACTTGCCATCACCTGACACGGACACCTTCCTGACTGGACCGGATGTGTCAGTGACGGCTGTGTGAATGTGTGAGTGGCTGTGGCTTGACAATGTTTGGAGTGCCAGTTTGAGTCGCTGCTGAATGTTTAGGATACACTTTGCACTTCTTGCATTGTGGAACAGACTCAGTAATCATATTGTTAGTACTGAGACAATGGGGAGTTTTAAAAGAAGATTAGACAAATTTATGGATGAGGATGATAGGTGGAATGACACAGTGGTACTCACACAGGGACTGCCACGACTATGTAGGTCTAACGGCCTCTTGCAGCTTCCCTCATTTTCTTATGTTCTTATGTACATATTCAGTTTTGCAAATACTGATGTGATATCTTTGGTATTAATGATCACTTTGCATTATATTGCCTCATATTTCATTGAAATCATGACATGCTGTGAATTGCTGCTTCAGTCTTTCCTTTACTTCTTTATCACTATAGATGACTGTAAATCTTGTATAAATGTAGACTGTAATAATTCATCAAAGTATCAGTCCTCATATTATGTAGATATGTATATTTGTTGAGGACTATATATATATATATATATACTCTCAAAGTAACTATAAAGTAGCTCTCTTACAACAAGATTTAAAGGAATGCCTTTCTGCAGGCATGGCTATGAGAAGCAAATAAGCCTGATAGAAGCAAATAATGCTGAAATACACAGCAAGATAGGAAGTGTACAGCAGGAGTGTGATGCAGCCAAGTCTGAGACTCATCAGATCCTTGCACAGAAACAAGAAATAGAAGAGAAATTGAAAGAAAATCTAAAGATTAAAGAAGCACTGAAGGAAGAGATCACTGTACACAAAGACAATATTAACAGCATGAAGGAGGAACTGGAAGCAGAGAAGAATAAAGTTCAGACAATGGTTGAGACAATCAACACTTTGCAGAACAACATCCTAAATCTCCAGAAGCAAATTGAAGGACTCAATGAAACGTGCGGCAAGCTTGCCCGCGATCTGGAGGCAGAGAGCAAGCTGAGAGTGGAGGTACAGGCACAGCTGACACAAGTGCAGCTGCTCAACAAACAGTTGCAGGAACATTTTGGTGTTGGTGACATAATGCTTTGCCAGCTTAAAGTAGAGCAAGACACACTACAGGCATCCATGTCCTCCCTGTCAGCAGCCTGCAACACAACCAATACTACTGAACTCCACTCCACTGCCACAGAATCTGACTCAAAAGAACAAACTCCTCTGGTAGATAGGACTGACTCCTCAGGCGACGGGAATGTCGCTGCCGAACAATTAGCCGAAAAAACGCCAACGAATGTAGAACAACGAATTAAAGTTGATGAAGTGAGGAGGTTAAAGGCTGTGCTAGGGGCAAGGGATGAAGACTTGAGTAGAACCAGACAAACCATTAAAGACTTACAGGACAGATTAAGGCAAGTACCTTTTCCATAGTGACATAATGTGTGTGACTGAAAGGACTTTCTATAGCTGATCATAGTTTCTTCTTTATACAAAGTGCATGAAGTACTAGTTAAGTCGACTATGTTGAAAGAATGACCAATATATTGAAGACTAATGCGTTATTGCAAACTGTCCACAGAATAGCAGAAGTCGTCAGTGGTGAAGTGGAAGAATACAGAAGAAGAGTTAGAGAACTAGAAGCCAAGCTCTCCGAGATGGAGGAACAGCACCGGCAGCAGGTGGAGGCAGCAGCACAGGAGGCAGAGAGGCGTGTAGCAGCTAAGGAGCAGGAATGCCTCAACACCATCTCCACGGCCTATGGTACAAGGCTGATCATACAATTCTTATTGATATGCACTGGTAGTGTAAAATTTCTTAGCATGTTATATTGAAGAAGACCTACCCATGTTTGTAAGTTAACCTTATTTATTCCTACTGCTACTTGAGGGAGATAATGTTTCTGTAGACCAACAGGACAGTGAGACCGCCGCCTTAGTGCGCCAACACCAGGAGGCGCTGAGGGAGGCACAGCAGGAGGTGCAGGAAAAGGCAGTTAAGCTTGACACAATGTCTCAGGAATACATTTTTAAGCTTAAGGTATGACTACATTCAGTATTATATTCATTGTGCATTTCTCTGACTGTTTAAGATGAGTGAATGTAACATGAAAGATCATTGGTTAGTGTTGCATTGCATCTATAAAGAAAAGAAAGACTGAGGTGGTGGATGTGGCTGTGTGTTGTGTGCAGTGGCAGTGGCAGTGAAAGACATTAAGGAGACCATTGCAATTCTTGACACTAGACAGATGACGAAGCATGACCTGCGTTGATGTAAAAACCATACTTTTAGAATTGCAATTAGGTTGACTCTACAGTGGTACCTCTTTATTTGAACTTATGAAAAGAATTTTTAAAACCCTTGTAAACATGAAAACCTTAAAGTTTTGAAGTTTAATTGTGTTTGGAATGAGTTTTTTGTGTTTGTGTCTTTTCTTATTGCTTCGTGTTTTTTGAGGGATGCTGTGTGAGTGTGTGTGTGTGTGTGCTTGTTTATGTTTTCTTGTTTTGATGTTTTCAATGTTTTTTTATGTTAAATGCCTCAGAAGCTCATGAAAATTATTTTTAAAAACCCTCGTATACATGGAAAGCCTTATAAACGTCAAAAACATGAAAATGGCCTTTGCAAACCCCTTTAAACATCAACAAAAACTTAAAAACACATTAACAAAACCTCAAATAATACAAAAAAACTCTTAAAAACCAATACAAACATGAAAATGCCTTTAAAAAACAAAGAAAATCATCCCTAAAACCCCCCAAAATCACCCTCTAACCTAATGTAAGCTAACCTAACATTAACTACCCTTTGCACATAGGACATGCAAAAACATCTTCTAAAAACCCTAAGACTACCTTCAAAAACATTAAAAACTGCCAATAAACCATCCCTAACCTAACCTAACCTAACAAAATCTAATGTCCCATAACAAGTGTCCCAGAGGTCCAAACTGGTGGGTTTCACAGTGAGCAAAAAACATGAGAAACCTTAAAACACAACCTTAAACACCCTAAAAACACCTTTAAAATCTCTTTAAACAACCTTAAAAATACCCCCGCCGACTGGCGGGAAGGCGGCGTCGGACGTCACGTGTACATATTTGTCTTCAAATTGAGAAGCCACGATCGGATTGGAGGTGAAAATTTGTTTGCCAAATGTGTTGAGATTGGGAAGCGTTCGAGTCAAAAGGTGTTCAAATCAAGAGGTTCCACTGTATTTCTTTATCTTCCTACTAAACTCTTATATCATCTAACATTTGTAACCCTCATCCTGCACGACCCTCACAAAGTCCTCCCCTTGTGTGCCCAACTCCAGGAGAAAGATGATGAGTTGTGCAAGTTTGTCCAACAGTACGAAGAACAGTTGGCCAAAATGAAAGCCCAGAATGAGGTGCACGTCAAGGAGATAGAGGCCACGTGGAAGAGCCGGGCGGAGAAGATGGTGAAGCAGAGGGAGGGTGAGATGCAGCAGGAGATGAACGGCCTCAAGCAGGACTGGACCAAAGAGCGCAGGGTGAGGCGTCTCTTTCTGCCAATGTTTGTGCTGCTTTCAGGCTTTCTGTAGAGTGAGGAGTGTAATGTGTGGTATTTAACTCACATTTGACTTGATGTTTAACATACTGAAATATTTTGTTGATGAGGTGAGTGAGTATTACTTTCAGGCATGAATATAATATTTTCTTCACTAGCTTTCTTCATCAGCAGTACAAAATATAAGCGCATATGGACAGATCAGCTACAATTTTTTTTTTTTTTTTTTTTTTTTTTTTTTTTTTTTTTTTTTCCAAATTCTATGATTATTTAGGTATTATATGTAATGAGTGGACAGTCAAAACATGAGTGGCTCTTGTTTGACTGACCTGTTGGTGCACTGCCTTCCTCCCTGACTCACTGCACTGCTCACACAACAAAGTGATATGAGCAGTGCAGTACTGGTGTGTGTGTGTGTGTGTGTGTGTGTGTGTGTGTGTGTGTGATGTCCATACATACACAAGATACATTGAATAAAAGTAACAATTTTAATTTCTTATTTTGATAGATTTATCCAAAAATTGATAAGAAAACATTTTCTTTGAATTTTTGTTGTTCAGTAGCAATTGAGTTATTTTTGCATGGAGAATGACTGATCTGTTCTTTATTGCTTTTTCTGACATAGTGTAATAATTTAGTGATGGTAATGATACAATTGCATGCTAATTCTGCATGTCTTCTTTTGTAATGTACATGAAAGAATGTGTTGTACTTCATGTATTATGAATTATCAATGGAATGATAAGGAAATATCAACAGTGCAAACTGTAGCTGGTGCAACCAAAGCTTTAAGATAAATAGCTGCAAATTGTCTAGCCAAAGCTCAGCACTTGCTCATTAGTGACACCCAGAGGTGGAACATTGGTGCAGCTGGAGAATTACAAGAAAATAGCAAGGAGACTGACTTATGCATAACAGAAATTTTCTGTAAACTGTCAAGTAGTATAGTACTGTATACCCAAATTTGATGTGTCCTGTCCCTGGTAAAAAATATATATAAGAAAAGGAAAACATATTAGCACTGTAGCAGTGTCAGTAGATATGTGACATGGACTACATTTTATGGGAAATGACATGGATATGTTGGTAGTACTGTACTGGTTTGAGAGATGCCAGGTTTCAATGTTTAACACCCTGCATCATAACACACATGATAATTCTACTGTTTTTGTGAAGCAAACAGCCCTACAAATATGAACAACTGATTCAGAGATGAAGTATTTTATGTAACAAGCTGCTGATACTCTTCTTTTTTCTTTTTTTTATTGCTGGTACAATGTGCCGTTTTAGAGCAGTGTTGCACCCTTGATGGCTCTAGTGATTTAAGGTGGAGAGAAGTACAGCACATTCTTGGTTTTGTTTATTATGTTTTGAACGTTGTGTGTAAAATTACCTTTGTTATTTTCACCCAAGTATCTTCCTTCTTTTTTTTCTTTTTGTTTTAATTCTCTTAGAGTCCCGAGCCTGATCCTGCTGAAAGCCCCAAGGTATGTTTGCTCCTCTTGAGGTGCAGCTTTCCTTTGACATGCACTGAACATTTGAATTTTTGTGTGTGTAACTGGATGAACACTTCACTCCAGAGTAGAACAGGTGTGATCCTCATGTCAGAGAAAATGTTGTATTATATACATCTTGAAGAGCAATTTGTAGATTGTTTATATTTTCACGATTTGAAAATTTATATTTTTCAAAAAAAAAAAAGCCTATTAAGTGCTATTCTGATACATAATCATATTCATTAAGGACACGTAATGAAAGTGTGTATGTGTTGTCATTGTTGTGATAGTGGATGCACAAAGTAGTTGTTCCTTGGATAATGTGACAGTTCCCATCATAAGAGGAATCTTGGTCAGTCCCTCACTTGTGTATCTCATCACAGGATTAGTAAAGCTCCATCACACACAGGAAGCTCCTGCCTCGTAGTGGAGGCAACTCATGAAGTGGTGATTTCTGTAGTAACCTGTATAGCCAAACCCTACATAGATTATATTTGGATGTGTCATGTAACCAAACTTTGGTTATCAGACGTAATACATTCACTACATTTGTTTCTGTCCTTGCATTGCAAAATAAGTTTATATGTATTTATTTGTTTAGTTGTATATATATACAGAAACAAACCCATGTAGCAAGAAATTAAATGATGAGCCTTGAACAAAAATGGATTGTGTCCAAATTACATAGGAAGTGCCAACAGTTGTTGTTTGGAGAAAGATCAATCTTTGATGTTAGAAACATTGTGATCATTCGTTAATTGCTGAAATACTTCAAAAGTTTAAGAATTGGCAGCATAATAGATTTCAGTATCATACTTTTAATAAATTGTGGTTAAAACTATCATTAATTTTCTTTTCTCTTTCTCTTACATGACAAGAAAACTTACCAAGAGTTGCAAAAACAAATTCTTCTTAATTATCATTCCCTCATTCATTGTGTACATTCCCCATTGTCCAGGAACTGGAGAGGCTGACCCAGGTAGCAGCTGCTGCCTTCCAGAGTGGCACTGAGTCAGTGGAGCTCCTCAAGAAGCAGGTGGCTGCTCAGCGCAGGGAACTCGAGGACGTGAAGCTCAACCATGGGTGAGTGTTGCCATCATCCCTGTGGTATTCACTACCAGGCTTGTGTAATTCAATTCATGTCCATTTTATTGTATTCTTCCACATGTGCAAGTTGGCATTTTTAGGTTTCTTACAGTTTTCATTCCTCCATCTGTATCTTCATGTTGCTTTAATTAATCTTATGTACGTGGAAGGCAGCATTGTTAGGTTTCTTAAAGTTATCACTCACCTGTATGGATCATAGTCAGGACACCTTTATGAATTTCAGTGAAGATATTCTCCTTTATACCTTGACTTCTGTAAGATGTGAAGGGGAGGAAAAAACAAAGTTATACTTTACCTTACCATGATTATTTTCATCCTCTAAAGGCAGAACTCTGTCAAACCTTTCAGGAAGGAAGTAGGTGAGCTGAAGGCCCTGCTGGAGCTGAAGCGAAGGGCGAGGGCTTCCAGCGGAAGCTCAGGAGTCCGGCTCGGAGTGGCTCTTGAAGAAGCAGCAGAGTTTGAGTACCTCAAGAATGTTTTGTACCAATACATGCTGGGCAAAGAAACACAGGCAAGTTGAAGTGTCATATGGAAGTCTTGTCATGTTTCTGATCATTTTTTAACCAGACCAGCAAGGGATGACTGTCCCAGAAGTCTCCCCATCATCCCAAAATGTTCTGTTTATACATTATGCCTTTATAATACATGAATATAGTGTAGTACAACAGTTCCCTTATCAAAATAAATCAGAAGAATCATTAATTCTCTTCCAGACCTTAAGTAAAGTGTTGTGTGCTGTGGTGAAGTTTGATGGTCGGCAGCAACAGGAAATTCTGGAGCATGAGGAGCAGCGGCAGAGTATGGTGAGTGTCGGGTGAGGGACAGTGGAGGGGGTAGGAGGGAGGGGTAGGAAAGGGAGAGGAGGCAGCCAATGGGAAGTGGGCTGCTGACATTGAGATGGTGAGGGACACAGGTTGCTAAGATAGGGCTGGTTGGATATAAAAGAATACTTTTATTTCTAAGCACTTTGTTATGAGGTTTAATTTTCAAAACTGTTACGAGAGAGGTGAGTCACTCTCCACAATAGTGGCAAATGTAGTAATCTTTCAGTTTTAGATAAACCTTCCATATATGTATATATTCACTAAAGCACATACAAATAAGATAAGGGAAATAGTTTCACAAAACTATTTCATTTTGCATTTACAATTTGTTTATTTGTGTATTCATTGATATTTGACATGTTGGTAATTATCAGCTGAGGTCAGTAAATGGCTCAGTTCACCCCAGCCTTCTCCAGGAAGGAAAATCAGCTGTGTCCAAGGCACTCTGACTACACAGGCAAGCACTGCAGTGTGCCACTAACTGACTGTGTTCAGTGTGATTGTTTTATTGATTAGGGTGGCTCTACGTAGATGTGTGGTGTTCATTGGTTACTTAATCCCTTAACAAAACTGTGTCTGAAGAGACCCATAAGTCTATTGTTGATAGAATTCTGAGGGCAAGATTTTCTTAAGGAGCAGCAGCACCTCTTCCTTGCTTTGTATAACACCTTTCAGTAACACTCATTAATGTGGCAATTACTTATCAGTCACCTTTCACCATTGTCTTTTAAAGCCGAAACAAAAGGCAAAAGAATGTTGAATTTCACCTGCATCAGCAATCACTTCATCTTGTTAGGTCTAGAAATATCACTTGTTTCTCATCCATTCAACTTGTTGCAGCTAATGAGTAATCAAACTTCTTTATTATTAGAAATTCATAGTGAAGCTATACAATGTATAAGTGTTTACCACCAAATTAAAGTTCAATTAAACACTAACATATTTTTTAGGAACTTTTTAATAGCAGCCATGTCATCACCCCATTCCAGTATTCCTATTAGAAAAGAAATTATTGCAGTTATTGTTAGCACTTCAGAAAATTGCCATTGTTACTGAGACATATCACATTCATGTTATACATTTTCTACTTCTTTTAAAAGACTTTTCTCCTCATTTTCTGTAACCATTTTCCCTTCACTCTGCTCAACATTTTTTTCAGTTAGTTGTGTGGTGTGCCTATCACCCCCATCACTTTGGCCTTCCCTCTACCCTCATGTACATTATTGTTTATGGACTTGTTATGTACAAACAGTTTGCTAACCAATATTAAACTTTAATCAGTTTTTTTGTATTGTTTCAGTACCTACATTTACCTTGAAGTTAGTCAATCAATCAGTCAAGTTGAGTTGTCATTTTTTCTCAAATTTCTTATGCACAAAAAGTTCTTATGCACCACAGTTATTGTTGTTCATCATAGACTACCATTCTCTACATTTTCTTATATGCTACTGCTTCTTTGGACATGCTTCATTAGGTTGTATTCCCCAAGACTTTTGTAAGATAATTTGTTAATCATCACCACATCAGTACAGAACAAAAATGTAACAGTTGGTGTCTTGTTCCCCACAGCTGCCAAATTGGTCACAAGGTTTGGGCTTCTACTGAGGGATGCAAACCACATCTGCCACCTGAAAGGAAATAGGTAAAAACATGTTCATAAAAGTACCTGAATTATGTTAAAAGCCAGTTTATGACTGGAGATTTGTGGTTATTACACTCAGTATCAGGTTCATTGTACATTGTTCCATGTTTAGCAGTATACAGCTAAGCAGCTCAAAGGAAGTGATGGTGTCAGTATACACTATACTTGTTCTGTTACTCCTCAGCACAAATTTTAAAAGTTAACACAGTTTTATAAAACAAAAGTGCTAATACTGTGGGATAGCCAGTGATCATTTCAACACTGCATGAGTGTGGCTGTTGGGCTCCACGGAAACATTTTTTAGTGGACGGCATTGTTTGGCACATCAACCTTTTCTCTTATTTTCTTTTTTTTTTCATTCTTTTACTTGATTTGTGTTTGATTATTTCCTTCCCCCACACTAAACTGTAATCCTCAGAAGACCTCAACTCAACACAATATAGAAAACCGATATACCCACCCACCAGGTGCAGCATGGACTTCATTTTTTTTATCACTAGTTCTGACTCTAAAACATCAACGTACGTACTCCTCTTTTCCGATGGTAATAAAGAATCTAGTCATTATGATCATATTATACTCACTGTAAAGACTTATTATTTTATTATTCTATCCTGGCTGGTTTTAGTGCAGAGAACCCTCATGAATGCTGCCCAACTTTTTTTCATTACCTATGTAACATTATATATAACCAGAGTATATTTTTAAAGCAATGAAATCTATTTGTATGTTTTTTGTAAGTGTGCAATGTGGCTGTAGAGTCTGGGTTTCAAAGTCCTGTTATTCTTTGTATTTTAAAACTATGGTTAACTTTTTAGCATATTAGCAAACTGAATGAGAACATTATTGATTCACTGATTAGCGATTGATCTATTGAGTTGTGGATGATTTATCTACTAATACAATAATAGTGCAAATTACACTGATTGTGGCTCTCACTTGTATTTATTTCATATATTTATGAAAGTTGAATGCTGACTCATATTTATTATCATTATGTAGATATTATAGGGATATAAAAAGCACACAATTATAAGTCCTCTTCATCTTATATTTTCCAAACTAGAGAGATTTTTATTCTGATTAATGAACAACTTCCGTAATAAAGTACATCTGTATTCTTTCATACTGTTCATCAGTGGCCAAATGTATATAGCAGAATATTTCCTTCTAAGGAACTTGGTTTCAGTTTGAACAATAAGGTGAATGCTGACCAAAGCAACTCACACTTTACACCACTACAACAACACTGGATCACAAGCTCACTGGCTCACAAAGGCTCATGTTGCTGTGATCCAAGAGTTCTTCCAGCTTTTTGAGAGAGAGAGAGAGAGAGAGAATGATCCCCTTCTTCAATAAATCTCTGACACCATTATTTGGTGCCCTTTTCAACTGAATAGTCAACTAACATAAACAAACTAATATTCTATGATTAGTACTTATTGATGTGTATATAACTGGCCAGAGATTCTCTTTTTTATTATGGGGAAACTTGTATTTCGATTGTTTGATGGCCACATAAATAGTGGTATTGGTAATGGTCAAGTGTTGCTATAGGGAGGAGGAAATAGGTAATTGTTCAGGATTAGTCAGCGTCTTTCATTGATGTAGGTGGCAAAATGCCTGTGGCAAATGGGTCATATTTTAAAAACACAGTGAATGAGGCAAGTGCTGTGTGTATGAAGGGATGTTTCCCTGCCTTATATTTGTTGTTGAATAGTTTAAAAGGTTTGGTATTTGAAATGAGAGGTTTGTAAAAAATAAGTAAAGGGAAAACAAAGCTTTGCATTATGTAAGACAAGGAGGGTGTTTTGAAAGAGGCAAACGGAAGAGATGAGTCTTAGCCACAAATCATCTGCTATAGAATTCCATCAGGAAACAAGGTAGTAGTGACAAAACAGGTTGTGTGTAACAGAGTCAAGAAAAAGATTACTATATATTATAAGGCTTATTATTGTAATGTATGTATATGGACAACTATAAGATGACATGCAAATGTATCTTTACTTCAGTGTAGGGAGGAAAAAACTGCATGTTTTCTTATAACTTTTCTGAAGATATTTTATTGATGTTTAAGAAGATCAGTGCTCCTGAAGGGACTTATTTTACAAGACTGACTCAGACCTGTGGAAGGAAAGCCTCTAGAAATACTAAGAATTGCATCATTCACATACATTCAAGACAGAAGTTAAAATTTTTCCAAGATTATTCATGAAAGGATAAGAAATAAAAACACAGAATATTTTGGAAAATATTACTAAAACTCATAAAATCCAGTACTGAAATATTATTGAGACACAATATTACGTATCATAACTACTATTATAATCATATTATAAAATAATTTCTTTCTTTACTGAGTGCCAAGTGCCATGTGGCACTGTGAACATGACACTGTCTCTCTCTTTTACAGTCACTCCATTTATGCTGTTGATTTTGTTAGATATATGTTGTTGTTGTTGTTAGAGAGAAATTTATTATAATTTTGTTGTACATCCTATAGCTTTATTTATTACTTTACTTGGCTTTGAGTGATTATCTCAGCTTAGTTGTCAACTCACTTTCTATACATGTCACATTTCCTGAGCCTGCAACCTGTAGCCAGTCACTGTAGCTAGGAAATCTGTTTAGCTGGTCACTTTTTTGATATTTAAACCTTCAAAGTGTTTCCACTGGGCTTCTTGTGTGAAACATTGAAAAGTGAAACTATTTCACTTTTTATTTTTATCTGTGTGGCTATTGAAAAGACTAACCCAAAACTAGCAAGAGTTTTTCCATATGGTAGAAACATTGATTTATTAATATGTTCGGTATAATTTTGTACATTTGTTTATTAATTTATTTTTGTTTTATTGTCTGAATTGCAGTCTTGCCTGAAATAATTGGGTACAACTCATACCTTGGCCTTTATGAAGGTTTATGAAACAAGTCAGATTATCATTGGATTCAGTTATATATATATATATATATATATATATATATATATATATATATATATATATATATATATATATATATATATATATATATTGTATCCAAATACTATTTCATCAATATTTATTTAAATTTTTTTTCCAAATATCACATTATAATAGATATATGATTGATATACTTGTATCAGTCTGAGATATATATCTGTATATACTTGTACAAAGTTTTCAAGTACCAAGGTTGTCAATATCACACTGTGGGAACATGCACTTCCAAGCCTGACCCAAGCAGCTTGTGTTTCGTATCTTCTGGTTGAACTCGTCTTGTGTACTAAAACCACTGCTTTAATTTATTAAGGTCCTTAGTGCAGAAACTCAAGGGTGCAGTCATTACCTAGAGTATTCAAAGTTCCTTGTGGTAACACATTTGCTAAAAGCTTTCCAAAGTGTCTGTGTAAACAGTGTATTAAAATTATTATAGATGAAGGTTTAAGTTTGTATCAATAACCTTATTCAAGGCAAGGTTATATTGCCCAGAGTACTTATGTACATTTGTGATTCACAGATTTGTCTCTCTTATATGACTGATAGCCACTAAATAGTGACTAACTTCAGTACTGTGCCTTCCTGAGTGCAAGGCAGTGAATGCAGCCACTACACAACTCAAGTCCAGGCTGGAACTTACTCTAATGCACAGTTTCATAATGGAATGACAATGCTAGTAAATACTTTTCATGTTTGTTGCGGTACCAATCTCCAATTTATTCTAATTGGTAAATCCAATCTATATCACCATCACATCTTGCACAATATTGGTGGCCAGAATGCACTTTTGTCTTTTTATTTACTGTGAATGACTGGTCTGCTCACCCAGATGGATTTAACATTCCAGATATAATAGTAAAGCTTGGGCAGTCAAACCATAAACCTGTAATGATACAGTGCATTTTCAAATAAATGATTCTGTGAAAGTCAGATAGAAGGAAAGAGTGCTAGAATTTTTTTTTTTTTTTTTTTTTTTTTTTTTTTTTTTTCATTTAATCAGTAGAATGAATAAGGACAAGAAGAAATCATCAAAAAAGCCTACTGATATCCCAGTCCCCAAACAGGGTCAAAAGAGTATGCAGTTAGCAAGATCAGAAGAGCAGTTGTCATGAAAACAGCAGTAGAATGTAGCAATAGATGCAACATTGTAGGGGTTAGAAAGAGGCTAAAGATAGTCTTTCACAAGTGAGATGATAAGATGAAAACTTTTGATTCCACTGTGTCTAAAGTAAGAGTATGAGTGGAACCCTCATACATGTTAACCATACTCCTTACATGTACAATTGTGGTCTATGAACAGAGTTAGTAGTTAGATGAGGGATGAGAAAAAATGGCAGAGACAACATGGAAAGTATTCTGAGGGTTTAGCCAAGCAAGATCAAGAAAACATCATTGCAAAAAAATTTTAATAGGAAGCATGCAGCAGTCAGAGGGAGAAGGTGAAGGAAGAACACTTCCCTAAATAAATAAATAAATAAATGAATACATATATATATATATATATATATATATATATATATATATATATATATATATATATATATATATATATATATATATATATATATATATACGTGCAAATAATGGAGACTCCTGATGACAAACTACCATTGTTTCGGTGTCAATCATAATTTCAACAAATGATTATTTTTTAATGTTACTTATTATATACCTAGCTGGCAGTAATACATTATTTTATTTAATTAAGAAATAGGAAACACGCTGCGTCATTACAGCAAGAAAGTTAGTATGTATCAGTGTGTGTGTGTGTGTAATTTTGTCGGTCATGATAACACGTGGCTGGTGCTGCTGGTGTCACTCACGAATAGTTCATAAGACCGGTATATGGATAAGACTCATATTATCAAAGTCAGTCCCTATAATATCACAGCATCTTACACTCACTATACTGTACACCGTGTGTATATGCGTGTGTGGCTTGACAGCAGCAGGAGCATCTCAAGGCTGCTTATCAAGGATAATATAGTCTCTATAATATAATATATATATATATATATATATATATATATATATATATATATATATATATATATATATATATATATATATATATATATATATATATAGTGACTATATCATCCATGCTGCTTATGGTGGTTGTGCCTTCCTTGCAAGTGTCAATTCCACTAGTGGCCATCACCTTTCTGCCAAGAGCATCCTCTCCCTTCCCAGGATCTTCCTTTGCTTCACCTGACAAACAATTCTCTCCTTGTATTTTATCCGCGGGTGACGGCCCAATTTGTCTCCTGTCCGAGCTAAGATACTTCACCCATTCTAAGGCGCCCACCCTTTCACCGATGGCGTCTCATTCCCTATAATGAGGTTAACTTCTTACCAAGGGCGCTTTCCCTTTTTTTAAGGGCGCGACTCACCCACCCCGGCAGGCCGTGGGCCGTGAATCCATCCCTCTCTCAACTCAAGGGCGCTTCCTTCTCTCTCCAGAGAAGGTCTTCTTTTCTCTCATGTATATATGGTATCTTTTATTTAAAAGAGATGGAAAATAAATGTATATATATTATATATTTCTTTTCAAAGATAATTTTTGGGATCTCTAGAGTATCGATCACCAGTGTGGGAAATGTTCCTTGCTTCGCCACGCAATACCTGTTGGTATGTCCCCTGTGTGTGTGTGTGTGTGTGTGTGTGTGTTGCAAGCACTGAGTATACGCGCATGTCAATAGTCAGCCACCTCCTTCATAGGAGGAACAACAGCCAGCAGCAGGCAGCGGTGTCCTGCTACGTGACGTATATAGACTATAGAGCGCTCACAGTTATGAACTTATGACACGCCCGAGCCAAATAGCTGAAGGGCGGGGCAATGAAAGCCATCATTGTTGTGTTTATATACAAACTGTGATTCTTTCTCTCTCTCCAAGAGGAAAAACATTGATGGCAAATACAACTTGCATCTACACTCTTACATCGCGACGTCAGTTCGCACTTTTGATGTGTCGTAGGCTACGTGCCGATGAGCACGTGCTGATGGTGAACTGAGCAGGCCTCAGTTTAATGAATGCAGTAGTTCGTGAGTTCCTGCCTAAACTCTACAGTTAGACCCATCCAGGGTAGATAATTGTCTCATCAGTAATCTTAATATCATTGTGACCACTTTCATGTTTTATTTGTGCCTACAGACGCATATTTGATGGCAGATTGCCATACCTTGCGGCCAGTGTACAAACTGCCAGTGTTGCGGCCATCCTGAAGTAACTCAGCTTCTTTTTTTATGTATTTATTTATTTTTTTCAGACGAGCTTAAAGTGCCAGGGAGAAAGTATTTCACCTATAGCTATCAATCCGTTGAAAGTCTCTCTCTCTCTCTCTCTCTCTCTCTCTCTCTCTCTCTCTCTCTCTCTCTCTCTCTCTCTCTCATGTTTATTTTAAGCCATGGGTCGGTGTCCATTTTACACAAACGCCAGGAGTTCCAACAGGTCATGAGCAACACGCGTGGCCTCATTCCCGTCTTGACGTCACGCTGGTGGTGCCACACTCGATCGGTTGTCACGGCACTCACCAAACTATTGGAAATACCATACTACTTCATCAGATGTGCGCAGTAAGCGATAGAGACATCATTCCATTGGTTTGTATTTACCAATTATGCATAATTCATGGCATTTAGCCACTTTACTATAGGGTTACAACGTAGCATCTAAGCAATGATAATTTTGTAGGCTACAAAGTACGTACAAACTGCTACTTCTGCTATCATTGCACGGCGGTCATGAAAGCTATTTGTTTCTGAGTCAGAGTGTAGCTAACAGGAAAAGTTTCAAAGCTTCAGTTGAATTATTAATGAGGCAAGGGGGGAAGTTTCAAACGTGGTCAGCCAGGGAGGATGAGTGCCTGACGTCACCGCCGCGGGTCTGCACGTGCACGATCTCAAGGTGCCAGATAGCAAGTAATGCCATGCGTCGCACTATCCTCTTATTGCCTTCTCTCATTTACAATAGCATAACAAACTTTACAGGGAACATCTCGAATGCGGGCAAATGTTATATTATGACCATAAAAGGCCAAATGACGAGAAAACGGTTATTTGAGTCAATTGACCGCGCCTCCGTATGTCCTCTTTTGTGACCCACCAGCTCACTATATCTCTCTGGTAAACTTTATATCAATGGTGGATGTTGACACCGACACACCCGCACTCTATGTACAGTGACGAGCGCCACGTTATGTCGTCATATTGACCTTCAGGTAAAAGTGAGCATTTCTAGTCGCCATGGGAGGAGCGAATCTCACCACGTAGTTTAAAGTCACTAACAAACCTCTTATTTCGCTTCGATGGAGGTCATATTCTCCTCTGAACGACGGAAAAAGATGGTTTTAATTACTATGAACTTATTATCATGTATCAGGACGAGGTAGTGGACGTGAAAACCTCGACGTGAAGGTGAGAGTAAGGAAGGGTGTGCTGGCGGAGACACGCGTGCAGGAACAGTTTGAGGATTGAAGAGAGTGAAGGCGGAGTGAGTGAGAGGCTCAAGGGGGAAAATAAACTCGCTTTCCTGTCCACTCCCCGCCTTTTACCATGAACAGGGGACATAATCGGGACCAAGCCCCCCTCGAGTGTTGTGCAAGGGATGTGTGAGTGTGCGTGCAGCCTCCGCAACATGAAAACTAGTTAGTAAGGGAAATGGGGATGAACTGACGAAGGCAAGGCAAGGCGAAAATGGCTGACGCGTGAGGGAGTTGCCAGGTGCTGACGAAGACGGTGTAGTGTGCTGCGGAATGCTCCAAGACGCGGCCAGGAGGTGGAGTGAGACCAGCAGGTAAGCCAAGCAGGTGCGGGAGAGGCCCAAGACCACCTGGGAGGGGAGTGTGAGGCGTGACAGTGGTGGTAAGAGGGAAGCTGCTGTAGGAGGAATGAGGCAGCTGGTAACGGGATGACCTTCCCTACCTCACACACCTTCCTTTTCTCACCTTTACTCTCCAGGTGACGGTAAAGTTTTGGCAGGACTGAGACAGGTGTGAGTGAGCCGTGACATTAATGCAGGGAAGAAGGAAGGGAGGAGGAAGCAGGCAGCTGGTAACGGGGGGTGACCTGTTCTTCCCGACCTTCCTTTTCCCTTCCTCCTTGGCTACTTTCTACGTCTAAAAGTGTTAGGAGTGCCCGTGGGTATGAGGGTGAGGCGTGACAATGAAGGGAAGGGGGAAGAGACAGATGGTAACGCGATGACCTTCCTACTTCCTTCCTTCCTTCCTCCCTCCCTCTCGCATCTTGTATACGTCAACTATTGTCCCCAATGACACAGGAAGGCCTCGTAGTGCTTGGGGGAGCCTAGCTTACTGGCTTTTGCCTGCTTGCTGTGGTGAAGGGTAAGTCTTGTCAACTCATTAGAGGTATATATGAATTTTTACTAACTTGATAACTTGTCTGAGATAACTGTATACTTGGTGGTATTATTATTATTGTTTGTATAGTATGATTTATTGCAGTAACATGTATGAATAAGGCTTGTAATGAGCATCCTGGTGTAAAAGGAGATGGAGCAGTGTGGTGGCACCTGTGAGGCTCACCTGTGGACTTGGGGGATCAGGTTACACTCCTGAGGGAAAGTGAGATGTATCCTTGATGGGGGAAACTTAGCAGCATGGTAGGTAGGTAGATGTGTTAGGCAGCTGGATGGATAGAAACTTTATTCATCATGGAAAACCCTCTTCATCCTTACCGGGAAAGTATGAGTCATAGAATACTTAAGAAGAGGGATTACCACTGTGTGTACTGTATGTAGAGCCTTCCTTGGTGGTGAGGGAAGCATTGGATTCTGGCAGGTATATTAGGCAGCTGGAAGGTTGGAAATGCCTTACATCTGGAAGCATCTTGATTCATGGTGGGGAAATAAGGTGAATGAAGTGTGTGTGTGTGTGTGTGAAGAGAGATCAGATTGCCTGTACTTAATGACCTTGATGTGGAGGGAAACTTAGGAGTGAAATGTAGGGAAGATGGTGTGTAACTTTGTGAAAACTTTACAATGAGGAAAGAGTTTGTTTATTCTAGTTGGGGAAGAGAAGGCAACTTGATACTTGAGACAAACTAATATCAATACTAATTAACTGTTGTCTGTAATTTTTCCCCATCAATGACACCTGCAGAACCTAACCTGCCTGGCTAACATAAGGGTGTCCCAGGAGTGGTGAGGTGGTGGTAAACTGATGACACTTGCACCTCTCTGTGGCATTTGATGGATTTCCTCATAGCTTCAGGTTATAGTTAGTCTTCCTCCTCCTCCCTGAGTGGTGAGCTGTGTATTGTGATGGGCATTGTTGTCCCCACAGAAGGGATATTGTCAGTATTGCACAATGTGGTGTTAGTGGTGGTGGTAATACCTGTTTGCCATTATTGTCACTTGCTGTGTGAACCTTACAAATCATATACTATTATGATGACGAGACAACAAGCCACACTGCTGATGTCTCCTCAGCTGCAGACTAAATAGTAATGTATATGAGTTACGTATTTACAAAAGTGTGCAACAGAAAAGTCAATCATTGCAGTAGGCTGAACAATAGAGTGAATCTTTATAATATCAGCATTATTTCTACAAGAGTTCCCTGGGTTGGTATCCCGTGTCACGTCACAATGCAGAGTGGAGGGGGATGGGTCCCGTAGATAAGGGGGAGGTCAAACACTGACCCTTCAGGCTCCAGGATGTGTAAAAAGTAAGTTAGAAAGGGAAAGAAAGGGATTCAGAATGACAATAATACAATACCGTAGTCTCTTGTGTAGTGTTGTGGTCGGTGAAGGTGCTGAGTGAAAAAATAATCCTTGCAAGAAGCTCCAGGCACTGTGGATAGCGTATCATTTCTGTGCAACAAAAGATATGGGTAATGAATTCCTTATTGTGGTAGACTGGGCTGAGAAGAAATGATAGTGACCTCTACAAATCTTCTAGGGTGACCACTCATTACTGTGCTGCCTTATTTGGTCATGCTTTAAGGAATATAGATTACCAAATGAGGAGTTTGAGTGCCAAGGGGGGATGAGAAAACAAGGGTTAGAGATTGCATATGTTTACAATAAATACAAAATATAAGTGAATTAATTGTTGGTTAAGGAAGAACCAGAGGGATTGGTGCAGCCGGTAGGAGTGGGGAAGGTCTGCCCTCAATGCTTGCTGGAGCCAAAAAGAGAGCAAGGGATTAACTAACTCAGTGTCTTGCATCACGTCCCTTCCTTTTTCTTCTCTTCCTCCACCTAACTTGTCCTTGCCAGGTTGTCTCTCTCTCTTTCTCTAGGAATTACTTTTTATCATCAAGTTTGTGTGGTCATCTCCTTTTCACTGTTATATCTATCCTATATCATCCTCAGCCTGATTGTGAGAAAATTATTATAGATAACCCTCTTGTGGGTTAACTTTCACCTGGAAATGAACCAGAGGCATCGTATGTGTGTGTGTGATTGTAATGAAGGAAAGTGGACAGGAGTTGCTAGATACTCTTTAGGAAAACTACTAGGAATTGCCCCACAAGACAGTACCATGACGCATTAGTTCAGGTATATAATAATTTGTAAATAAATAGCTGCGTACTTACTCTTATCAAGGTCAGCCACCCACACACTAACTCAAACTTGCCAAGAACAACAAAATGATAAATGCTGCAGAAAACTTTAAGAATAGTGTGTTTATCTTGTTGGTGATGATGGTGTATTGGATTATTATTTGATTGTGACAGGCTTCATTATAAGTGTAGGTCAAAATTAGCATATTCTTTTTATGCATATTTATTTTCATTGTGTATTGATTAATTTTGTCAAGCTGTGTTTTATCCAAAGCAATTAGTTGATACATTTTCCTTTCATACAAACACAGGTTATAAGTACATACATTCCACTGTGTTGCTTGAACTATGGGGCCACATACTGTATGGCTTGTGTGACTTCATTTATTATTGCTGTGTTGGTTCACTGGAAGGATTTATCAGGCTGAGATTGTTGGATGAACAGACCACCAGTGCTGAAGTTCATGTGGTGACTGTGTAGTGTGTAGTGTGTGCTGGACATGTTAGTGTTTGAGCAGTGAAAAGAAGGAAAGAAGGCTGTTGTGTTGTGTTTTGGGACTGAGATAGTGGGATGTAGGATGAATTTTTGAAGTGGTACAATGGAACAATGTACAGTACAGCCTTGAGATCCCCGAGTGCATGGGTTCAAATCCTGGCCACGGTCTGAATGGAGATTGGGCATCCACTCAGCGTAACAGTTCCCAGATGGGTGTGCTTTCAGCTAGGTAGGAGGTCTTTATAAGGTGGTCTCCTCTAGCCCATAAATTCCCATAAAAAGCACTCATTGTATAAAAAACCCTTAACAGACAAGAGAGAGAGCAGTGAAGAAGTAGGATCATGAGAGATGTGAAGAGATGACACTACCAAACTCAACATGAATTATATAAACAAGGACAGTATAGATCTGGAGGTTGGTTAAGTTAGTAACACAGACAATGAGCCTTTGATATGAAGAGTACGGCTGCAAAGTTGATGTCGGTGGAGATCCTCTTAACCCCTTCAGTAATGGGACACATTTTTACCACGAGTTTTTGGGTGTGATTAGACGATTTTATTGACATTGGGAGGGTCAATGGAGGTCAAAAGATTAATGGCTAGAGTCTATACCTTTTCAATGCCCACATAAGTTTGTGAAGCTGTATAAAATCGTCAAATGATAAGTAGTATAGATATAAAAACACATTGAAGGGGTTGAGACCATGCAAGGATAGAGTAGTTACCAGCGTTAATGGATAGAGAGTCTGAGTTAAGGTGATTGGTGAGGATAGTTATGATGTATTGGTATTGGATACAGTGAAGGTGTAGGGAGAAAGAGAAAGTAAAGTAAACAAGTACTAGTGACAAAGAGTGCTACATCTATTGGAGGTGGTGAGGTGTGAGTCATAGTGGGAAGGTGTTGGTTGTTTGTCACATTGACTTTTGTTACCTATATTATTGTTAGTTCACCTTGTACTGAAGGAAAATTATATCTGCCGATTTATATACACTCGTATTGGTCTGTTCATTTTGCATCTAATCGTTTAGCTATTATTATTATTATTATTATTATTACATGGCTTTGATACCATAGGGAGCTGCTTACTGGAAGGGCATGGCCATAGCTTCAGTCATATAATTTGTTGGAAATACTTGGCTTTCTGTTACAGGTTCAATGGTATCTTAAGATATTTGGGATTTGCATGGCTAGAAAACATTCTTACCATATATTGAGTGTGTGTGTGTGTGTGTGTGTGTGTGTGTGTGTGTGTGTGTGTGTAATTCAGCTGCAGTTGTCTGGTGGTCACCTAACCAGTCATTTCCCTATGGAAAGAACTCGGCTCCTACTGACCAAACTTCGAGTAGGAGTGAGACCATTCTCACCTGAACAATGAGGCCACAACCCATTGTGTTACATCATGTACCTACTTAGTGCCAAGTGAACAGGGTGAACACATTAATAGGTTTACCCCTTTGCCCTGCCACACCCACAACTTAAACCCAGGCCTTCCCGGTTGTGAAGCGAGTGTGCTGCCACTACACCACATGGTTGTCTTCACTGATTTCCAGTCTAAAAGTAATGAGTGTGTGTGTTTCATCACAGCCTTGGCAAGTTGTGGGTGTGGGCTAGCTTAGTGACAAGTTGTGGGTGTGAGCTGGCTTACTGCAGTGATGCCACTGTAATTGTATAATGAACAATCTGTCATCCTCACTCAAGCACCACAAATTGGTGCATTGGGTTGATGTCCTGACTCATTAAACTCAAGGGAGTGTGCAGGCTGTTGTTGCCGCCGCTGCCACCACCACCACCACCACCACCAGTCATGAGTTGTGGCTCGTGGCCTCCATACTCGAATGTCAGACTTGTTTTGCTGCTGAAAATTATACTCTAAAAGCAGGTCACACCACAAGTCTTGTTCATGGATAAGTTCGGCCATAACACCCAAACTCTGTTCTGAAATCCCAAGGAATATACCTATAGGTAATACTCGACACACAAACTATGGATATCATTACTGGATATTAAGGAGGATGTAATCTCTGCATTATGTACTGTGAATTTGACATACCTAGCAAAGTATCAGAGGTGCTGGGATCAATTAGTGCTTATTTCTGTCTTTGAATGATTGCTTTTGGGAGGCATTTTGGAAATATATTTTGTAATACAAAGGAGAGTAATAACAACTTGAAAGTTGTTATGTACAAGATGGATTTTTTATTATGGTGAAAATGATGGTATGTACTGCGATGTACTTCAGTGGTGACAGATAACAGTGTGGCAGGTTGATGGACAATGGCACAGAGGATGGCACAAATGTTACAGTACCGTAGCAGCAGCAGCAGCAGCACACTCACTGTGGGGGTAAAGAAGTTCTTCCTGCAAATCTCAGTCAAGACCTCTGTCCCTTTGTAATGTTGTTCTTCTTTTGATCTTCTGTAATTATAGTCAATATTACATTTTTGACTTACATTACATAATGAAGTCTTGAATCTTCATTGTACTGCACATGTGTCAAAATAATGATGTATGTGCACAGAAACTCATCCTCTTGACAGCTGCAGCAAAATGATGGTATTGGTGTGACCCATTGATAATTGCAGTGACACTTAGGTATGTCAGGAATGATAATGTGAATAAGAATGCCTGCCGTTCACTCCTCTAATTGTACTGATGTGGAGAGAAAAGTTGAATGATTAATCTACGACACATACATTAGTGAGTGCACTTATTTCCACTCCAGTTGTATTTTCTATTAATGTTGTGCAGTGTGATCTCAGTGTGTCCTTAGTGAACGTGAAAATGGAGGGACTCACTCTAGATAGATCAGAGGACTTAGATTAAAAAGAAAGTGCTAAACATAGTGCAGGTGAGTGAGGGTGGTGTCTTACTCAATATATGACCATGACTGCAGCCACCCACCCACCCATTGAGAGAGAGAGAGAGAGAGAGAGAGAAATCTTGCTGGACTGAAAGGCAGCACTCACCACAACATTCTGCCAAAGTTGTAGCAAATACATATGGCTTTGTGGTGACATGTGGTGCATATTGTGTGGTGTGTGCTGTGTGCTGTACCCACTACTGTGTGATGCAGTGGAAACACTGCAATGCTGTGCTCTGGTTAGGTTAGTTGATAAAGCCATCAGTAATGAGAGAGAGAGAGAGAGAGAGAGAGAGAGAGAGAGAGAGAGAGAGAGAGAGAGAGAGAGGGGGAGGGAGGGAGGGGGGGGGAAGGGTGTGGAGGAAGTAGTGTACCTATGTGTTTGAGAGGGGAGAAAGGAAGGGTAGTGAGTGTGACACAATATTGTGTGTGTGATAATGAGTGAGTGTGCCATGGCACAGAAAATTTTCATGAGAGAGTGAAGTGGTGAAAACCAGTTCTGTGGTGTCTATGTGAGGTGTGGCACATCATGTACTACTGGAGGGACTGGTTGGTGGCAGTGTTGCACCACCACCAACACCACCTCTACCACCACCACCACCACCACCACCACCACCACCACCACCTCATGTGATTCTTATTTGACTTTCAATAGATAACAAATGAGAAGAATGATATTTTCCTGAACACATTTTATGGAGTGCAGGAAAATGGTTGAGTATATGTTGAGTGTATTGTAAGAAGCCTACAAAGGTGCAACTCATTGTTGTAAAGTGTTGTGTCAGCAGCTGGCGGTGGTGGTGGTGGCGGTGGTGGTGGTGGTGGAGACCTGACACTGGCAGCCAGAGCAATGCTGCTCATCATCACTGAACCAAATAAGCATGGTATGGTGAAGCAACTTAAAGAAAATGAAGGTTAAACTTCCAAATATATTCAAGGTGTGGCTGAGCAACTAGTAAACATCATATGGTTGACAAATGAGATGTAGTTGATGGAAATATAGCGTGGCTGAGCAGCTAAATAAAGAATGATTGAGCAACTAAACTTAATAAAGGTTATGGGGTTCAGCAACTAAATACACAGATAGTGGAGGTGATCAGCACTGAACTAGACTAGCTTCTTAGATAGTTTGGTGAACATGCCAAGTAGCCACCAGATCTGAAGGCAACACAGCTTGACCCTCCACCACACCTGCAGCCGCTGGAATAATTCAGTACTTACACTAGGAGAGATTCATTCCTTGGGTGTGGTGACTTATCTCATGGACAGCTGCTCTCCATTCCCTTCACTTCATACTCTATGACATTTTATGTCGTAGACAAGACTTAAGAGTTGAAAAATAAGTACAAGGTGTCCTCGCTTGTTGACCATTCGGATGTACAACAACTTTACATTGTGGAATATTTAGAAATAAGGGTAAAAGTAATGTAATAGAAATTATATATTTTTGGCATGTAAGACTACACTTGAGTATTGGTGTTGGTGCTGATAGTTTTGATTGTGGCCTGACCCAATACTAGTGCTTTCAGTCAGGCAGTTGAAGGGGTTGAAGGGGTATGGGGTTCACTTAACAATAATTTTGGTAGGCAACAGAGTATCAGGAACTATTGGATGGATGGCAGGAGGCTTTACGGCATAAAGCAGTGAGGTTGTAAGATTTCTTGTCATGGTATTAGTTACGACCAACAAACATCTTGCAGGATTGAATTATGGCTTACTTTTTGCCATTGTATGTTTTACTTGTAAATTCCCATCAACTTGAACATTACAAGTGAATGCAAGTGTGTAGTGGAATACTCACACACACACATATGTTGACATACTCATCATGTCTGGGGGCAGTGGAATGCTACTTGTGGTGGTGTTGGTGGTGCCACACTACACCACAGCCTCACTTGTGGTGGTGTTGGTGGTGCCACACTACACCACAGCCTCACTTGTGGTGGTGCCACACTACACCACAGCCTGCCTCACTACTCCATGGTGCACACTTCCCTTATAATAAAACCAATATGTAATGATGTGCTCATAGAAATACCCTCGTCTTGTAGGTATTCCGATCTAAATATTCAACACCTCAGTAATTTTGATTGGCAGTTATTGATAAATGAAGGATGTTCCCAACGAATGGTGCTTTGAACATTGAAGCTGCAGAGAGTGGTGGTGGTGTTGTTGTTGATCTGTCTGAATTTTGATTGGCTGGAGTACATGTTGAGACGCCAAGGAAATGACTCGGCCTTTCCCTCCCAACACTTGCACCTCACACTCTATAATGGAATATTGGTGATGAAAGAGCTGCTTCATTTCTTTCCATGTCTAACCACATAAAAAGAAAAGAACTCTAAGTAAATAATGGTCTTAAAACTGTTCTTTTCTTTTCTTTCTATCTTTTAGCTTATAGAAAGAAAAGTAAAAACCTATATAGATGATAAAACTGTTAGTTCTGTTCTTTATATTTCTTACTTTATGTAAAAAGATCACCATGAATTGACTTCTGTATGGATTGGTTGAGCTTACAGTGCTTCAGTCTTGTGTATCAGTAACTAAGGCAATCCCTATCACCTTTGCAATTCAAGAAGCACAGGGTAAAAATCTTGCAGTTGTAGTCAGTGACCAGTACTAATGTATTGCTGGGACCTGGTTGGTATTAACAAAGTGGTATGTCATTGTGTTGGCCAGACTGTTAAAGACCTGTCACTTGCTCTCTCCTCTCGGGCTGCCTTGGTGTGGCTTGTGAGAGAGCAGTGGTGGTGGTGGTTTGTGAGGGTGTGAGGGAGGAGATTACAAAGGGATGAGGCAGCAATGGAACAGTGCCAGAACAGAATACTTGAGAGAATGAGTGGGTAGCAATAATGGTTTATGAGTGAGGGATCTTGAGGTAACAGTATGAAGAAAGAGAGGTGGTGTGGTGGAGAGTATGAAGGGAAGGCTGTGGTGGTGTGGTATCATACTATCAGGACAGTTAGAGTGAGGTAGATAAGGACTGAGCTTTGTGAGGAATCAGGAGTTGGTGTTGTGAAGGAATGAAGCAGTGATGGGATGCCAGAATAGAGATAAGAGATGAAGTGATGGTGATTTGTGAGGAAGGAGTGTAAGGTGATAGATATAAAGAATGAGAGATGTGGTAAAGGAGAGGATGTATGAGGAGGGACTGGTGATAAGGTGATATAAAGAATGAGAGATGTAGTAAAGGAGAGGATGTGTGAGGAGGGACTAGTTAATGTGAGAACAAGGTATATATTACATGGATGACAGGATAAGATGAGGCTAGTAAAGTTATGAGAGGAGCTGCAAAGTTGAGTGTATGAGGGAGGAGACATTCATCTTGTTAGTTATAGAATTGAATTTGAATATGAATGATTGAGTTTTGACAAAGTTATACGTACACCGGCAGTGGCTGTGAGTAGAGGAAGTGTCACCAGCCATATTGAGGGTTACTGCCTTGAACCAGAAGCTGATTTGCAGTATGGAGAAAAGTGGCTTTGAATGCACGTTGTGAAGTGAGAAATGTGAAAATTGAATTGATACCTTCTGTAATTGTTGAGAGTTGGTGTGTGCTGAAATATTTGTGTTGTTATTTAGTTGGACCTGTATTAACAAAGATTCTTAAATAGGTTACCTTTTTGTAGGCAAATTTCTAGTCCTAAAATCCATCGTAACCTAACACAAAATTGGTGTTGTACTTTCACCATTATCTTAACAACAGCTTCAAATTCACTGCTGATGAGGTAATGGCTTAAGTGCAACACCAATTTCAGGAGGTTAAGATGGATTTGAAGACCATAAATTCATCTAAGAAAACGTTGGATACTTCAGAATCTTTGTTGATACGAGGCGAGATGCTTTATGGAATGTGTGGTGGGCTTGTGTGACTTGGTAATGTGTGAGTCCAATAAAGACAATGGGGTAATAGAGTGAACTTTGGGGAGGCATAACACATCCCATTCATATTTAGCCGTTTGTCTTGGCTTAACCCCTCCAGTACTAGGATGCAGTTTCACATTTATTTTGCTTATTATTTGATGATTTTATACAGCTTTAGAAACTCATGTGAGGATTAGAATACTACAGGCTCTGGCCATTAATCCTCTAACCTTCCGAATGTCAATAAAATCATCTAATCATATGCAAAACTAATGGTAGAAATGCATTCCATTAGTGAAGACGGTTAACACTTTAACTGCCATTTGATTTGTCTTCCATATTAACAAACCACATCTGAGGTCTTTCGTCTTAACTCGGCCATGTCAAAGAATTCTTGCTAAAGACCGTTGAATAAACTCTTTTTCATTCTTAGTGATCTTTTGTATCTTTGTATTGCTGATGTTTTAAAGATTTTGTTGTTTTAGGAGTGTGTTGTGGTGTATACATAGCAGTGAAAGAGCTAAGAAAGAAAAATTTAGGAGAGAGGAGGGAGGTATTGGCTTATGTTAGGAGAGGCAAAATGGGTAGGCAGGAGAGTGGTGTGTGTACAGGTAGATGTGTGGCTGTCGTCGTTTGGCAAGGTGAGAGGTGCACACTAGTGAGTTAGGGCCAAGGCTTTGCTCTTTCACCACCACTATTTTCAAAGGGCACAGGAATGATTAGCAGTGTTCTGAAGAATGGTTTTATTGATTATGGGTAAATCTTGCTAGTATGTCAATAGAAACACGCTGAAAAACCTGTGTTACTTGAATTAGAGCCTTTTGAAAGTAGTGGAGGTGCAGTGCAAAAAGGCTCCTTACCTGTGACGACTCTGTGAGGCCCGGCACTCTCAATAAGGTAGGCTGCTATTGAAGTTTTGTTGATGTTTGTATTTACTCCACTTTTTTTTAAGACTTCCACAGATTAGCTTCTGATAACAGTTTGCTCGACATAGGAATGGCCACTTTTATTGATCACTATTCCTGTGATCCTAACTCACTGCTGTTATGAGTGTAGTCATTGCTCTCTGTTGTCTCCCCTCACCACCACCACCACCACCACCACCACCACCACTGCTGCCATTGCCATTCCCACCAAACCACCATTGCCACTGGCACCATCCTCATAATTGGCACCAATACTGCCATCACCTCCTCTTCCTCCTGCTCCTACTCCTGCTCCTGCTCCTGCTCCTGCTCCTCCTCCTCCTCCTCCTCCTCCTCCTCCTCCTCCTCCTCCTCCTCCTGCTCCTGCTCCTCCTCCTCCTCCTCCTTCCATCCAGGTCCAGGTCCAGGTCCAGGTCCTGGTTCTGGTCCTGGTCCAGATCATCAGTCAGTGGATAACATATTGGTGCGTCAGGGAGGGAGGGAGGGAGGGAGGGTGGTGTTGTGGAGCGCCTGCCCGCCCGCCCGCCCGCCCGCCACCCCTGACACTGCCAGCTTGGGTGTGTGTTGTTGTGGGCTAACCAGTAATGTGTGTGTGTTTGTTGGTGTGTTACAGGGAATGCATGACATGTTCATCTCTGCGGCGGGAGGTGAGCCCAGTGCAGTCTTGCATGCCCCTGCCACTTCTGGACAGTGCCTGCAGAGGAAGCGAAAATTGGACCAGATTGGCAGTGGTTACAGCGGCACTGCATCCAGTTACACAGTGACTGCTACAGCAGTGCCAGCCCAGACACTTGCTGCCAAACACCTCTCCCACCAGGTGAGGCTCCCCTTCATGGCTGTCTTGGCCAGATGGAAGGAGCTTTGCTAGCCTTTGGTTCCTTGATGCCTCAGGCATTGATAGTGAGTGGCTAGCAGAGGCAAGCATGTCACAGTATGGGGAGGTAGTGATGGGATGTGGGTGAATGAAGGTGGGGAGCTGATGCTGGTTTATGAGCAGGGTTGAAGACAAACGTGGCAGCATGCATGGTGCTAAGTGATCAAGATTGCAGAGAAGGACATTCTGTGTGATTTGAATCTAAGAAGCAGGATTGCAGAGTGTGGTAGGTGGGACAGCTGCCTTCAGACAAGACCCTGGATGTTTATCTGCCCTTGCAATGATTGGTATTAGGAGAAACTTTCTTGCTTGTTTGCATGTTGTTTTGTCTTTTTGTTTTCTTTTTATGCTGACCATTACAAAAGAAGACACGTCACAATAGAAGACTTAGTTGTTGCATGGATAACAGTTGTCTTTTGTGTGTTCCTTCCTCCTCTGATGTTATCCAAACTCATTGATCTATTATTGATGTAATGACAAAAAAAAAAAGCATGATGGCTTACCCAATCTGCTCGTCTCTCTCTCTCTCTCTCTCTCTCTCTCTCTCTCTCTCTCTCTCTCTCTCTCTCTCTCTCTCTCTCTCACACACACACACACACACACACACACACACACACACACACACACACATGCTGTGTGTAATTTCCAATGGAAGCAGCCATGTTCAACTTGCATGGAAACCTGCACATCTTTGGCTCCCTGTGCTCCTCAAGGGAGTGTGAGGTGACTGACACATTACTGCTGTCTGTCTGTCTGTCTGTCTGTCTGTTACCACCAATGGACAGTTGGCACTGAACAGAGATTTCTCATGAGGATCTTGAGTTGTTCACTACTGCTGGGTTGGTATACCATTGTGTTCTGCTGCTGCTGTTGTCTATGATGAGTGAGTGCCTTGTGGCCACTGTGAAGGCTGTGGTATGTGATGGCACTGTGGACACACTCACTCTTCCTTGGTCCTGACAAAGCTGCTGGAGGAAGCTTTGTTTGAAGCTGTGGGTGGTGATGCAGCGGCTGGTGCTGTATATACTGACTGACAGTATTAAGACACCGGTGGTGTTAACGTGAGGCATTAATCTTCAGCATTGTAATGAGCCGTGACACTTATCAGTTGGCCTTGGCTTGGTCGTGATTGTTGCCGTTGTGGCTTTCCTCCCCTAAGTGGGCCAAGTGTCTCACGGTCACCACTCCTACTGGAAGAAGTGGTGATGAGGCTTCTCAGGATGACACAGATCATTTCATCATGAAATTAAGGCTTCATATTGTGAGTGCTTTGTCAGGGGTCTGTGTGGTAAGACTGTGCTTGTGTGTGTGTGTGTGAGAGAGAGAGAGAGAGAGAATGTGCACTAAGGATATGTCCCTCACAACTGTCCACACACTTGATGTTGCCTGTTACCTGTGCTCTGTGATTTTTTCCTAGTTTCCATAAATAGGATTATTGGCAGGTACAGGTGATAATCACTTTTTAAGTGAAGTCAGGATTGTTTCACATTTTATACTTTTTATACTCAATCATTAATGATCGTCTGGCAAACAGTGTGCTTGATATCAATCATCTGACACTCATCCTGCCATTCTGGACATCTTCCTATGTGCTGCTTGGCAGAATATTGAAGGTTCTTCATGCCTTCATTCACAAGTAGTAATATGTTGAATTATTTCTCCATGTGTGTATGGACAATGAAACTTGGTCTAGATTTTAACTCGTGAACCAAGATGAGAAAAGATGTGTGTTTCAGTGCGTTGGTTATTTGTGACCTGATCACAAGTGTTTGTTTGTTTGTTTGTTTTATGCTGAGTAATGGTACAACACATCAAAGATAACTCAGTTTTTTCTCACAACACAAGTTTCTCATAAATGTCATCGATGGGTCTATGTAGACTGGCAAGTTTAAGCCACATTGTTTAAACTATTTATCTTTGATGCTTTGTACAAGCAATGTGGTTAACATATCATCAGTGGCAGTGGTGAACAGCTGCATTAATGAAGTGAGAAGAAAAGACTTGCGTAATAAAAGATTTTGCCTCATCATTGTCTAAGTATCACCATCATTTGCATACATCTGGTGGAAAGTTAAACCGACAGCAGTAATGTGGAACAGAGCTCAGCTTGTGTGATAGATAGACCATAGTAAAGTAAACCTCACAGGGTGGTGTTGCTTATATCTTTTGTATATACTGACAAACTCCAGAAAAGTAATAAAGAGCAGTATTTTGCATATGTCTGGACCTCCTCATTGCAGGAAACCAAATCTATACACACCAAGAGAATCATCATAAACATTAAGTGCCTGAATGAACTGAGTACCGTTATTTTCTTGGCTTTGGTCCAAGTATTGTGCAACTTGCTAATGCTGGTCTTGAAAACTTCAAAGAAACTCCCTTCTCTTGCTGTACTAAAGGTGTGATTGGTGACGTCAAGAATTGTTTGGTCTGTGTAAGTGTTTGCATGCTCTGTGTTTTGTATTCTTTGTATGGTGACTCAATAGAATGCTGTGTGGTGCTTTAGTGTTGAATTCTCTCTCTCTCTCTCTCTCTCTCTCTCTCTCTCTCTCTCTCTCTCTCTCTGTTGACAGGGTGGCTTATTGATTGTGAGCCTTGCATGACACTTGCTTCCGTTTGTGTGTTTAGGCCGTAGTCTTAGCAAGCATGCAAGTGTTGTGGTATTCAATAAGAAACTCAAACAAGAAGTAAGTAAAGAATGATGATTGCACCCAAAAAATATTATTAAGGCATTTGTTTATTGTTTTTGAGTTGTTTTTTATATTTTTTTGAACAGTTGTCTGTGTGGAGTGTAAGTGATGGAAGGAAAGAGGAACCTGCACGTTAGCCTGTAGTGAACCTTGTTTGTGTGTGTTTGTTGCAGGCTGGTAGTTTGTACAGTGATGGCGTGACCTTGAGCCAGAGCAAGCCGCAGCAGCAGCAGCAGCAGCCGCAACAGCAGCCGCAGCAGCAGCCGCAGCAGCAACAGCAACCACCCCCACACCAGACTCCACAGGACCATCACCAACACCAACAGCAGCAGCATGGGCAACATCAGCAAACTCACAAGATTAGTAGTAACAGCACCATCTCTTCATCCTCCTCCTCCTCATCGTCATCAGGACACCACCACCATCACCATCACCACCACCACCACCACTCGGCCAGAGGTACGTGCTGCACATCTTCACTTGCTCCTTCTCTGTGTAGTTGTTGTGGTCCCCAGTCTGGCAACTCCCACTGCTCACTAGCACTGTCTTTAGTGCCGTCCCTCAGTCTTAGTCCCCTAATCTGCAGAAAATCTACCCATTTTGGATGGTCCTTTAGTATCTTTCTTGGCAACCGGCTTCTTATTGTTTTTTGGGGGGTTCTTTTATTGGCCTGGGCCGGTGCTCCCCTCATAAAAGAAGGAGAAGAAAATGTGAGGCCTTGCAAGGAGACTCACCTCACCAGAGCAGAGGACTTAGGATTGAGAGAGAGAGAGACACACCGCAGTGGGAGTGAGTGTCAGTAACAACTTTGAATGAACCACGACTGTACAGACTCAGCAGCTCCAATTCCAAGTGGATGCAAGTGCTTGAAAATTCAATGTTCACTGATTTGTTATAGATATATAATGGACTAATAAGGTTTTATTGAAATAGGTATGGATTGAAATTTCGTTTAATTCAGGTTGTTGTTAGAAGTGAAAGTATTTTTAATACGGTGAGTATTAGAAAGAGTCCAGGATGAGAAGCAGTGTTATGGAATGTTCGTTTTCTTTGGTACAAATCAGGAAAAACAGTAGCAATTTCCCTCCTTCAAGATGACTGACTATTTGTTTGGAGAGTATACATAGTGAGAAGAGGTGGTAGTGGAGGCAAACCATTGGAAATGCATTGTGTGAAATTGTATGAATGTGTGTGTGTGTGTGTGTGTGTCATTTTTATAGTGTACATTTTGCTAATATACTAAGTGTACCTTTGCATGTGTGTGTGTGTGTGTTGCAGTGGCAGGTTCGGCTATCAATTACCAGCACCAGCAACACCACCACCAACCTGTACAACAGCAGCGAGCATCAACCATCAAGCTCTTAGACCCATATCAGAAGTGCTCCACAAAGGTAACCTCACAACACACACTTCTTTATCATGAAATGTGCTATGGTCTTCTCAAAGTAAACTGAAAGTCAATATGAAATGTTTTATGGTGATGGAATTTCCACTAAACCTTTGGATCATTGTTTATTCTCATATATATATATATATATATATATATATATATATATATATATATATATATATATATTATATATATATATATATATATATTATTTTTTAAGTTGTATTCATATATCACATATCTTAGAACAAACACGACAGTTGTTGTAAGACTAAGTGGTTTTTATTTTTCAATTGTAGCGCAAGTGCTTTGACCACAATGGTCACAGTGGTAGTAGTAACTCAGGTGTAGAGAGCGGGAAGGTGGGGGCCCCAGGCGGTGCCCCAGCCACAACTGCCAAGACGGTGGCCCACGGTAAGGTGGCCCTGGGTGGCGGCCAAAACAATGCCACCAAGGGCGGAAACTCTTCAGCTGCAGATGGAGACTACCAGGTGGGTGAGGCTTTGGTTCAGTTATTGGTGGTGTTATTATTGGTGCTTCATAGGAAGGTGTGAGTGAGTGAGTGAGTGATGATGATGATGATATTACTCTGTGGTTTGGTGGACTCGGGGTGAATATATAAACTGTGCCAGTGGTGTGTAGTGGCAAGCCTCCAGCTGGCATCTGAAGTAAAAGTTGTCAGCAAAACTATACAAATGAGGAAGTAGATAAAAAAAGCTTGTTTTGTAACATTCCTATCATATGTACATGTGGGGAATGATTGGAGTGTTGAGATATTGGAGAGTTGAAAAATGAACTTTATTTGATTGAACAGAGCAGGTGAAGCAAATATAGTCTCATTCTCATCACTTGTTGACATTTGTGGTGACAGAAATTTGTGGACTATTGTGTATGAGAATATGTGATTTATTTTAGACTATTTGAATGATGTTAAGGTGACACCATATGTATGTATGGGAGTCCATGTTACTTGACCAACTGGTGTTTTACTTTTCAGCTTGTGCAGCATGAGACTCTGTTCTCGCTCACAGCACAATACGAGGTGCTGGAGTTCCTGGGGCGCGGCACGTTTGGTCAGGTGGTCAAGTGCTGGAAGAAGGGCACCAGTGACATTGTGGCCATCAAGATCCTCAAGAACCACCCCTCATATGCCAGGCAGGGGCAGATTGAGGTGAGGTGCACACACACACACACTATGATGAACATTGTAGAATATTTTAGGGAGCTTGAGGTGAATTAGAATAATTTTTTAGTCAGTTAATGTTAAATGCTTTAATAGACAGTGAATTATTTTTGAACATTTTACATGAGCAATAATATTGATTTGTTTTGATGACTTTGATCCTCAGGTTGGAATCCTTACAAGACTCAGCCAAGAAAATGCAGATGATTATAACTTTGTGCGAGCCTTTGAGTGTTTCCAACACAAGAACCACACCTGCCTGGTGTTTGAGATGCTGGAACAAAACCTCTATGACTTCCTCAAACAGAACAAATTTTCTCCACTGCCCCTCAAGTTCATACGACCCATACTTCAGCAGGTCTTGACAGCTCTTCTTAAACTCAAGGTATATATATATTATACTTCTTGTGGGGTTTATTTACATTGGAGGATCTTTATGGAAATGGAATAGTGAAATTAGTAGTTTTTTATTAGATATCAAGAGATCATTGACTGCATTATAATGAGTGTTATTGCTTTGTTTATTTCCAATGTCATATATTCTTGTCTCTGCTGGTATATTTACACTAATGAATCTTTGATGATCCAACAGCAACTTGGCCTCATTCATGCTGACCTGAAGCCAGAGAACATCATGCTGGTAGATCCTGTAAGACAGCCATATCGTGTCAAGGTCATTGACTTTGGCAGTGCCTCACATGTCAGCAAGGCTGTGTGCAACACCTATCTACAGTCTCGCTACTACCGAGCTCCAGAGATCGTCCTTGGGCTTCCGTTTTCTGAAGCTATCGACATGTGGTCACTGGGCTGTGTTATTGCTGAACTCTTCTTGGGATGGCCACTCTACCCTGGGTCTTCTGAGTATGATCAGGTGAGTGGCAAAGCATCACAAACATATTTTCAAGTCAAAACATTGTGTCCTGAAGAACTCTTTATTTCTTTATCTTTTATGGAGTTGTTATGTGTGACCTTCTTTTTCACTGACATATGTAGGAAACTGGACCCATAATGTGTTTAGTTCAGTTAACCAATCCGGTAAATAAAACCATCACTGACCATGATTTTGTGTGTGTGTGTGTGTGTGTGTCTCAGATTCGTTACATCAGCCAAACACAAGGGATCCCTGCCGAGCACATGCTGAACAACGCCACAAAGACGACCAAGTTTTTCTACCGTGATAATGAATCCACCTATCCATTCTGGCGACTCAAGGTAACTGATGCCTTACGAATTGTTTGCTGTGTCATTCACATACAGTAAGAAATTGCTTTTATCTTTCAATCTTCTGTACATTCAGTTCTGTGACACAAACCATTGCCATCCTCTCAGACTCCTGAAGAACACGAGGGAGAGACAGGCATCAAGAGCAAAGAGGCCCGCAAGTACATATTCAACTGCCTAGATGACATGGGCCAGGTCAATGTGCCCACTGAGCTGGAAGGTGGAGAACTTCTGGCGGAGAAGGCCGACCGCAGGGAGTTCATCGACCTGCTGAAGCGAATGTTGACCATGGACCAGGAGAGACGCATCAGCCCCGGCGAGGCGCTGCAGCACAGCTTTGTCACCCTCCAGCATCTCTTGGACTACCCTCACTGTTCCAATGTCAAGGCTTCCATGCAGGTGGGTGGGTGCACTGTGCCAAGCTGTACATTCTGGGATTCCCAGCCTACTTCTATATTATGTTCTCTTACTTATGATTTGAATTCTTTCAAGAAAGTTTCAAGATACTATAGATAATCCACTTGGGTTTATGGACCAGCACCTCAATGGGCTCCTTCTTCTCTGCAGCTAGAGCTCCTCTTATAAAAAAGACAATCTAAATCACATATAGGATATTGATGGCTATATTTGAAATTGCCACATAAGCTTTTTTATAGTTGCAAGGAATTTCATCAAAAGCAGTGTAAGTATTGACAAATATGTTTCTCAGCAGATGATGGAGGTGTGTCGCCGGCCGGCTCCACCCTACACCACTGCTGCTGCCGTCTCCCAGGCCCAGGCTCTTCCTCCCTCACTCATGCCAAACTATGTCCACACCACCAATGGTTCTGTCACTCTTACCTTCAACAACCAGATTACCAACCAGGTAGGAAAGGTGAAGAATCTTGATTTTTTGTACCAATTGTTAGCTTGAACTTCACTTGCTTGTTTAAATGTCACTTTGGTGTGCTCACACTCCTTCGGATATTGTTCCACTAGAAAGATATGTGATAGTAAACTCATTAAAGAAGGAAGGTATAAAGAAGGATATTTGAAGAGTGAATGAATGGATATGAAATAGAAGAATGTGTTTTAGAAGGAGATACAGAGGAGCCCAAGTAGAGAAGTAACAATTGGTGGTGGTGTCTTTCCAGTACGGGCTGTACCAAAGCAGCCGCAGCGGCCGTGGGTACAGCGGCAGCAGCCGGGGAGAAGCAGCAGCAGCAGCAGCAGCAGCTGCAAGTTTCCAACCACAGTTGGTGTCTTCTATCTTGTGTCCCCCCCCATACCAGGGATTGGCATCTCCTGGAAAGCATGTGACAGTTGTTACCCAACAACCTCAGCTACAACTGCAACCTTCACTGCTGCCTCAACAGGTGGGTCTGTCTGTCTGTCTGTGTGTTCTGGATCTTTGGGTGGAGGAGTGGTGTTCCTTGAGGCAAGTGATGGATGATGGCTCTTTCTTCACTGCCAACCAAGTGTGTTGTGCTTCAAATAGGATTGTGTTTTCTGTGAAATATTGATTGCATTTAGGGAACATTACAGAAGCATACATTTCTTAGAGTAACCAGGAGTGCTTTGTATTGCAGGTTGGAGGTGGCAGTCAGTATGTACCTGTGTCCATGGTGGAGCAGCCAGGCAGAGGGATGCTGCTCACCACTGGCACAGCGGTGGGCGGCGGATGGGGCCGCGGAGGCCAGATGGCTCTGGTGCCAGGAGGCTGGCAACAACTTCCTCAGCCGCCAACCTCTCTGCAGCAGCCGGCCAGCCTGCTTCCCGACGCCACGGATGCGTGGCGGCGCACCTTTCTGGTGGACTCCTCCGTGGTGCAGGGTGACGCTCCACCCGCCATGTTTCCCGTCGACCTCCATCCAGAATTATACGAAGCTTATCCTTCGAGCACATGGGCTGGAAGCAAGCGTCCTAGCAAGACCTCCCTGATGGGCCACTCCAGTGCCCATGCAGCCCACACCCTCCACGTCAGCGGGAGACCCGCACAGCCCCAGGCGCACGACAAGAAGGACTTGAGTCAGCAGTTGTCACCGGTGAAGAAGAGGGTGAAGGAAGGCACTCCACCTGGAGCACCTTCACACTGGAGCAATGGTGCCACTGCTCCTCAGATCAACCACAGCAACTACCACACCAGTCACAAGTAAGTCCACATTTAACTTCCCATAAAACATTATTTTGCAGACTACAAATGTCAATGTAATTCTTTTGATGTATATCATTTTTCTTTTGCTTGTATCTTGCTATTCTTGATATTGAACACTGAAAAATGATACAATCACAAATAGTTCTTTAAGTGTGTGTTTTTCCCCCAGCAGTCATCATTCAGCACACCACACGGGGCACCATCAGGGTCACATTCATCACCAGAGTCACCACTCCAGTCATCACGCACCTCACTCCTCCAGCCATCATCCTCTGTCCCACAACAACCACCAAGGTCACAACAGCAGCAGCAGCAGCAATAGTGGTAGCCACAGCTCTCATACAGGTGGGTCTGCTCATGTTGAGTACATTCTTGTCAAGAGGAGGAGTCCATTCATTCAGTTACCATTCATAATTTGTGGTTCTTTGAGACTTGTTCTCTTATACAGTGTTTAAGAAAGTTTGAATTGTTGTGCTGTAAATGTGTTGCTCAATTACATTTTTTTATTGAGAAATTTTTCTTGCTGACCTTAATGTTTACTGAATTTTTTCTGTTGTTCCAAGCAGTTGGGCATCCCACTCAGCCTAGCCAGCAGACACACAGCAGTCAGCAGCACTCCAGTAGCAGTTACAGCAGCAGCATGACAAGCAACAGCCGCCAGCAGACCATCACTATCCGAGACACTCCGTCACCGGCAGTGTCGGTCATCACCATCAGCGACAGCGACGATGAAGCTGGGGGTGAGATTGTTTATATACTTCTCTCAAATAAAAAGAGTCCTCATTTTCATCATTATTCTTTCTAAATGGAAATGATTGATCAAAGCTTATTCCTGTTTAGAGCAGTCTAACTGAATTGCAGCAATTACAGTTGTGTTGAAAGTAGTAAGTGTGTAGTTGTATGGATGGTCTCAAACAAGTGTTTTCCTTGTCTGTCCTTTGCAGGAAAGTGTTGCAAAGATCGCCACTGCTCAACGTGTGTAAATAACAACCATAACAAGATCTCCAGTTCACACCAGCAGTCTCAGGCATCGCATGATGACAAATACTCCAGGTAGGGAGGGAAGCTCAGCCTGTCTGTCTGTCTGTGTGTATGTGTGCGTGCATACATGTCTGCCTGCTGGAGGACAGAGTTAAATCTACTGATATTCATATGTCTGATTACAATTTTTCTATGCTCTCTCTCTCTCTCTCTCTCTCTCTCTCTCTCTCTCTCTCTCTCTCTCTCTCTCTCTCTCTCTCTCTCTCTCTCTCTCTCTCTCTCTGTCTCTCTGCTGTGGGTGGATGGTAATGGCAGTCTTTTCTGTTGTGCAGTTTGTCCCACAACTACTCGTCCGTTGGTGCATCTCAAAGCCAGAAGAAGCGGCTCCTGGCCAAGGCTCAGAGTGAGTGTGTGCTGCACGTAGCCAAGCCAGAAGCTCGGGATTACTCCACGCAGCAAACCAGGGACACCAACTATACCACCAGGTTGGTCCACTCACTCACTCACTCACTCACTCACTCACATTTGACACAGCACTGTCATTTTACACTCTTCAGTATTGCTGGTTCCATATCAGCTCTCTTTCCCTTGAAATTGTTTATTATTTCTTTAAGTTTAAGTTTGTTTTTGATGTATGGATATATGGAAAGCATCAATCATATATTATTTCTTTTAGAAAAATGTTTATTTTCATTTATAGATATTATGTATGTTTGTTTCTTGAATTGTTAGATATTTTGATAAGATAAATGAAGTAGCCAAGGTGAGATCTATGATGCACTAATACCTGTCCACTTGACTCACCTCCACAGAGAGCACCTGGCACCCCCAGCTGCCCATGTCCGAGACTCCCTTCTGCAGCCGCCTCCTGCCCACCATGACAACCTCCCGCCACCTGCGGCCCACACCCGTGACCCTGCTCGCACCCACTCTCACACTCACTCCCACTCCTACACCCAGCCACCACAGGCCCACAAAGACTACACGGTGCCGTCAGGAGTCCACCCGCCTGGTAAGCCTCGCTCACCACCCTGTACACCGCTGCTGTCCTCATTCTTTGTCCTCATTCATGTTGTCCTCACTCTGTAGTGAACTTAGCACAATTACTCAGGGAATGATGTTTCTATTTTATTTCCTGTTTCACAGAGCTTCATAACATCACATTGCTTAATTTGTGTGGAGAAAAATGATCTAATAATTTGGTAGGGATACATGAAACAAATTGTGTGCCTTATGTTGCAGGGCACAAGGACTACTCCCAACCGCCAGTAGCCCACAGTAACCGTGACCAGCGCGTGGTGGTGGGGAGCGTTAAGGGCTGGAGCAGCAGCAGCGGTCGGGGAAGCAGTGTGGTGGTGGCTGGGCAGGGCAGCAGTGGTAGCAGCAGCAGTAGCAGCCTCAGCTATGCTCACACTCTTGGTAGGGCACATGTGCCAGGCAGCCATCACTCACCTTCATCCCAGGCTCATGGGCTGTCACCAGTGTCACAGCTAGCAGTGAGTGGCTCCCTGGCAGGCATTGTGCCCACTCAAGCTGATGTGTACAGGGAATACCGACGAGCTGCTCCTCCTCAGGCAGCTGCTGCTGCAGCAGCTGCTACACAGGTGTATGTGGCCACAACCCAGCCCACTTACCTGCCCTCCTCCTTGCCAGCCACACATACTGTTAACCCTTTCACACCAGGGTAAGTTGAGTGTGTTTCATTTAATGGAGGAATATTGCACATGTTGTTTTAACACTAAAGGAATAGCAAGGAATATCCCTCCTGGAAGAAATAATTGGAAATTAATCTTTCATGGATATGACACAAAAGGCAGAAGTGTCTGAGATGTACGTGTGAAAACCACGAAGTGAAGTAAGGTATGGGAGGCTGAAGAAATGCAGCTTTGTGGTGGTGGTGTTGACAAAGGCAGAACTGGTGATTAGCAGGAACATTTTATTGTTCTGATGTACTGGTTCCCAAACCTAACCTTATTCTTGTCAGAATTCAGAATTCTGAAATAGTTTGCGTTAGTCGATGTTGCACAGTGTCAATAATACATCACTTTCATATCCGGGATGCTGCTCCAACACCTGAAGGAGACCACAGTGGTGTGTGTCTGTGTGTGTGTGTGTGTGTGTGTGTGTGTGTGTGTGTCTTTGCTACTCAGGATATAGAGATCAATGTTTCACTCACTGAAATGTTATAGACGTCAATTCTGGTGAATTGTGGATACCCTTGTCTCCTCTCCAGTGTAATTACTGAACATTAATATAGAGAGTGAAGTCTTTGCATGCATATATTGTTTACTCACATTCTGCTTGTATTGTTATTGGTGCATCATATGATAAAATGCCATACTTTTAATACCATTAACTCTCCCAGACATCCATATCACTACCTGCTCTCTCTCTCTCTCTCTCTCTCTCTCTCTCTCTCTCTCTCTCTGTCTTTCTGTCTTTCTGTCTTTCTTTCTTTTTATGTAAAGCTTCTAGAACATCACCTTGAAGATAGATCACTAAGAGAAAGAAGGGAAGAGGAATTGTGGTGGTGTTCAAATGAACATTGCACAAAACATCCACAGTCATCTAGTGGTGCCTCAGACTAAACGGGTAATACATGGCTTAGTGTGTACCTGTGTGTGTCATAGAATACTTGAAGCTCTTCTTCAAAAAGTGGCTACATGGCTTGGTTTTGTCTTGCAGAGGGGCTTTGCCACCACCAGCCCACCACAGCAGTGGTCGTGCAGTACTGGCCGGCCCACCGGCTCATCCTCTCCCAGCCCACATGCAGCCCACCGCTGTGTTTCCCACACACCCTCAAGTAGCCCCTCCATATAATGCTTACACTGCACTTTCTCCTGCCAAGAGCCAATACCAAAGCATTTGGTTCTCAGAATAGTTGCCCTCAGTACTGGGACTCGCCTGCAACATCATTTTAGGCCTTTTTTTATCCAGAATGAGTTGAAAATTATTCTGGTATTGTTTTATTGTTTTATTTATTCATTTTTTATTCAGTTATTGTTTTAGGCCTTGTAAAGGGTTGAAGACATAGAGAAAGGCAGGGTTGTCATGATGGAGGGGCTGGTGTGTGGGTGTGGCGTTTGCATCTTCCCCATCTGCCCTTCTACCGTACTACTTTACCGTGTGGATGATCAGTAGCATCAGCACCTGGAACAAGGCACTGCTGGGCTACCAAGACTTGAATTTAGAAAAGCAACAGGATAATTGATAATGATGTACAAGAAACAGGACTGATTATTTTGGTGCCAAGTGTTTGGGGTTCTCGGCAACAGATTAGTGTTTACAGAGTTCAAGTAAGAATCTGAAGTGTCAAATATATCATGTAGGTGTGGCACTCCATGATATAATTAGTCCCCTGTGATTATTGATTGGGGGGCCAACAGTTTTGGGTTGAGTGTTAACTTGACACAATCGCAGCATCAGTATAGGCCCCAGATTTGTGTGTAGAACTAGTGCATGTACAAGTGTGCGCTTGTTTCCTGGTGATGACACCCTCAGAGAGCATTATAACCGTGCGTCAGCCGTCCCGAGGGCGGGAGTACCGTCAGCATATTGTTGACGAGTGAAGACTGTAGTTAGTTATTATTTTTTTATTATGATTCCTAAATGTAATTATTATTTTTATGTGAGCCATGATTCATGAGGTGACTGGAGCATCAACAAGGAAGGATGGATATGGCGTGAGCACTGGCTTCTTTGGATCACTTGTGTTACATTGGAGGAGTTTGTTTAACGCGTACAGTTTTAAACTTTTACGTTAGCCAAAGAAGTTATCGTTTGTTTTGTGTTGGACTTGATAACCTTTATCAAGGGTGAGTTTTTTTGTTGAAAATAAGTGATGGATGAGCAAACATTGAAATTCAGCCAACTCTTCGGTAGGCTAACGAATATCAAGAAACCATCTTTTCAGTCATCCGGGCTTGACAATTGTGAATTTTACAGATGTATATTTATTTTGTGTTTTACCATTCATAAACTAAAGTTTAAATTATTTTTTAAGGGAAAAGGGCTTGACAACGGTCTGTAGTAGACTTAATGTGTAGCACGAGTAGTATTGTGTTTATAGCCAACGAGGCCGAGGGACTTTGCACCGTGGACTTCCCTCCAGCTCGGGTCGTCCTGCCGTCAGCGGGGCGGCGGGACGGAGCGCAGGGAGGCGGCCCATCCTGGTGCAATGCTCACCGGCTGCACCACGTCTGGTGTTTGTCCACAGGTTTGTTTGATCTCTATTAACATATACGCTTTCTTGAACTTCTTCCCTACGTGTAAAGGTGTTATTTATGTCTGGAGTGTGATATACCTTCTCTTTATACTTGATGAAGAATCCTCTGCATGGTTTTTGTGCTGGTTTCTTGACCAAGGTCTAGCATGACCAAGAAGAGCAAGTAGCACTCATGGGCTGACTGCCCACCCCACCACCACCACCACCACCACCGCCACTGCCACCATCTCTTGCTCAACATCTCTCTCCATTGCCTAAAATCTTTACATATCTATGAGCATACCAGTAAGGGCCTAAGTATTACTTACTATTATTTGTATTGGTTTTAGTTATGTAGGGTATATATATTTTATTTTTAAGGTTAACATCTATTATAAGAAACCTGTTATAATTTAGATGGCTCATATTAAAAAAGAGTAACAATTAAATATGGAGAAAGCTCCATAGCATAATGATGATGATGATGATAAAGTATTGGTGTTAACAGTGCACTGGAGTAGATGGTGGTAACCAACCAGCAATGTGGGGGGGTGGCTGTTCCTGATAAGCCCCAGGCCTTCAGCACTTAACAGTAGCAATTCTATCTTCTGCTTGGGGTGATAGTGCCCCTGGGGGACTCTGCAGCAGGAGAGACAGGCCAACACCCTATGCTTAGGGTGACAGTTCCCGTGGTTCCCTAAAGGTTTTGACAAGCTCAGGTTTAGTCATTGTGGCTCTGAGGGTCTGGCACACACTTCCAGTGCCTCAAATTTTCTAGTACATGAAACTTCATCCAGATTAGAGTATGATGTAAGTTTGTGTCCAGAACTCTTGATCATTTGTTGTAGACATTAGATATAGATATCTACAGTTCTGCAACTCTTCTGTTCATGGTGTTGGATAATTTTTAAAGGAAGTAATGGTAGAGTAGAGAAGTGATGATTATTTATTTCTCTGTGATTAGAGATCAAATGTTTATTATTATGACAATTTGAAGCATATTATATGAATGACAACTTGCATTGGGGAGGGAGGATTCACCTTTTTTGTCCCAATATGCTCATTGCCTTGTCCACCATATTGGTTAGATGTAAGACTTACAAGCCTGTTGTACAGGGAGTTAAGTGTGAATTTCTCTTTACATTATGATTTTGGGTTAAATTTTTGTTGACATTTCTTTCTTGGATATTACTTTATTTCTGGGGAAGGGCTAGTTGTACTTGTATATAAGGAAAATTATCAAAGTAATTTAAGTGGATTGTAATTACTTTAATTTCTGATTACAAAAGTGTAGTGTTGCTGAAAATGATGGCAGTCCCTCTCAGCACAATGACAGCAGCCATCAGCTCGTTACAAAACTGACTGGCCGATCATCGGGAAATTGTACACATCTCGTCAATTTGGTCCAGTAGAGGTTATTAGTAGTTCTGGTGCTCCTTAATGGCACCTCCATAACAGCCCTAAACATGTGATGTTTGTATTTAGAGTGCCTAAGCTCTAGTATTTTAGTATTTGTGACACACAGACAACCTCGGTTTTTGGGCATCCTTCTCTTCTAGTTTGTCCTCTGTGAGACAGTTTTTTGTTGACATTGTGAGAGAGAGAGATATATATATACAATTTAATGTACAGTACTGCATATTACTGTAGTTTCGAGGAAATTCAATCACAAACTACTCCAGATTAGTGAACAGATGAGGCAGCTGGTGACATTGAGTAACTGTTGCTGCTGAACCCACTGACTGAGGGTGTCTGTTGGTCACGCTATATGAAGTAATGTGACATTGTTGCCCAATGTTAGTTTTACCCTCACAAAACACTTATAAAGAGTTCATTGTGGTACACGGACGTAGTACACGGATGTAGTACCAGGACGTAGTACACAAAGATTGTAAGTGTACGTATCTATATTTTTCTTGAGACTGTAAATATAATTATGAATGTAATATTTTGGGTCAGTTAGGGTATGTAAAGACTTTGTAAGATAATTGTCATGTGTGTTTCATGATTATAGGGGACACAAGTATCCTATATGCTAAATGTTTCTGAACATTCTTTGTTAGTATTTGGTAGTAAAGAATCATGTTTCATTGTCATGCTTAAAAGAACACTTAAATTTCTTCCCAGTCTTCATATTAGAATTCCTGGATTGTGGTAGTTAGAGACCATTAACTTTTTACAACTTAAGAATTTCTCTTTTTCCAATGACTTTGCTAAATGTTTTAAGGCGTTAAGGCTGTCTTTGGCTACCTTTGTGCTTGGCAACTACAACAAATTTCACTTTCTTCTACTGTTTCTACAAGTTCCACTACTGCTGTAAGTCTGAGTATCACTTGAAGGTAGTGCTAATGAAAAAAAAATCAAAGTTGTATTTTCCAGCACGGTTGTGGTGGCCAAGAACCGGACAACCACACTTGCTGCCGTCACTGACAGCAACCAGGTTAAATTTTTCCACGTGCTCTCCGCTATGTGATTTAAATGCCTATTGTCCATCATGCAACTGTAGTTCAAGTGAAACACTGGATTGTGTTTTATTTTTGGTATAGTTAAGGTCTATGACCATAGAGTGGTATACATTACTTTTCAGTGGGCATCCTGGGAAAGAGTCATAGTCTGCTGTCCCTTTCCTCAAGTCATCCACTGGTGTACCTCAGCTTATCCTTTTGTACTATCTACACTTGTAAGGTTAGCCAAAATTTCAGAGTAAGCTAGATAGATTTGAGGGATAAAGGGCCAGCTTGTTCCTAGGGCACACTCAGTTGCTCACTGAATGCAGGTATTAGTTCCTTAGTTTGCTAGGGTGTCAAACATTTACAGTATAGTGGAATAGTTTTTGAAGGATTCTTTGATTGATATTAATTTTAACCCTGTGTTATTTGACAAACACTTTGCTATGCTGGTTATTGAGTGCATACTTCACATTTTAAGTTTTAAAATATTGGTAATTAGGTTTTTTCTCCCTGATAGAATTATGATTTTCCACAAGGTATGAAGTTTTTATAGTTAGAAGCATACACACTTAAAGTTTATAATAGTATGTAAATTTTGTTTGGATAGTAGATTCATTACCACAGCCATATACTATAACAATAGCAAGGTAGCTGTGCTTGTTGACATGGCTTGTGTCCATGAATTCTGTCTTGAGTTTTTGGGTGTGTTGGTTTAGCATTATTCTACCACAAATTCATTGCACTTTGTAGCTCAATTAATATGTTTGCTTTAGGTTGCATAAAATATTCTATTAATTTTAGGGTAGCTAGGTATGTGTCTACCCCTTATTATCTGTAATGTGATATGATGTTGCAGTGTTAAGGGTAAACAGGTTTTTCATCTTGAAGGAATGGAGTGTACCCTTCATTTTTTCACCTCCCATTCATATATAATGCATAAGGAGAGGGTCTGTTTTCTAGGAAGATAACACAAATTATATATGATATATTATTGCACATTCAGAAGTGAAGGAAATTTTTATACAAAACTACAAATATTCTCAAAAATTTACACCTGTATTGTTGAATTTAAAAGAAAAAAATAATGCAATGCATAAATTTTATACATGTAGAAACCTAGGGATGTACTTAAGTGCATACATACATTTATCACCATGCCCCTATTCTTGCCAGTTTTGTCTTCTTTTTATGATGACTGCAGGCTGTATAACTGTTGTTGTTGTTTTGTTTTTTGTTTACCATTGGGAAGAAGTGAAAACAGGCCCTGCTCTTGATCATGTCACTCACAACATGGAAGTGCAACAGCAGTTCTGTAGGTGTTATGTGGCTACAGATTATAATTTTATGTATGTCGGAGTCCTGTAGTGGTTGTTTCATCTTCTCTTACTCACCCATTCACTAGGATGGGCTTGGTAGGGGATGGACGATGGCGGCTACTTTGGGAAACCATAGAGATTGCCATCTGTTTATAAAGGAAGAAAAATAGCTTTTATTATCCAAGAGGTACATGTTCCCTCACAAACTGTTGAGGAATAAAAAACCAAAGATTAACTTTCATTTGTTTTTTCATGAATCTTTCAGATTTTGTCCTTGTTTTCATTTTTGGGGTACAAAGATTTTCTAGACAAGATGGTAGTACATATCAATTTTTAACTCATCAAGCTTAGAACTCTGTTATTGCAGTCATAGTGTAATAAAGGCACATAATATACTCGTACCAAAGAGGAATTGAAACTTTGGTCATCAAGTTTGTATATTTGATTAGCAGATCTAAAGTTCAGTGCTTTCAGTTGCAATTTATTTCACCTTTTGTGTTTTATTTGTTTTTGTAACTTGAGTCCCCGGATGATGGGAGTAAAGAGTGACGGCAAAACACAACCTGCATGGACTTGCCATGTGTGCCAGGTTGTGTGCCAATAGTAGTCACCTTCTAGACACACGCCACCACAGAAACTGATGTAAGTGAAGTACTTGTATTCATGCGTGTGCTAGGAACACTCTGGAATGAGTGATGCATCATTTCAAGCACAATTTTTACAATTAGTGTTAAAATTTAAATTACAATTGATTTTAAGGGAAAGATTGTTTAGTCATTCTGAATGTGACACTAAACAGATGTAAGACAATATTGAATATTGATACTTTTAGTAGGAGACTTTGGCAGTGTTGCAGCACCTCTTGCCTTTGTTTTGTGTGGTAAATATCTCGCTTTGAACTTCACTTATGCCAAGTTCATGTTAATTTATCTTACTGGCTATCAGTAGATTTGGTTGTGGATTGTAATTTCAAAATACATCATTAAATGACACAGCAAGAATTTGGTTGATGTAGTGATGGTGATCACAACTGTAATGATATATAGTGTGGCAGTTTGAATTTGAAATGGTTTCCTCAGTTTGCTTGGAGTGTTGCTTGTGTTTCATGAGTCCGAGACTGTTACAAACAAATTTAACATGTATGTTATTTATAGACACATACATGCACACACCTCTGTTCCAGACTTTAAAGCGTAATGTTACCTGACTGGGGATTGGTGCAATTTGCATGATAGATGTGCTATGGACAGATATACATTCTTTCTGTAACAAAGTTTTCTAGTGCTTCTTCAGCACAGCATGACTCTAGGCACATCAGATGAACAACACCAGAAGAGGAGCAAAAGTCACGCATCAGCTCCTTCAAAGTTTCAATGTTGTCTCAGCATCAGTCATATAGAAGTCATATCCATTATTTGTTAAGGTATCAACTTGCATAGTTCACTCACACACGTTCTTGAGAAAACACCCATAAGCAGCATGCATCTTCCAATAGCCTTGTGTCACTTCATCAGTATTACTTTGCTCTCTGTGCAGGATGAGATGCTTTGTGTTGGCAACAACTATTATGTATGCCTTGCTTCATACACACATACAAACATGCATATTCAGTTGTATTCATTATGTGGATAGTCACATGAAAAGATGATGCACTTGATCCTTAATTCACTTTATCCATTTCCTGTTGTGTTAAAGTTACCTTGAATTGTCTGGAATAAGAGGGTAATTATGTCTGTGTGTGTGCATTGAGTGATAGGAAACATGTAGTGTAGTAGTTCAGTAAAGCCAGACAAAGTGTGATGAAGTTGTTCATGTTCATAAATCTAATTGTTTTATAACTATTAAAATACCACTAAGCATAAAACTAACCTTCAAAAGTTTGAAAAATGTTCATCTTGGACATTTTTTTGCATAGGTTAGGAAACAATACTTCATGTTAGCATTACCTAGCAATCTTGCAGTTTCTTTGTGTTTTTACATATCACGTGAGCCTGTGCTTTTTTCACTGCAGCATTTGTACTACTGTGGTTCATGTCATCCAAACTACCTAGGTATCTTAAAAATTGAACTGAACACCTGCGTGCCAGAATCCATGCTCAGCCTGGGAACACATTGCTGTGGTGGAGGTGGAGGACGGTCCGGCAGGTTGCTCACTGTGTCATTCGGCGGCCGTCTTGTCTTGTCTTGCTCGTGTTTTGGGTTGAATTAGGTGTGGCCTTATGAACTTGTAAGATTTAAACAGTTAATACAATAGTTGAATTATTGAATTTTTAATGGCTTTTCTTTTTGCTTGCTGGAAGGAAAGTAATTGAGGTCAGCGGTGAGGATTTTCGCTTTACTTTTGAATAGCTTTATGTTTTGTGTGCGTGTGTGTGTGTATGTGCGTGTGAGTGCATCATGTGTGAAACTGAGTGATAAAAGATTTGGTATTGCTTTATTCAGTTTCTTGGTGGGAGGTGTGTCAGTGTGAGGGCACCTGTACCTGCTTGTTAGGGAGGCCAGTCACCAAACACATCAGCTCAAATGTTATACTATTAAACAGGAGGGGAAGGAAAGGGCCACTTGCTTAGTACTCAGTATGTGTACACAAGTAATTGAAGCACAGTGTGTAGTTTATGTATTATACAGATAGGTTACAAGTATTCCTAATAGGGAATGACTATCAAGAAATACACTTCATCCATCCCCATCAGCATGGAGATATTTTTGAGTACTGCCCTTCCCCTTTCACTGCAGGTTTCTGCCATAAAACCATCACCATCACACAAAACCATGTGAGTCAAGGCCCTCCTTTCCGTCCCCTCCCGCTCCCCTTCCACTATTCATGATTGAACATTAAAAAATATTAAAAAGATTAAAAAAAAAAAAAAAACACCTGAATATTGCTGCCATGGCTGCACTCACTGGTCATGGCACCTCTTTGTCATAATAAATTTGTATATGTGATGATAACTTGCTTTTTAAATTGATACCATTAGTATTATTATTATTAGTCTGTCTGTAGGATGTGAGCATGTAGGGCAATAGAGATGTTGATATGATCACATTTTTCTATGTGTAGACGTTTTCTTGCTAAGGAAATTTATATATTCAAAAATGGTTCTGAAGTTGACCTAATATTTTATATAGAAACCATTCTTTTCATTGGAATTAGTGCTACCAATGTTGACGTTTATTAGTAAGTACAAATGCTTTGTCCAAACTTTTTGGATGCCTTATAATTGCAATCTAAAAGTTTCCAAACATTAGTTTTTAAAAATACAACCAGTTCATTGAACAAGCTTATTGCACAATGCATCTAGTGAAACTTGTGAAAACTGTTTACATGTACAAAAAAGGGTACATTGTACTAATGATGGGCTGTTGCTATCAGAGTAAAGGTTGGTGTCAGCTACTTTCCATAGTCATTTCTGTCTTTCTTACTTTCTCCTGCCCCAAGGATAACATTACCTATGGAGATTAGATTCTTTTCTCTGTTCTGCTTGGTGTGTTAGATGATCCTAGAAGTGTGTAGCTGCTGAGTATTGTACTGGGTGAGTGGGAACTAGTATTAGGGATAAGTTGTTAATGTAGTTGTGTGGAGCCTTTCAATATTGGCATGATACAAGTCTTGTTTTAAGACATTTGATGAAGATGTTACAGATCTTGTGATGGTAATTTTTTTACTAAATGCCAGAAAATATTGACTCCCTGTGATATCCTGAGTATAAAGGAGGTTCACACTCCCTTGAACAAGATCAGGGAAGACCATGTTCCACCTGGAGAGTATTTCCCTTGCTGGATGCCTGTTAGTATAAAGAAAGTTCATATTCCCTAGAATAAGATCAGGGAAGACCATGTGTCACCTACAAAGATGGGAGGAGAATATTTCCCTTGCTAGTTGCCTGTCATGAGTTGGGTGTGTAAAACACATCTGTGAGCCAACCTCTCTTCTGGGGTGGATCTGTCTCACCAAGCTTTCAAATGATCTAGATAGTTAAGGCCAGTTAATAGAAGGTATTGACACTGTGCATGTTGGAAAATTGTAAATTTCAGCAGTTAGTTTAGAGTAGTATAGTGCAATCATAATTTGATATAATTAGTAGCAGTAGCTGTGTGGTGTTGGGCTGTAGTGTTATGCCACAAATACACTACATGTATACAAATAAAATGCATCTTGGCCCTCTTTACTGAGCAGAAATACCCAACACCACAATACAGTTCATGAAGTCCCCTGCCAAACACAGTAGTAATACTATCAGGTGGCATGATGTGGGGAGGTTGCTCTAAGTAATGCAATGAGGTGGGCAAAACATCTGAGCCTGAAGTGCAGGACACAGAGTAGGCATGGCCATGCATAGGTGAGGTGGCATCTTGATGAATGCTGCAAGAAGTGTATGCACAGCATCAGGAGTCTGTTACAGTCACAGCTCCTCCTCCTCATCCTTACATGCCCAACGATGGTCAATGTGACTGTGAAGGTGGTGCCCCCCATCCCCTTGGCAGTGCTTCATGAAAGTGAGGCAATTTCATGAAACTGCCTTGCCTCAAAGTTTTAGGGCATCACAGGTGAGAATTGATACAGAATGTGCAAGATGAGGAATTGTGACTACTGCCCTGCAAGAGTGTAAGACCAACCATCTTGACGTGTGTGTGTGATCCGACATGAGCCTGGGGGGGGGCTGGGTGGTGGCGTTGTTGGTTAAGGCGGCTCGTCTTGGGCCTCCACTACTGGCAGCCCGGGTTCGAATCCTTGCCAAACCTAATTGCCCAGTAGGAGATGTAGTGCTCTCCCATTAACCCTAGTGGTGCCATGTGACCTGAGCTATTGCGGCACCTAATGGAATCATTTCCATTTTCTACGTGAGCAGAAAATTAATAAATAAATATAGATAGCCAAAGTGAAATGTAATTATGATTACCAAATCAACTTTTTGCTTATGTAGTTGCACTACCTAACAGAGCCCCATGGCTGTTAAGTCTACTATTCTGCTCTTGTGTGTTCTTGATGAACACTTACTATTTCCCAAATGTAGAAAGGAGAGTTTCATCTTTTCATCAGATTAACTAGCCTATAAGTTTTATCTTTATTCATCTGAGTAACTTCTCAAAGTTATTTGATAAATCACAATTTGTCCCACATTGCTCACACTGTCATTGTCTACTGACAAGTGTGTTTCTCACTCACCTAGCAATATATAACCTAAGTCCTCCCCTTGCTCTCAATGTTGGTGTCCTGCTGGTCCACTTTCTCAGCCCAAGAAGTTTTTGGTCTCCCTACTTATGTCCTCTTATCCCTAGCAGCCATAGGAAAACTTGTTACTTTGATGTTTGAAATCTTTACATATCGATAAAATTCATATATGAAAAGTTTCCATAGAGGTTTTGAGATACATGAGAATAATATGTATAAATATCTATTTTTTATCATCACAACAACCAAAAATTTAGTTTATATGGTTTGAACTGACTGACAAGAAGCTAGTCATGCATATCAGTTGCAGGTGTACAGGAAGTCCTCATTGTATAATAGCTATGCATTCCTTGAAACTATAGTTAACAGTGCTGGTCACTCCTTCAGGTTCAGATACATATGTGAAGATATATGTACAGTGGGCACAAATGAAGTGTGACCTACCCACAATACAAAGTGCTTAAGAGAGAGAATGAACCAAGAAACACTGCTGCATATAGCTTACAGTGGATGGATTCTTGATAGAGTGATATCTGAGAACCACACTGGGTAACATTGGTGACACTAGAGTACTCAATTAGCCTCGGTACCATTTCAGCTCTGGTGCCAAAGTAGCTTTTTATCCCATTTTGTTTGTGCCATAGCAGCTCTGTAGAAATTGTTTCCATAATTGGTAATTTAAATCATATTTAATGTCCAGTTGGTGCAAGGCAATAACTGTTGGCTGAAGACTGAGCTCCTGTGTAAGTTTGACGAAAGCCAATAATAACGCAATCTAAACAGAATACAAAGTTTGTGTTTTCATGACAAGACAGTAATAAATCACTTTAATAAAATAGTAAAACTGGTATGGAAATGTAACATTTTATTCTCTGTCTTCTGGATCTGGATACTCAAAATCTTTTCCTTTCACATCAAGATCCTCTCCATATTGAAGAGCAAAATCGGTCTGAATTAAAACATCAGTTAGCGATTCCTCATCATTGATATTGAGAGGCACGTAACGAACCAGGGAGAAGTCGTCCAATACCTTGCCCAGTGCATGTGTTAACTTGTGATATCTGAAACACAGACAACAGTAACTTGATAACTTTTCTTATTATAAAAGAATAAATTAAATCTAGCAATGTACTGTATCATAACAAAAATTACTTTTTTTTTAAGTACAGTTTGATCTAATGAAGGGAAGTGTTGATGAGAGAGGATGTAAGTGTGTGTGTGTGTGTGTGTGTGTCAAAGTTCTTGCATCCTCCATGACACTTTAATATCTGAATGTAATTTTCTTTGCTTTCATCAGTCATTGACAAGTATCATGTTGTTCACATTGGACTTTATTTAAAAAGGGAGGTTTCAAGACATTTATCCCTTTATTTTGGCTAACTCTCAGACCTACAAAAGGACTAGCAATTGAGTGGATCTTTTTTTGTTGCTTTAAGATGCCCTTGGCCAGCTTACATAAAAAGAAAAAAATGAAAACTTGTAATTACAAAGCACAACATCATGTCCTTTGTTATTAGCAACACTAGTTATCATACATCAAATGAGCCCTACAGTACTTACTTTTTGTTAAATCTTGACACATTGTTCTCAGATGCAAGTAGCTCATGGATCTCTGGCTCTAGGAACATTTCTAGCTGTTGCCTCGCTGCACGGTTCAACAGATCCATCTTAGTTAAAATATTAATGTGAGGAATCTGGAATAAAATAATTGATATTAGCTGACGGAATAGATCTGCATTGTCAAGATCTCAAATCAATTACTGCAGAGCAACATAAGTCATGATGTTTCCTCCTTGATCAGCTACCTATTATGTGTACCTTTATAACTTCTACCATGATTATTTTCCTGAAACCAACTAATAACATTCTAAAATTTCTCCACCTTCATCAGTTTGCATTAGATGAATAGCTACAAGGAAGTTAAGTAAGTAAGTTAGCTGAATGATGCAGTACCTCTAATTGCACCATTGTGGCCAGGGCAGCCAAGGAGCCTGAGAGGAACCTTGCAGCATCCACCATGTAGCCGGCATCCAACACAAACGTTGCACACACTCGGAAGTCCCAAGCCTGAAGCTGCTCAACTAGTCTGGAACAGTGGAGAATTCTTTAACATACAGTAAACCCTCTACAAATCGTATATGTACAAGTTGCATACTGGATCATATCACAAAATTTCCTCAACAAGTATGTATGTGATCTAAACTTGCTGAATCTGAGACAAGTGTACATACAGCAAAGAGCACAACAGACCTCTTCATGACATCCATATGAGTGTACAGTTCTATCTGACCTGGGCAGTCAAACAAGAGACAGTCATCTTCATAGTCACCAAGTTGTTCCTGTAAAAATATGAGATCCATCAGTCTCTGTTGTGGAAGTGGCACAAGCAAACTCACCTTTACTGGCACCTCATTTTCAAGTTTTGCCCAAAAGGTATAAATCATATTTCAGTTAGTGACACTTCTATACTGCATGAATATTTATTGAAATTACTTATGATTAATTTACTGAAACACTCGAATGTTCAAGAGGAAAAGGAGATTTGAGGGCTGGAAAACAAAATTTTGAAAGGAACAAACATGAATATAGAGTGGAGCAAGTGAGAAATGATGCACACAACAGGAGAACCAGCTGACTGGTCTCCAGGATACCATATACAGCTCACCTTTAGCCAGTCAAGGCCATCTGGCTCCAGCAGGTACTCCATACAGAACACCAGGCCACCGTTAGGACCAAAGTCCATGTCTTCATCCTGCATCACGTCATCAAGCTGGATCAAGTCTCGGACGTCCAGTAGAGGCTGATAGGAAAACGCCTCTGCTGCAGGGTCCAGATTGACAACACTGACAAGAAAAATACAACAAACATTATTGAAATTTTTTAGATTTCTATTTCTCAGTTGGATAGGAAGTCAGCAATTAATGTCCCTAAGGTATAATTATACAAAAGCATATGATCCTCTCCCTTCTTGCAGGAAATCCCTCCATGAATCAACACCAGAGGCAGATAAATGAATAGAAAGTATTTCAAATGAAGATTAAGAAAATTCAGAAAGAATTTCTACACATTAAGAACACTAACCAGTAATTATTTATAACACATCTGCATAGCCCTCACCACCCATCATTTAATATTTCAAATTCTTCTACAGTAACCTATCAAAGCTCAGGGGCTGCACTCCCAGGAGTAACCAAACATAAACCTACCTAATTTAACAAAACACCTCAAAAAATTACCCTGCTCAACTTCAAAAAACCTTGAAATTCTGCCACACTTCTGAGTGTTATTACAAACATGATACATACACGCTTGTCACACTATTTCTCTACATTTACAAACAACATTCTACATGCTATGGAAGTTGTGTGGGTCATGTATCTGAAGTGATTGTACTGTAAAGATTTATCTACTAACCTTATAATTCTATTTGAGACTTCAGCATGCCTCTGCATTGCCGCACAGTAGGTGGATTTGCCGGAGCCAGCTGGCCCAAGCACCAGCTGGCAGTACCTCATTGTTGGCTGTGTTCTGGGGCCAATACAATGTTGCCAATTAGATACAGCATACCAATAACATATTGTTTGTTTGTGTATATTCAGGAGCGACAGACAACCATTAATGTGCCACTCACCTGTGTACTGTACCCTAAAATGCCACACCACACCACACCACACCAAGGCAGAGAGAGGTGTTGACTGCTGAGGCAGGAGTGGAGTGCTGTGTGTCTTGCCCAGTGATGTGCTAATAATCCCGATGCGTCTGGTCCATACACTGTTTATACCACGAAATCTCTTGTTACAAGTAATTTACCACTCCACTAATCCATTGACAAAAGTGGGCCCAGCAGCAGCAGCAGCAGCAGCAGTACACGTGTCTTGCTTTGTTGACAAACACACACACAGTCACACACACACACTGCCACACTCGTCTCACTCTGTGGTAGTAAAGTGACACACGGTCTTCTTATCTATCCCATACAACCCACTCTTTTGGTACCATCCTTTAAATCAAATTATCATAAAAATTAGCCAAAATGCAAGTTCAGCACAGTGTAAATGGGCAGTTAGTAGGTACAGTACAGCAGCGCGAGACTTACTACATAGTGTTTGTCCCGCGCGGCGCCACCACTGATTGACGTGTGGTAAGTTACGCCAAACAAACGTACTGACAGATACCCAGCAGTCTCACATCCTGCCACGCTGTCCTCACCACCACACTGCTCTGCTCCACTTACTACCATCACTCCACCTCCACAGAACATTGGCCCGGCCTGACACGGGACACTGCAAGACTCGGGCAAAGCAAATCTTCCTTCAGTTAAGACAAGATAATTCACCAGCCTCGGATCAGCAACAAGCTAACACTGCTGCTGCCAACACTGAGGAGTCATACACATAGGCTGCAGTGCCACAACCTACACCAGCAGCAGAGTAGTGTTGTGACTCGCCTGCCGCACACCATGGCTTTCATGTCACTCAATGATTACTTGCAAAGGGTGAGTGGAAGGTGGCCTCATTACTTACCTTTTCCTGCATTTCCTTGATTTATTTGTATGACATTTAAGTTAGGGTGATAATTGTAGTATAAGAATTTTGTGGTGGAATGAAAATAAATGAAATTATATACCCAGGTAATTATTGAACTGGTAATAATTCTTGCCACTTTAACTTTTTTATTGCATGGGTAGAAGCACCTTCAAATATATACCCTTCCTGGTCATCATAAGCTTCGTTCTTTTGTGCTGCAGGTTCAGGGATCCTTGTATCAGCAGAATGGAGAACTGCTTGCTGTAAGTATGGCTTTGTTGGTTCTTACCTCATCATTGAATTTAGGATTGTGTCAGTTACTTGTATGCATGTAACTCAGTTATGCCATATACAGTGGTATATACCTTGAATTAAAAGTTTGATTCATTACGTGACGGAGCTCGTAACTCAAATAATTTTTTCCATTGAAATTAATTGAGATGAATTTCATTCATTCCAGTCTCCCAAAAAATACCCCCTACTCATGAGGGTTCAACTTGCCTTCCCCTTCTTTTATGTGTCTTATTGTGTTGTGGTCTGAGCATGATAAATAGGTCTGTGTCAATTATCTCCATTAGTGCTATTGGTAGCAGTGGGTTAGCAACCAATGCTACTTGCTAACCCACTCACACTTACTCACATGTGTATCCAGATGCGGATATCCCATGTGCTCACCACAAGCAATGCTACGTATAGATGCTCTTTGATTTTTATTTATCTTATTATAAGTTTTATTATTTTTATACTCATTCATTTCATTATATATTTTTTTCTCTTCTTTCTTCTCTTCTCTTTGTCTCACTATTTTTTTGGGGGTGAGGAGCTTAAAGAATTCTTTATAGTTTTATGTATTGACAGAGGCTTTGAGTGTGGTGAGTGTAATCTTGTATACTGACAGGAGGGTTGAGTATGAAAAGTGTATTTTGTTTCTGTGGCAGGAGCTGATATCGTTTCGTGACCCGCACGTGATGAGTTCTCGCCTGATGGTGGAGAAACCCGAGAGAGACGTGGAGCGAGTCATCAACACCTCGCTGGCTGAGGTTATCGCTGGCCATCTCCGGTAAAGAGTCACAGTCACATTTATTGCCTCCTTTTCTTCACAAATCTTAGCACATGTGACAGTATTATAGAAAGGATACTTTGAATATATTACAAGAATATCCTATTATACTGTGTGTAGTATTCAGCAAAGTTACTCAAGCATATTATTAGATGTGTGCCAAAAATCTATTTCTATGGATATTCAATTCTGAAATACTCATATGAAATATAAACACAGAGCTCACCTTTAAAAACTGTCAGCAGGTGCAGGTATACTCATAGCAGTGCTGGGGAAAGGATCCTATTGAAAAATTGCATCACATGTGACTTAATATGCTCTTTAATTTTCCATACTCAGTGTCATATTCAATTTAGGGTAGCCTATAGTGCTATTGCTTTGTGCTTTAGAGAAAGATACATGGAGAATATGAGAAAAATCATTCATCCTGCAAAGAATTATAATGATAATGTGTGTGTGTGTGTGTATATGTGTTTGTAGTACATATATGTGGTGGTTGTTATGTCAGGGCGGCGTGGGCAGCAGGATCTGGCGACACAGTGGAGGCGTGGAGGACACAGATGGTTGTGGTGCAGGCTGTGGCTCGCTTCATGCAGGAGTGTAAGGAGGAGAACTGGATGCTGCCTGTGATGTACACTTCCTGTCTTGACCTCAGGTAATGGCTTCAGACAACTCATCCAAATAATGTGTGCTGTTAAACACTTTTGTTAATTCTTTATTATGATATGTGAATATGAGCAAAATGGGTTGACTTTATGTGTGTAAGAAACTACCTTTGTAATGTGTTCTGTAAATGTTGGCAATTTTAAGAAGTTTCTTGAAGTTATAACATTTTATTATTGAACATTATACATAATGATAACAACAGTACTACATCAAATAAAATACCTTTGCATCAACAGATTATTTGCTTTAGCCGCTGACCAAGAACTCACTCGCACTGGGGCCAGTAAGGCTGGGGAGACCTTAGAGAAGGCTGCTGAGGCACTGATGAGCTGCTTTCGTATTTGTGCAGCAGACACGTGAGTATCCAGCCATCACTACCTCTGAGTGTGTGTGTGTGTGTGTGTATGCTTGTTGCTTGTAGGAAGTGGCCAACACTGCTCAAGGAAATGCTGGTTGACCCTAATCCTAACCTCTAACTAAAAAAAAATACATGGTTAATTGCAAATTCCAATTGTGTGACTAGTTCACTTTGTCCTTATGGTTACCTTGTTTACTATTAAGCTTTAACTGTAGGTAGTTCATCATTTTGTTTAGTTGTTTTGTGTCTTCTAGTTATTGTTGGTAATGTTGGTAATTCACTGATGTTGTTATTCTGACCAAGGCTATAATCAGACTTGCATCATAAAGCTCCCTAAAACAAAGCAAGCTACATCAGACCAAAGCTTGATTAGTGTTCAATGATGTAGTGATCTAACTTTGTTTAATTAGATGTTACCTTAAATATAATCAAACCCCTCTTAAATTCTCTATTATTTACTAAGTGAACAAAAAACAGGTAACAGTTTAGTGAATATTGGTTCCATTATTCTTACTTGTGTGTGTTTGTGCACAGACGTACCTCTGAGGATTGCACCAAGCGCTGGGGTCTGCTGTACCTGGTGAATCAGTTCTTTAAGATTTACTTCAAAATTAACAAACTGAACTTGTGTAAGCCAATGGTCCGTGCAATAGAGGCTCTCTCCTTCAAGGATCGCTTCTCCCTGTCACAACTCATCACCTACAAGTACTACACTGGCAGGAAGGACATGTTTGACTCAGACTTTCAATCAGGTAATGTTGTAACTCTTTCTTGTAGTGGGGAGGAATCATGGTCTCTTCTTCACTTATTTAATTCAGATCTCATTCATCTAATAAGAACATGTTACTTAAGACAAATGACCAGAGAATACACATGTAGATAGTGTTAAAGTAAGATTAGCCTTATATCAGTAATCAAAGATAATAAAAGCAATATAAACATCACTTGGTAAATACAAAGAGCACTCAAAATTTGTTAAATATCATAGACATCCATAGATTTGTCTGGCCTGAAGCTGCATTTTCTTCATCTTACTAAATTTATTTCATTCATTTACAAACTGGATCTGTGTAGCATTTGTTTATAAGAGATGAATAAATATATCTTTACAGCAGAGAATTTTTAATATTCTTGGAGTGTTTCCTTGTCTATGCACTACATATTTAGAAATGCATGTTTAACAAATCTTATTTATTCTTTTTAGCTGATGCAACTTTGTCATTTGCATTCCAAAGATGCCACGTTGGGAGTCGGAAGAACAAAAGACGCATCCTCATCTACCTTATTCCTGTTAAAATGCTGCGGGTGTGTGTTGTTTCCTTCACTGCTGGACACTACTTCCTTCTTTCCTTCCTACCTTCTTTATTATCTTGTCACTTGCATTCACCATTCTATAGAAGTTCATTTGTTGTTGTTTTGTTCTGTTCTGCCATATATAATGACATTCTTGAAATACATTTCATTGTTTTGCTTGTGTAATGAACAAGCTTGTCTTACCATAACAACTCTGCACTCAGGGATACCTACCCAAGCCATCCGTTCTGGAGAGGTACAACCTGCCAGAGTTCCAAGACGTAGTGACCTCAGTGCGGCAGGGCAATGTGAAGCTCCTCTCTGAGACCCTGGCCAGGCATGAGAGTTTCTTCATTGGTGCCGGCATCTATCTCATCCTGGAGAAGCTCAAGATTCTGGCATTCAGGAATCTCTTCAAGAAAGTGTGAGTCTGACTGCAAGTTGTCTTATAGGGAAAATGTGCTAAAAGTATTAATGTTATGATAATGATATGCTCTGAGTTTTTTGTGATGTTTTTATATTACAGAAAGTACATAAGAGATTCATATGTTTGTGTAGAATGTAGGATGCCTCTAAGGGATTCCTACAAAACTCATGGCTGCGGCAAGTCAATGTCTCTTGCTGGGAGTTACTCAGTATGGGAAGGGAGTCTGCATGGAGACTTGTGAGGTGTCACTGCTGGGAGTGGCACCATAGGGTAGGCAAGGTGACTCATTCCCTGACATATGCCCCCCATGATTGATTGATTGATTGATTGGGAGAGGAAATTACAGAACAGCATTTAATTTACTCCATTTTCACTCAACTCAGCCTGTAGACCTGAGAATGATGTATAGTGTTCCTCTTTCTCCTACAGGTTCCTGATGAGTGGCACACACCAGATCGACATCACCTTGTTCCTGCGTGCACTGCAGTGGATGTGTGTGGAGGACGTGGATCTGGATGAGACAGAGTGTATCTTGTCCAACATGATCAATGATGGCCGCATCAAAGGCTACATCTCTCATGCACATCGCAAAGTGGTGGTGAGCAAGAAGGATCCATTCCCACCCCTCACCTCCTGCTGAGCCTTCCTTCTCAGTGGGTTTTGCTGTGGGAATCATTTTTTCATATTTTTGTCAAGTCCTGTGTGTTGTAGATCCTGTCTCAGGATTTCATCCTTTATTCTGTTTTTTATTTAATTATATGAATAAAAATGAAGTTCAGTAAATCTTTTATCAATCTAAATTATTTCTCCATCAAGATCTATGTTTGGTACACATCCTATGTATTCCTGGTACATAGATAGACAGGTCTGTACAAATCTGTATGTCAGTTCAGAGGCACAAGATATAGTCAAAAGTTGACCATAACACCCACTTTTGGTTAGCCACATAACTTCTGCAAACTATACTTGTGCATCAGGAGTAAGGCAAAGATGTTTGGCCTTTTTACTGACCAATACAACATTGCCTCATTCTTATGATGTGCTTAACCTCTATTACATCATTCTGGATTTCCAACTTCCAACTTAACTTTTATTTTAGAGGAAGGCTTCAAGACATTTATCCCTATCTTTTGGCTCACTCTTTTGGACTTGTAAGGGGAATGGAAAGTTGTTTTTTTTTTTTTTTTTTTTTTTATGTTGCCCATGGCTCCTCTCCTTAAATAGAAAAGAATCTGGTATAGCCTTGATGCAGAGTCAACTGGTCTGTACATGGAATATTAATAGTACAAAGCCAAGCAAAAGTGCAAATTAGTAGTATTAGTGTTTTATCATCTTATTTCATTTATCATTTCATTCAGAATCATCTATTAATCTTTTTTTTTTTTTAAACAAAGTTGAATTTAGCGCAAGAGAATGAAACTATTCTTCTCTGCAATCATCATCGCCATCATCATCATCATCACCACCACTACCACCACCAAGGATAATATAGTCTGGTTGCACAATTTCAGTACGTATAAGGGGAAGTCATTGAGCAGTGAGTGGCAGTCGCAGTAGCATTGGGGTGGTGGTGGTGGGCATTGCGTTAGTTGTGGTACGCTGCAAGGTGGCGGCTGGTGACTGGTGGCTGGTGACTGTGATGGAGTCAGGGAATAGATAATGTCCAGATGATATCCCTCTGTATGGTCTTTACTTTATATTATTTGTTTCAGGCAAGATATAAAGGTGCAATATTTATTCATGGATCGCATAGGTGAAGACAAAGGAAAGAGTTATGTTCCTATTTCCTGTGAGTATTTACTATTCTATAATATTTTTTGTTTGTCTGTAGAGACTAAGTAAAAAATGATTTTATTTAATTTGAGGTAGAAAACTAATTATTTCTTGTAACTTAAATTATCAAAATAATAGTAATAGGGAAAAAAGTTCTCCAACAGGCAGCATTATTTACTTAGGATAATCAACGTTTTCATTTTAACTTGATATATAAAACAATAAGCTTCCAGTAATAATACGCGCTTTAAAAGTGAACTGTAGCCAACTCAAAGTTAAATGGAATAAAGTGTTCAATGATTAGCGGCATCCGCTATATTCGTTCCGAGGAATGAAAGTCCTTCATTGATAGAGAGCTTCGCCTATCTCTTTCATATTCAAGTACGAGTTCATCTTAGAATATGAGATATACTTATATATATAAGTTAATGATGGATGGTGGATGGATATGGTTGCATGGCTGTTGTAACTGGTGTGGTGTTGACGCTGAAACTGATATAGGGAATAATTATGTGTGTGTTCTTGTCTTATCAGTTCATAGCGAGAAGGTGCAGCTCTTAATAGTGTACTACTGTACTACTAGTATGTCACACAAGCCCATATACCAATCGTTGACAAAATAAAAAAAAATATGATCGATACATTTATTGCTGATTTTAAAAGAAATCACTGAATGCAACACAATGTTCGATAGATCTATGATAGATAGATATATAAGTGACAAAGATGGGTAGACCGCAATGAATAGTGAGTGAGTGTTCTTGCCACACCTTAGGAGAAAGTTGAACCAATGAAATGGACGCCACAGGAATGATATTACGTGCCCTCCTTTCTTTCCTTCTTCTTCCCATATGCTTCTTTTCTCTTACCATTGCTCAACTAAACCCTCTCACTTATAAAGAAAAATAGACAGACATTTTTTTCCTTCTCCTCCACTCCTTGAGTGAACGTTATCCCTGCTAGATTCGAATAAAGAGAAACAGTTCCATGATAGACGCACAAACTTTCTTTTTCCCTATTCTCCTTCCTTCTCTTCTTCCCATATCTTTCCCATTTCTCAATTGATCTCTTTACTTTCATTGAAACAAACATGTACAACACAGAATTGATCTAATGTATCAATTATATCTAACCCCATTTCTCCACTATTCCTTTCTTTGTGATCCTTTAAACCATTTTTTCTTTTTTTTTCATGTGATGTCAATATAAAACCACTCAACGGAGCCTTAGTTAAGGTGAGGTCAGGCGAGATGAGGTCATGAGTGCTGGCTTGGTCGCCTTTGCATCGGCGTTACTCAACCCATCAAGTTCTTCCTCTGCCTTTCTCTTTTCCTCCACATTTCATATACAAATTCTAACTTTTATTGTATCCTTAGATTATAAAAAGGTAACTGTCCTTTCATACTGTCTTCTTATAATTATACATGATGACAAGAGGAGGAAGAAAGTTAGCAGATACCGCTATATTTACCAGCCATGACTTGAGCAGGGAGTGACGTCACAGTTTACACCTCACAGCTGATTGGGGCCCGGGAGAGTGCCACGTTTTGCCCCTCCATGGATCTTGAGAGCCTACTTTAGAGTACGTAGCACTGGTGGCCGGGAGAGTTAAAGCGTGGAGGAGGTGAGAGGCGGCGGGCGAGGCAGATGAGACATGGGGAAGGGCAAGAGGAGTAATAAGAGGAGTGCTAAGGCCGGCCACAGCTCCTCCAAGTCTCCCTCCAAGGTGGTGGTGGCGGGGGGACCAGGGGTAGGCCTATTACTATTACTACTACTACTGCAGGGGCTTAGCTGTTCGTTGTGCCTCCTGTGCATGGATTATGTAGTGTTTGTTTATTGATATATTTTTGTTACTGTTGCTTGTACGTCCACCTGGCTTGGCTCTTTGTTTTGTTTGTATGGAGTCGCGTGGGTTTGTGTGAGTCGTGATTATTTGGTGAACAAGTGCAGGTTTACAAGGGTTTGCTCTCTTGGATAGTACTGTGGTGCAGGAAATGCCAGCCATTGGTCAGTTTAGGTCACAATACGAGACGCACAGCACGCTCACCTGATATTTCTGTTGAATTTTTATGTGTAGGTCTCTCAGTTTTATTATAGAGCATTATTTTAGATAGATCGTAATGTGTTTGATGTGTTTTAAATTCATGAAATGTTTGTTTTCTTAGAGGTGTGTTGTTTTTAGATTGTGATGTGTTTTTAATTGATGTGGCCTTTGTTTTGTTTTGTAGATAGACCTCTGCTCCATATTAAGACTTCCAAACAAAGCCTGTGGCATATTGAAACAGCAGCCATGTAACAATGACGGGCTTTTTAGGATCTAACTATATACATGTTGTGAGCTCCTAACCTAATTGGGACAAACCTTATCTTGTGTGTTGTGTAATATGATTTTGCCGTAAGTAATGAGTAACATTCTGAGTTCACTGATAGCCAACTTAATTTAAGTGATACAATATGAATATATATTTTTCATCAGTGACTCGTAGGGTTTTATGAAATAGCATTTCTGAATAACGTGGGCTGTATCAAATGGCGCCTTATATGGCTCAGCGGCCAGAGGTTCCCCACCCTTGCTATACTGTGTGTATATAAGTAATAGAAGTATGACAGTTCACACTGAATTGAGCAAAGTGCAATTGCAGGATTTTAAAAGAGTGATACGTTTAGTCAACATAACTCATTCAAGAGTGGACCCAAACTACCATGTAAGGTTGACATGATTCAAGAGCAACCACATCATCAGGAAGGGAATTTCAAATGCTGACACATGTGAGACAGAAAAAAAGGTTTAATTTGTGTTACGCACAAAGAGCGAGCAGTCTTGAATCAGCCAGATAGATGTATGTATCTCTGGGTTTAAGACCACATTCCCAACTAAAAAAATTTCCAAAATCTTACATAACCAACCAATTCAAGAAGATGGCCTATATGAAATTCCTTAATTGCTTTCATAATTGTCAGATATTGGTTTTAGATGAATCTTTTAATTGTTGACAAATAATTCACTGTGTTGGTCACCTGGTAAGCACGTGGTCTCCCACCTTTCACCAGTTGTCACCTTCACACCGGTTTTTTCTGCCACCACATGACTGATGTAGTTGTGTGTGATTGGTGGGTGGCTTTCATCTTGAGCTGAATAAATGAGTGGTCCAAGACTCAGCTGGAGACTGCAGTCTGTACTTTGTGTCCATCATTCTCTCCATGCTAATTAAATAGCTAAGTGTCAAGATCTGACTGACTCCTTCACCTCATATCCTCTTCCTGCCGGAGATAGGAGGGGAGGAGAATGGGCCACACATGCACAGGATGCCACCTGTGCACAGGAAATGATCTCATCAGCAGGTGTGTGGTACAACCTTTCCTGGATTGATCCCAAATCCCACCAGCTGCTGTGTCATTATCCTTGCCACACCAAACAAAGCCTGACTTCTGCATTTATGAATTGACATGCATAGTGTGCTACAACACTGTGTACCACAGCACTATTTAGGTCAAGATTTGAATTCATTTAAGAGATTCCTTATTATGGTGAATTGTGTTAATACTGTAGTGGTAGATTGTATTGTCTCCCATCATGTTGCTACATTTGGGTCAAGCATATCCACCAGCAGTGTTCAATAGTAATCATATCTACAGCAATGAATAGGTGTAAATGATTTTTGATTTATTGATGAAACTGTATGACTCTCTAAATTGATCTGACTGTTTCCTGGTGAACACATTTGGTATTTCTCCTTTGTCTTACACACATCCATAATGTACTAATGACAAATATGGAACACTCTCTCTCTCTCTCTCTCTCTCTCTCTCTCTCTCTCTCTCTCTCTCTCTCTCTCTCTCTCTCTCTCTCTCTCTCTCTCTCTAACAAAATTGATTTTTAACCCATGTAGCATTGAAGCAAGCAGCCATGCACTGTGTCATCTATGAGCCCTTGGTCTTCTGCTTCACAACAGAATACATGTGTTTGTTGTTGGGTGAGACAAAACAGAGTTCCTCCTTACTCTCTCTCTCTCTCTCTCTCTCTCTCTCTCTCTCTCTCTCTCTCTCTCTCTCTCTCTCTCTCTCTCTCTCTCTCTCTCTCTCTCTCTCTCGCCTTGCCACTCATAACTACAGTACTAAGTAGGCTTCATAAATAGGAAGACAGTGAAGGTTTTATAATGTAGCCTCCTTAACACTAGTTTGTACTTTGTCAGCACTGTCCTGTTCTGTGTTGCCTTGACTACATCTCCCTATATGGAAGTAGATGCATTATTTTTATCCTATGATTTGCATTTGTTGGCTGTTTATAAGAACTCCATCAAGGAAATAGCTGTGATAGAAGAGTCACAATTTATTCCTCCTTGCTTACTAATTCTTACTTACATTCTTTCTTCTCTTTCTTTTCTTTCAAATATTAAGGAATAATTTCTTTCTTTTTCACCAGAGGTCATTGTTCACCACCCATTATATGTGCCTGTATCTCACATTTATTTTATTACTTCTGTCCTTGTATTTCTTCCTTGCTGACTTGTGGTCTTTTTTTGCCCTCTTCTCTCACCTACTGAAGCACTCTCCTTCCTTTTCCTCTGAGGTCATTGTTTTGCATCCACTTCCTCAACCACATATACATACACTCCTGTAGTAGAATTTTTCTTGCATTAGGTGTGCTGTTAGCCATCCACCTTCCACAAGAACACTGTCAAGTAAAGGAATCCTCAGTGATTATGTCATACTGTTTTGAGGTGGCTCTCTGAATTGCATTGACTCCTTGATTGGATGACAGGTTTTGTTTGTAAGGTGACAGTGATCCATATATCCACCACAGAGACACCAGTGACCATTGTGCTTGTGTAGGTGTGTGCTATCCTCTCCTGACACTCTATGGGGCAATGCCTTTAAATAAGTCAGGCTCATCTCCCTGTGTTTGACCAGCTTTGCCTCACCTGTCATTGGAATGGGTTCGTGTGTACCCTGAAACCTCATTAGGGTGTCACTGGCAGCGGTCCAGACTGTAGCAGCACAAAGCAATGAAATGTTGCCATGAGAAGTGCAGCCAACAATCTGGGTATCAGGCCACCAAGGCTGTGGTGGTGATGGCAGCCAAGATGAAAATATTGCACTCCTCACTGGCGGTGTGTGTGTGTGTGGGAGAGCATGCCATATTAGCCTTGTGTGTCTGTGTAGCAACATGGAACAGGTGGTGGGCTCAGGCACCTGCTGAGGAACATCACAGTCATCACCTTTAATGCCTGTCTACCCAGTGGAGTGTCCCTGCTGGCCATGTCCCTCATAGAACACATCGTATCTCACCCAGATGTAACCTTTAAGTGTGTGACAGGATACCTCTATTTATGTTGACTTTCTCACCTCTATATTCTTTCCCTCCAACATTAAAAGGGATCACTTCCTCTCTTATTTGCATTCTTCACTTATAGACTTTAGAATCCATCTTTACTTGTGAATGAAATTTAAGTACTTTGTGAGGGAGTTATTGGGTGTGAAGGAGTGAATGGAGAGATGAGTGACGGTTGTGGTGTTGATTGATGAGAAGGTGTTAAGCTTTGTTATGAGGTGTCACTGTGATCACTGGACACCAAATACCTGGCTGAGGAAGAATTGTGGAAGCTACAGTATTTACCTACAATTATAAATGAAGACATTAACACACACTAACAAATATGTCTAATTACCAGTGACATGAAGTGAATAGAAGTTGTGAAGGACAGTATTGATGATTGTTTACCCCGAAAAGTAACATGAAGCAGATGCAATTTGTAGGAGTGAAATGATGCCTGCATTGGAATGGAGCATGAATAGGTGCATGTGTGTCACTGGAGCAGTAGTCATTGACATGGTGAGGCCAGGCCTGTCCATGTGTGATGCTGGGAAGAGATAACTTTGGGATACCAGCGAAGTTATCATTGGGTTTAGGGGAGACCAAAAGAGAGAGAGAGATGTTAGGTAAACACCACCTTGAACACAGTGGCCTTGAACACTTGGAGGAAGGAAAGGTGCTATTTTTGTCACTGCAGTATTACCTTATAGACAACTTCATGAAACAGAATACATTGATGAAAGATAAGGATATATAATGAGAGATTCCTAGGCACCTGTGAAGGCTCAGGTACTGACTGGTCTCAAAGGATGTACCCTAAAGAAACCTGTTTGTAATACCTCTTACTATCACAACACTCCACATTATCTGAGGCAGGAGGTGGGGAACAGATTATGGCCGGTCACTGGTCAAGCAGCTTATCTCAACCCTCCACTGCCCCACACCTCTCACACCACCACCACCTCCTCCTCACAACACTGAAAACACACCATTAACACTCATTAACTTGTCACTTCATCATCTCTTCTCTCCCATTCAGTTTACATTACAAAAAGAAAAATACTAAATAAGTTCTACCTCACTCACTCAGTTGACTTTAATCCATTAGCTACATCTTTAAGGCTGGAACAGTGTGTATTTGTGTTATATAACCTAAACAAAGGAAGATTTTGCCCTTAATTTCAGTAATTGGTTCACTACATTCATAAGTTTTGAATCGTGTTAAGCTCTTCCAAGTGAGTGATGTGTGGTGGTGTTGGTGGTGGTTTGTGGAGAGTGTGAGTGTGGTGTTGAGTGGCAAGATGTCTGTGTCTATAGATCTGGAACGACTGGAGCAAATGCTTTCCCCGAAGCGGTCTGGTCTGTACTCAGTAAGTGCCTGCTGGCCAGGATCCTTCACTCAACACATTCTGTTGTTCATGAACTCTTGGGTGTTATCTGTGTCTTCGTTTTCTTTGGTTGTTATCGTCATGTTATTTTAAGGATGGACAATTCTTGTGTGCCTCTTTTGTTGCTGTTATTTTGTTAATTATTTGCACAGTTTAGTGTAGAGTTTTACTTGACTCATTGTTTTTTATACCATAGCTTGCATTTCCAAAGGTGATAGATGTATTTCATTTTGCTTGTATGCCAAGAACACATTTTTCATGTTCTTGATTCTTGTGTTTGCATTAGAAATGTTTTTTGAAGTAGTAGTACAGTAGTACAGTATAACTTGTTTGGATGAGTGAGATGTGTTGATCTACATACTGTGTGCACAATGTATGCTTTTGTCATGAGTACTGTGCATGTAGTGGCCATGTGTTTGGCTGTTTTTTTGTGCTTTAAAATGATTTATTGTATTATTTTACAAATTATTTTTTACCATCAAAATGTTTTGATGTTAGATTTTGAACTTCAGTTGTTTTACATTTATAGAAATGATTTTGAATTAATAGATAGATACACTAGAAGAGAATTTCAGTTAATTTAAAGCAAGAATGAATAGAATAAATGTTGTTTAGTTGTTCTGTGGCAGTGGATTCACTGGTGTGTCTCTCTCACAACAGACACAAACACCATCAGTGTCTGAACTGAACCACATCATCGCCATGGGGGAAACTTCGGCCCAGCAGAGATACCAAAGAAAGGGAGGCAGTGGCAAGCAAGCAAACGGATCCAGCATGATTGGGACGGCGCCCACGCTGGAGGAGAAGCTCATCGAGAAGAGTGAGCGGGAGAGGCTGGTGGTGTGGAGGCAGCCAGTCACCACCCTGCACTACTTTGTGCGGGAGTGTGGCATTCTGGGCAGGGAATATATGGTTAAGTAAGTCTGTGTCACTCCTCTCAGTCTTGTCTCTTGTGTTAATTACCTATTTGATAGTTTAGTGTTTTTCTACAAGTCGTCCACTCTACTTGTGTTTTTTAGGGAGTGTGATTATTGTGATGCACAGGTTTAATCAGAAGTACGTATAGCATTCTGGGCTGGGAGTGTATACTTGTTCAGTAAATCTGCTTCTTTCTGTGTCGTTAGTCATCCATTCATCCAATTTTGTATGAGTGACCACATACCAAAGGGACACACTGCTGGGCTGCGTTAGCCTGCATTTCCTCTCCTCTGTAAGATGACTGTCTCCTGTTTTCAGATTATGGAGATATAAGAAGATGGTGTTGTTAATAGCAATGATCGTTGGCAGTTACTATGCTGCGTACAGGACTCCAGGCCCTCACCAACCAGTAAGTGTGTGTGTGTGTGTTTGCATTGGCATCTACATCACACCCATACTCAGACACACATTTCTTTATCTATCATCCATAAATTGTGCATTTTTACCAGACTTCCTTAACCTCCTCAGTATTAGGATTCATATTTACCATGAGTTTTGGCTGAGATTGAATTATTTCATTAATATTGGGAAGTATTTATGAAGGTTAGAAGATTAGGGACCAGAGTCTTCACTATTCTAAACTCTACAAAAGTTTCTGAAGCTGTATAAAATTGGCGGACAGTAAGCAGAATAGATATAGAAATGTGTCCCAGTACTGAAGGGGCTAAACATGTGATTCATAAAATTGACTTCTTTAGACATACAGTGGTACTTCTTGATTCAAACTTCATTTGTTATTTTGGCTGTTTGAATTGCGAAAATTTGAATTAGGAAGCAATTTTTACCATTGAAATTATTGTAAAAACATTTAATCCATTCCAGTTTATTTTGAATAAAAAATACTACAATCAACCCCCAGCTATTGTGAGAAATTGATCCCTTAACATTGTTGCAATAGCTAAAAACTCAATAGCCATTGTTAAGAAGTAATGGGGAAAAAATTGGTCCTGGCCCATCAGAGTGGCACTTTGTTTTCCCCACAACTCAGCAAAATTCATAGATATCATTCACATTTTGAGAGTATTAAGTAAACACAGACATGGAATGCATTAAAAAAAATAATAAAAAAAACAGTTATAGCAAAAGACTTATTTACTTTGGTGTGAAACTCCCAAGTCCCGGTGAAGATTAAACAGGCCTCCCTGGGTCCCTGCCTCCATCCCGTGCACTAAATATGGGAACAGATTGTGTTGTATTCTCCCCTCACCCTCACTCCATTCCTATCCACTCCCATTCGATACACAAACAGACCGAATAAGCCGCCCCCCCCCACTCCCTCCTTCCTCCAGCCACTCACCATC
>CM035199.1:6075635-6121235 GCA_020233015.1 Callinectes sapidus | reverse complement strand
GGGAATTATTTCAAGAAAAGTATAAATTATTGTATGTACAAAACTGCAAATTATTGTATTATCGTAGTTTGTGCAAATGATAATGATATTTAACAATTCATTCTTTATTGGTTGTTTAAAGTGTTAAATATATCTTCATTAGTAAATGAGTTTGCCTGTGACCAGCATAGAAGACCGCATTGACTGTGGTGGTAGGTAGGAATTGACCAGGGTTGTGGGTTGGAGTACGCCAGACAACTAGGGGGCGGAGTGACTTGAAAGCCGTTCTCGAGTCGCAATAGAGAGAGTTCACAGTGGAGAAGTCGGCTGACTGGCGGGAAGGCGGTGTTGGCCAGCACGTGCGTTTGTGTTCGAATTGAGAGGCTGTGTTCGGATTGGAGGTGAAAATTTGTTCGAGTCAAAGGGTGTTGGAATAAGAGGTACCACTGTATTCTTTTGTGAAAGTCTGGAGATATCTTTGTAATGTTGAGGTCTTAGCAAATATACATGTCACTGGTGAAACAAGAAGTGATAGTCATGGTGAGAAATCAAGAAACCACAATTTTTTTCTCTTAGTTAAGTTTTCTTGTCTCAAGTTCTCTAATGAACCTGTTTAATGTGTCAGCCAGTCATAGGGCTTACATTTGAAGGAAAGCTAAGCACAGTGAAAGTGAGTATAGAAGGTGTTGGTTATCTCTGTACCCTGATGAAGTTTGAGATTAATCTTAAAGTTGTTACTTCTGTAGAGACTACCGTTTGAGCCAAGTTGTATTGCTTGTTGAGTGGAAAGGTAAGGATCAGGTTCTCATGCTATCTGCTTGAGTGGAAAGAGATGTCATTACTTGGTATCATCCCATGAAATGTTTGTGTTAGTGTCATGACAGAATATGTTGCAAAGGCCTGTCAGTTTTGTTTGAATGGCCAAACCTGGTTATACTTTTATGAGCTTATATATGCAGCATTGACACCACTTGAACATAAGATCCTTGAACTATATGTGTGTCTGTTTTCTGTCTCTTCTAGTTACTTCAAAGCATAGCCAAAAAGTTTTGGTGGTGCTGGTGGTGGTTATGGCTGGGCATCCTCTCGTCAGTGGGTCTGGGCACAGGGCTGCATACCTTCCTGCTCTACCTGGGGCCCCACATAGCCTCTGTCACCCTCGCTGCTTACTCCTGTAACTCGGTGGAATTTCCCTCTCCTCCTTACCCTGATGAGTACGTTCACTTGGTGTGTGTTTTTGGAGTATTGGATGTTGGGTGTGCCTGAGACTGCTGCTGCTGCTGCTGCTGCTGCTGCTACTGCTGCTGTCCTATAGTCACAACTTATCTTTTATCTACTTTTAAGGCTGACTGTTTTAGGTCTCTACTGGAATAATAAAAAAAGTCATCTGTAGTTTTCTCATGTAGTTGTGTAGTATTTACTATTAGTATATAAATCTTATTAATGTTTTGTAATTGACCGAAGATGTTTGAGAATCATATATAATTAGATAGGTTACAGAAAACACTGCTTTGAAAAACACTTAGATATTGATCATCTAAATACATATATATCTATACTCCTCTCAGCTAGAATGCTGAGATCCATAAGTTCAGTGTTATGTAATAGAGCATTCTTTCATGTGCATATAGTTGACAGTTAACTTAAGAATGAAAGAGAGGTACTTGTGCATTGAATTGATGGTGAGGACTGACCAGTGTGATGATGATGATGATGATTGGTGTGGGGTTGCAGCATCCTGTGTCCTGAGGAGGAGATTGTGGGGAAGGAGATGTCCATCCTTACCATCATGTCCAAAGTTCGCCTTGAGGCCTTCATGTGGGGAGCTGGCACAGCACTGGGTGAGCCACTACTGCATGCACCCTTCCTCCTTATTCCCTCCCTCCCTTCTCTTCTTTGTTCTTAGTTCTGTACAGGAATGTGTTTTCTTCATTTGACTGGTCTCCTTACAACAACAGTTTTACTCACCATTAAGACATAGAGCATTTGTCTTCTCTATGTTTGAAACTATGGTGAAGTTTTGATACTTTCCCACAAATATTCTATCTTACATTAGTACAGAGTTTAATTTTCTTTATTTTTAAGTGTATTTACCGATGTGTTCTCATTGTTTATGACATTGGTCATCACAATTCACTCAGGAGTTGATTATACTATTTTGGGAACCAATTAATTTTTTGCTTAGTGTCATGTTTGAATGTTGATCAGGTGAGTTGCCTCCGTACTTCATGGCGCGAGGGGCCCGGCTGTCCGGCTATGATCCCGACGATGAGGAGATGGCGGAGTTTGAGGAATTGCAGCGGCTGAAGGAGCGGCCAGAGGACATGTCCTTCCTGGACCGTGCCAAGCTGTCCGTTGAGAAGCTGGTGGAGCGAGTCGGCTTCTTTGGCATCCTGGCGTGTGCCTCGGTGAGTTGGTGAGGTTTGAGGAGCAGAGCACCCGCCGGCTGGCTCCATCAGGCATTCATTCTCTTCACAAATAAAATGGCAAAGTTGTGCTAATTGAATGCTTTAGAAAAATGTCACAATTGTAATGGTGTGGGATAACTGACTTGGATAAGGGGAAGTTGTTTTAGTACAGTATGTAAGATAATGACAACCTTTCATAATTGCTTGGTGTTTGTTTTAGATTCCCAACCCATTGTTTGATCTGGCTGGCATCACCTGTGGGCACTTCTTGGTTCCATTCTGGACCTTCTTTGGTGCCACACTGATTGGCAAGGCCATCATCAAGATGCACATCCAGAAAATGTTTGTTATTATTGCCTTCAACGAGGCCTTGCTGGCACGGGCCGTGGGGCTCCTGGCGCTGCTCCCAGTGGTGGGCCCCAAGCTGGAACAGCCCTTCAAGACCTTCCTGGAGAAGCAGAAGAAAAAGTTCCATCGAAAACCTGGCACTGGAGCTTCAGGACAGGTGAGTGAGGGCTGATGATCACTGCTTCTGTCACCAACTCATTGTTACCTTATAAGCACAAGGTTTCTGGCTGCTTCGTTCTCAGAAGATTAAGTAAAACAACTTTATGTATTGACAGTAACTGCTCTTTCTAAAAATGAACGTATGGCAGGGACTGTGACAGCATTTCAATGTTACTGATTTTTTTATAGTCTATATCATAATTATTTTTGGGTGTTTGTAGTGGTGATACATGTGTCTTGTGTGCAGTGGTTTGTAAATATGACAGAAAGGGTTGGGTAGTAAGCGTTGTGCCACAAGTCTCAGCATTTCCTTCCCTCCCTACAGGATCAAGCAAACATCCTGGCGTGGGTCTTTGAGAAGCTGATCTTGCTGATGATTTTCTACTTTGTGTTGAGCATAGTGAACTCCTTCGCCCAGAGCTACCACAAGCGGATACACAAGAGGAATCGTGAGAGAAAAGCAGCTCAGGACTGATGGAGTGGGGAACAGAGTCTCCTGGGTGTGAGTTGGGTTGGGGAGTTGGTCAGTCAGTGTTGCCTTGTGGTGGAGCACTGCATTGACAAGTGGATGTGTGTGTGGTAATGCATAAGTACTGGACTGTGAATTACATAGTTTATTTCCATTTCATTTTAATATTATTATTGTTATTTATTTGTTCTTTATTCATTTTTTGTTTGATTTAGTTTTATTCTTATTATTTTAAATTTGTTGAAGTGTGTCTAGGTGTGTCTGATAAAATTTACTCCTATTGATTGTTACATTATTGAAGCCAGTCAGTGTTTCTTGAAGCATTCCCTACCCTTAGTCTACCTCCATCACCCTCCTCTGCTCCAGGGACAGGCTTGGACAAACTCAATTTTCACTTTACACTGTTTTACACACTCTTATCTGCAAGTTTTACTAAAATCTGAATTTCTGTACTATTTTAAGTACAAATAGTGGTGTTAGTTATGGAGTCTTTCACATACTGCCAGATGCACTGCCAAGCAATCATTCCTCCCCAAGAACAATGCTCGTCTTCATAATCCAAGCACTCCAATTTATGGTTAAAACTTAATATATCAGTCTTGAGTATGTTTGAAAGCCGGTGACATCAAACTGTTCAGAAGGGTGACACTCTCCACATCACAGACATATCAGTACATCAAACAATGTCTAGCATACCTCACAGACACACAGGTCTGGTACACAATGTCTGAGGTGGTGGTGCCAGCATGCAGTGGCATACACTGCTGGTCCAGGGCATGGCAGATGGCACTCATTGCTATAATGTGCATTGCTGGTCCTGCAGGTCTAGCACAGAAAGTATTGCACCTTACCAGGCATGATTCTTATAAGTGTGTCTGATATAATATCAATCATATACTCAAATCTGGAGGGTGTATACAAGTGTCACCTGTAGTACATAGAATCATGAATGTTGACTTTTTGTCATGAAAGCAGTCGTTAATAATGCTGTCTGTTATTCAGTGATTGTGTCTTTGTTTTGGCCAGGCTGACAATAATAATAGCTATGGAGAATGTCACAGATTATATATGAAGCAATGATTGCTGTCTGCCATCGATTGAATGTTCATGTGTGTTACTCACTGTGTTGTGATCATGTCTGTCTATCATAGAGGAAGCTACAAAACACACACACACACACACACACACACACACACACACACACACACACACACACACACACACACACACACAAATACATTTAGGTGATAAAATTTAAAAAGCCAACTTTCAGTAGCTGTCATTGAATGAAACTTAAAAATAATACACATAAATTTGCTTTGTGTTGTGTGTTTCCATGTTCTTGTACATTATTGGCTGATGGTACAATAACTTGACAGCTGTGGAAAATCTTTAGATGGTTTGAAAAAGGCATAAAATGATACAGCAACTTTCCCTTAAAGTTTGCAGTAATCATTTCCAAATTTAAGCCAATTGCTATTAAGGAAAAAATATCCTGGAGTGATTTGTGGTGTATAAGGCAGTGTGTGGTAACAAGGTGAGTCTGTGGAATGCATCACTGTTTCCTGGTGTCTCAAAGTGTTGTGTCATTCATCTCATTACCATGCAGTAACTGTGACCCCAGTAACACACGGAAAGATAGACATGCCCTATTCTATTCACAGTTCTCTTTCTTTATGTTACTTCTGGGATTATGTATATAGAAAGGCTATTCATTGATTAAGAAAACTCTATCATGTGCCACACTTACAGAAACAGGTCTTCAGATTCAAAGGACAAAAGTGAGGACATAATCAGTCAGCATTATCTTATGAAGTTCTATCTGTACTGGTCAGTAGTGTCTCAAGGAATACAGTAGAATGATGCCTCAGAATATATATGCTGCTTCAGAGAAAAATGACCTTTTAAAGAGATGGATCACCTAAGAACATGCTTTGGAAGTGATGCTTGGGTTGAATTTCATCTGTTTTCCTGGTTACCAACAGGTACCTGACAAGTTTCCTCAAAAAGATTTTAGAGCGCCAAATGTAAAGATGCTACACATTGGGGGCTGGGTGGTAGAGTTGGTTAAGGCGGCATGTCTTTGGGCCTCTGGTGTAGGTGGCCTGGATTTGAATCCTTGTCAAACTTGGTTGCCCAGTGGGAGGTGTAGTGTTCTCCCGTTAACCCTAGCAGTGCCATATGACCTAAGCTGTTGTGGTGCCTAATGGAATATTTTTATTATTGTCAATACAAACAGCTTTAACCATTGGTGTCCTGTCAAGTCAATGTGTATGAATTAGGAAGAAAAGGAAAGCTGTGATCCTGAAGTTATTGGTGCCCCTCTGGCTCATGTCTTTCATGTAGTGCTTGGAAAAGGTGCCGTGATTCATTTAAGGTCAAAGTGACATTTTTCCATTCGTGTGCAATGTTATTTGCCATTATTGCCGATAGTATTGTGTTGTATTTTGCTTTTTTTTGTATGTTTGTGTTTGTTATAGTAACAAACTTGGGGTGAAAGTCAATGGCAGGATTATGAGAGAAACTCACTAGGCAAGAGAACCTCCAGGAATTCCCAACCACCAAAGAGCATGCGTGTCTCTTTGCCTGTAAATATTATGACTAAGTGATGTAGTAGAAGTTATAAGAGTATTTATACAATTTTTATATACCATAATAGAAGTGAAGTAATTTCCCCTGTGGTGTGAGTTAGGTCTGTATTCAAATACACACACACACACACACACACACACACACACACACACACACACACACACACACATGACCGTGGTGAATAACATACACTCTGATATCTCAATGGTAACATGCTCACCTGTCACAGGACAGACTGTGAGGTGTTCACTGAGCAAGCATTATCATCCTGAAATGAGAGGATGTAGCGTTGTGTGTGAAAGTTTCGGCTTTACTCCTATACTTCTCCGAGCTCTGTGTGGGAGAGTATAGCTGGTGTCTTACACACACACACACACACACACACACACACACACACACACACACACACACACAGGTGGTGTTCTCAGGTTTGTATTGTGTTGCCACATCTTGTGTCTCTTGGCTGGAACACTGTGTTGTGGTCATGGTCTGATAAAAGTGTCTCCCAGAATTCTAAACAGTATGGTAAGTGCTACATGGAAATTTATGCATGATAAATATTTTTATGATAGAATTATTTTGCTGTAATTATTATTTTTTTCCACTTAGAAGTACTGTATGTGTATATTTCATGATGTACTTCCTGGAGCATAGTGGAATATGTATTTCCTGCAACTCTTATTATCAGTCAAATATTCTGTTATTTTGTTTAATCCCAAGATTTGTCCAATATACTCTCCCTTCTCTTTCATGGTAAATGTATATTGTTTGAACCTTTTTTTCTATATATTTATTCCAGAAATTTTATCTAACTTGTTGAAAAATCTGGATGGTATCAATTGGTTGCTTTCATGATATTATGTAGTAGTCTGTCTCTAACTCATTCAGGTCACTCCTTGCTGACCTGGATGGAGTGCCTTGTTTGTGTTCAAACTTGCCTTCATTCTTCTCTTAAACTCTCATTGGGAAATCCAACAGAAATTTAACTCATTGGATTATATTTTGATTAATAAAAAGGCACTTCCTACTCTCCATTCCAATTGCAGCCTTTAGAAAAGATGCAAGTGAAGGAAAGCAGTCAGTTTTGTCACCAGTGCAAGGCTTCTTCTGTGAACTAATTGTGACTTGGTAATGCAAGCCTGACTAGCCTTAAGGATTCCACCAAACATTTGACATATAACTTGGAATTGTTAAGATAAGTAAAGCATATCAAAAGAGGACAGCCACTTATGTTTTTAGTATCCCAGTTTTTATCATCAACACTCGTCATTATCATCACCATCATCGCTATTATCATCATGCGTGTGTTGCACCCAAACCAACTTCAAATAACCTTTTTTAGTCATGTTATTAGTACTCCTTTTTTTAAATACTCACCAAACCTTCTCTTTCCCTCATCTTTCACTTTTCTACAGTTTATGCATGTATTTTAACCATTCAAATTTGCCATTCCTTTTATTTGGTTGCTCTCAGAATTGTCAGTGATGGATGTGGCTGTTGTTGGTGTGAGTGTACTACATCGGTGCTTTCTCTGTGTCCCGGTAAGCATTGCAGTGTGACAAGTCAGGGGAGTGTGGAGAGCTCCTGTTGAAGCTGCCATTGGATGCACTCCTCTCTGTGTTGTGCTGCTGCTGCTTTATGTGTCTTGCAGTGTTGTAGAGCTGTAATGTGTGTGCGCTCTCTCTCTCTCTCTCTCTCTCTCTCTCTCTCTCTCTCTCTCTCTCTCTCTCTCTCTCTCTCTGAAGTATTGCATTACCAAAAGAACTGACTTTGTTGTTAAGAATATTTGACTGATGCAGCAATATCTGTGAAAGGTTACTTTTTGAATGCATCATATATCCTTGCATTTCATAGATATAACTTGCCTCATCCATATTTGCACCTTAATTCCACAGATGCTGGCAATGAATGGTGTAGTGGAATGTTGACACACCTTTATTCATCATCACATTTGTGTATGTTATTATTTTTCATCTCAAGGAAATTGCATGCCCCCCAAAAAAGAATAGTGAGCAGGTTAGGTTAGATTAGGTTTGGACAATGTATCTTTAGTTCACTGAGGGTATTGTATTGTGCTTGAATGAAGAAATAGTTTTTCATTTGAGTCTTAGTGGTCATTGGTGTAGTACAGTTCTTGTGGGTTGTGTGGCTCCTGTATTGAAGTTAAGTCCATTACAGACATCTTAATGCAATTCCTTATTATGACTTCTTTTCACTTTTCTGTGCTAAACTATACTATGTGTGTTTGTATCTGTGAATATAGTGAACCTTTTGAACACAATAATAACTGCAGTTGGAAGTACACAAGAAATGGAATGATCAGTTTTGCTCAATGTTGGGTGGAGTTCTAATATCTTTGTGTGCATATCACCATTTTCCACTGAAGAGATGGTCTTGTCTGTTACCTTATCCTTTAGTTTGGTATTAGTTGTATATTTGACCATTGCTCTGTTAGGCTCCTAAAAAATCTACTGTGTCCCTGCACAAGCTAATGGTTTTGTGTTCTTTACTCTTGCATAACCTCTTCAGTACCATGACACGTTTTCATATTTATTCTGTTTACTATTTGGTGATTTTACATAGTTTCAGAAACTTGTGTGGGGATCAAGATACTGAAGACTCATCTTCTCAACTCCATAGACCCTTCTATAATGTCAATAAAATTCCTTAATCACACCAGAAACTTGTGATAAAAATGTATCCCAGTACTGAAGGAGTTAATCAGGCCCCCTATTAATTTGATCTGAATTATGAATAAAAAGTTTACACTGTTACATATGATATAATACGTTGGTTGTCAGTGCATCAGTGGCTAGTGTTCCCTCTTCCTGCCACAATGTGTGGGTCTTTCCTCTTACTCTGCAACATCACTTCCTTCACTTATCCCTCAGTTGCCTCCTTTGTCCTTCACCTGCTGCTGCTCTACGAAGATTGTCTCATCTGTCATTCTCCTTTACAAAATACACTTTCTCAGCTCTTTCTGAGATTTTTGTTAGTCACCAATGTTGGCATTTATTTGTTTATCTATTTTTGTTTTTGTTTTTAATTTCTTATTATTTTTATTTATTTTTTCTTTTATGACCTACCCTGCGAACCTGTGAGTGTTTGATTCTGAGTGTCGTGATGTCATGAAGTAAACACAAAGTTACACTTGCAATTATTTGGCCAATCATAGGATAGAAAGCCAAGTACTACCATGGCAAGTCTGATCATATATCTCATGAGACAATAATAACCCAGATCTTAACATGTGATTGAACTCCTTCCCTTCCTGTGACAGTTTGGTTTCATCTTCCACATTGTTATTATCTATTATCATGTCCTCTTTCATATATCACAGTGCCATATGACCCTTGATGCTTGGCATTTCCAGTACCTTCACTATGTGAGGACTCATTAGACTTCTGTAACAATTGAAGTCCTTTTATATATATTATCACCATTTTCTTTTAGCCCTGAATCTTTCATTTAGCACAGTTCCATATGACCCTCAACATTTTCCCTTATCAATAATTCAGCATTTGATTTTACTTCCTCCCATTACCTTGGCACTCTTTGACTTGACACGTGTGACCCTTAACATTGGCATTACCTAAAGTTTCATCATTAGTTCAACATACCATAACATTTTATATGAAGTTTGATAATAACATTGTAAAGGAAGGTTTGAGCTTAAGATATAAGACTTGTAGAGAATTGATGGCTAGTATGTACTTGTTGCACATTGATGATTCTGTACAGCTCTCACAGGCTAATGGTAAGATCTGTGGTGGTTCATGTTGGGACTCTGTACTGTATACATACTTTCATTTTCCTTTGAATGGTTTGACAAGTGTTTCCTTCCAAGGAGTGTCTGTATTTCCTGTAATTGATGGTTGCTCAAGCTGTAGTTTAAAGTGTATATGTGTGTGTGTCTGTATGTATGTCTGTAGTTAGGTGGTGTTCAATAATGATGCTGTGATAGGAATGTTATGTGTACAATGTCTGTGTGTGTTGAAGCATGTAGTTTTTTTGTTTTTCTTTTTGTTATTTTATCATTGGTTTTTATTATTATTATTATTATTATTATTATTATTATTATTATTATTATTATTATTATTATTATCATTATTGATATTATTATTATTTCTGTTATTATCTAGTATTGCCATTATTGTTATTATTATTATTACTATTACCATTGTTGTTATTAAGATTGCAATGTGTTTGTTTGGACGGAGTGTAATTCCCTTTACTGGACAAGTCCCCAAGGAGTCGAGTTGCCAAGTTCCTGAAGAGAAGCAGAGCAGCAAAGGAAGTGTGAGTTGCAGCCGCTGCCTCGGCCACTCCAGGGTGAGCGGCAGACACGAGTGATAGGCGGTAGTGCCGGGGAAGTGATGCTCCTCTCACCGTCCACATCTCAACTAACTACAGTGAAGAGCATGATGAACACTTGCTTATGTTCCCAAGCACTGTTGAGGAACATTATGCTCCATGGAGGTACAAACCCGTCAGTGATCTGTTTATGTAATCTGTCAAGTGCTGTTTTCTTTTTTCTGTTTCCCTCTCCTTTTTCCTTTCTCACTTTTTTTTGTGATTCTAAATTGTTATAGGCATCCTGTGTGACAAAGTGTAAATTACAAGACAGAGTCAGCAGTGAAAATTACCTGCACTTGCTAGTCTTTTATAAGTACATACAAACACATTAGTATTGTGGATCCATTCATTACAACTTGTCTCCGCTTCTGTTCATCTTCTGTGGCATTTTGTATATCTTGAATATTTGTATGCATTACCGGTGTGAAGAAATTTACTAGCAAAAGACAATGACAATGAATGACTGAATGTGTCTGTGGTAAAGTGGTGGTGAGGTGGTTATGCTCCAGCAGACTTTCTGAAGATATCCACAACCTGTAACACACTGTACACACACGCAAAAAAAAGTTATTAATTGCTCATGTGAATGTTTTAAAGTGAAATGGAAAAGACTCCCACACAAGAAAAATAACATCAGTGCATTGGTGGTAGAATTTTAAGCTTACATTAGTGGCTGTGTGGAGTGTGAGGGTGTAGTAGTGGCTGTGTGGAGTGTGGTGAGGGTGTAGCAGTGCGTGTGTGGAGTATGAAGGTATAGCAGTAGTAGTGGCTGTGTATAGTGAGGGTATAGCAATGGCAGTGGGTGTGTGGAGTGTGAAGGTATAGCAGTAGTAGTGGCTGTGTATAGTGTGAGGGTATAGCAATGGCAGTGGGTGTGTGGAGTGTGGTGAGGGTGTAGCAGTAGCAGTGGCTGTGTATAGTGTGAGGGTATAGCAGTGGCAGTGGGTGTGTGGAGTGTGGTGAGGGTGTAGCAGTGGGTGTGTGGAATGTTGTATTGCTTGTATGGGTTGCAAGAAAGACTGTCACAACAGAGGAGGTTTATGTCTCATGTTCTCTGGAATTCTTTCTTGTCATAAGATTGGACATTTTCAAAAGGTGGGGCATATGAAAAATTAACAAAATATTAACAAAAACAGCAACAAAAAAAACCTCAAACAGAAAGGTGCTTGCATTCCATTTTGTGCTAAAAATTCAACAGGAAAAATGTTCTTGGCTTCTTGACATGGAACACAAATGTGAGAAATTTGTGTTTAGAATTCTAATTTACTAGTTATTAGTACATGTTAAAATTGCATGATTGTGTGACAGAAAATTCTTATGTATTGTAACTTGTGATCAGTGGAAATGTTCTTGATGCTAGATAATGCATAGGTATTTTGCCTTAATGATTGGTACTACTGGAGATGAGATGGAGCAGGTCTCCTTAATGATGTGATTAGTGAATAAGGAAACTTATGAAGATGAGATGTTGAGGGAAACTATGTGGAAGACTTTGGTTTATCTTTGTGAACCATTGAATGATTTTCTAAAGAAATCTTACATACAATTTTTATTATGTATTGAAATTTCCATTTTCATATTCATAAAGCCAAGGTTACCATTTTTAAAAATACACGAGTGCCTAAAGCACAAATATTAAGATACATTATGAATTTGAATAAGTGATTAGATACAATGTCATCTTTTTCTTTTGATTATAAATGCAGTTAAGTATGTGAATAAAGGTACTTCATGGATGTATGTATGCATGTATGTATGTATATACTGGTGTACAGGGCAACTGGGTGTCTAAGACAGTTGTAGGAACTCAGTATGAAATTAAAGTTTTCAACTGTGTACCAACTCTTGCTGTGTCAGACTGTCACTTATTAAGCACTTAGTATGAGGTGCATGCTTACATCCCAATAGTCCTTCACCAGTCCTCACACTGACTGGCTGATCAACATAGCTGGACACAGAACAAGTGGCAAGTGGTTGTGTTGGCAGCATACAGTAGTCTACATTGGGAATAGATGTGTCCAGATGTTGCATCTGTGCTGCTGTTGTGACACTGTTGAGATGTCAGGTCTGTGTACAAAGCTCAGTGAAGCCTTTACACTCATCATGAATCTCATTGTTTATTGGATGACTGATCATCTTGCTTTAAATAGGTTGACAACAGTGTTGGCAGGTCAACACATCAGCTCTGTTTAATACTATGTAGGCAGGTTTGAAATGGCAAGCTGTATGGGATTCCTAGGTGTTGCTCGCATTATTTTTTAGATAAGATAAGTTTCATCATACTGCTTTGCCTTGATTGAAATGTAAACCTGCAGTTCTCAGTGGAAGATGTTACATGGTAGAGTTAGTGTGGTGTTTTAACCAAGCTTTCTGGTACTATTCCTAGTGACAGTGTGTACACCATACACCGTAGATCTAAGGTTCAGCTGATGCACTACTTGGTGTTTTGAGACAACCTGTAGTTTGAAGACACTTGTTTTAGGGCATCAGTAGTTGCCTTTTATGCCAGTATATGATAATGTGGTTAAAGAGGTAGGAAGAATTAGGTGTATTTCCTCACAGTGACATTTTGCACCTACAGTTGTGTTTACTCAGCTGAGATACATATGATGTTAGTGATGACCGGATGTGTTTGGGAGCGGTGTGGTCCTGGCAGTGTGTGTGGAGTGAAAGAGCAAAGCATATACAGTACTATACATAATGTGAATTGATTGCTGCTTAAAACACAGTTTGTAACCTAACACATGTCAGGGAGTCTTAATTTTATGAAGGAAATAAAAAAAATATTTGGCATATCTTATCTGTTTGACATGATTCATCTCATTCATGTCTGTATGCATGTGTGTGTGTGTGTGTTATTCAAGAATATTATAAGAATCCTTGGTGTTATTATAAGGTAACAAGTGTTACCTTATAACTTTTCAAGAGATTATTATAATGATTATGTTGTGTAACTTCACACAAATTAGCTTATCTTGCTCCCAGAAGTGAAGACTGTGAGCATCAATGGGAAAGGGTCTTTAACATATTTAAGATAAGCAATCTGAGGATGATAGAAATGGCAGATTCACAACTCCAAGTACTCTCCCTCTTCTGTAGCATGTCCCACCAACATAAAATGAGTACAATAGATACATCATTGTCAAAGAAAATAATCATGGTGAAAAATTTGAGTACGTACTTTACTATAATATCTGAGCTTCAATCACTGTATCTGGTGAATTTATCAAGATGACATCCTTCAATAGGCATTCCTGTCACATTTATAGTGAAGGAATGGCAGCTTAATAAAAGAAACAATACAAAAAACCTTATCAGAGCTAATGGATAACCTTTTGCTGACATGCAGTGTTTTCCTCACACTGCATACATGCCTGCATGCCTGGCCAGCTTTATTCATGTTACAGGCATCAGCCATCAGGTTGCAGGTGCATGATGGTGGTGCTTGAGGGAAGGCATGCAGTAAATAATGAAAACAAAATTGATGAACTAAGGGATATACTTTATGAATGACAACACAGGTAGGTTGTGACAATGCAGTTAAATGGAGAGAATGAAAGTCAAGAGATGTCACATTCTTGAAAACAGACCAAAGGATCTAAGCCAACCAAGGTATGGAAAACATCAATGCAAATAAATTTAACAGAAGGCATGAAATAGTCAGAGGGAGGTGGGGAGGGCCAGGGATCATCCAATGTAGAATTATTAGCAAAGTTTTGAGAAAGATTTCAGCTTGGGTACAGATGTGATGCCATCACGATGAAGTAAAGGAGTAAAAGATGAAGTAAAGTAATTGAGTTTTGGATATGGTTTTTGGCCACCAGCAGATTATGTAAGTTACGAGGGGAACTAGATTTCGAAAGTTTTAGACATTTTCTACTAATGCTACAACTGCGATTGTTCCGTGAGACCGATTGGAGACCTATTGTACAAGCATAGTCCGTCAGGGGGTGGCACTGGCGCCCAACGGTGTCATAATTTGGTGGCGCCGCAGGATAGGTGAGGCAACGGGCCCCCCGGTGTAGGTATGCCCCCCGGCCCCATGATTGGCTATTACTGCAACTCTCTCTGATGAGACCAACAAACTAAAAAGATAGTGGGGAGAAATATGAAGGAAATTGTTGAGTAAAATCGATGCATTAAGACATTCTCCATATTTACATTAATTTTATTCGTAAGCAGTGACAATAGACGGTGAGGACAACAGGAGGCAGTAGTGAATGGGGTGCCGTTGTGAAGATTAAACCGCCACCACTCACACCACTGTGGCGCGGCTGTAGTCTACCGTGAACTGTGGGAGAGAGTGTTTGAGTTACGTGCTGAGCTGAGGAGGGCAGTGTTCAACTGTGTGTGTGTGTGTTGCTGCCTGCTGTCACCACGACATGTCAAGGTCAGCAGGCATGGTGAGTCACGGTGTCCCTTTGATGAATGGTGTGTTGTCTCCTGCTGGCGTGTTGTCACCTGCTGGTCATCATGCTGTGTTGTGCATGGGACGATACCCGCGGCTTGTTCATATATTATGGTGTTGCTACTTTGGTATGTAATGTCGCTTTGTGTGTATGTGTGTCTGGGAAGGGCGGCGGTGGTGCAGTGGTCAGTGGTGAGTATTGAGTAGTCAGCAGTAGGGTGTGATGGTGCGTGGTGGTGGTGGTGGTGGTGGTGATAACTGTCTCCTTGGAGTAATGGGACGGGAAGTGTGTGGTGTACTTGTATACATAGGGTGTGAGGGTTTGGCAAAGGTTTCATTGTGCGCTGCATTCACACAAATGGCTTCACAATGTATATTGTTAAACTGGTTTGTGTGTGCTGTTTAGCTTTTCAGTGCAGAACTGGTAGCTCTCGTCTTTTTTCAGGTGTGAATGGTGCACCTGAAATGACATGTCCAATGTTGAAGGAAAAGAAAGTGTGTGGTCAGGATTGTTGGCTTCTTCACCACTCTATCACAATGTTTATTGAGCTGACAAAAAGAGTGAGGTAAGCATTGCTGTTGTCTTTCTTGGGTTTTGCATTTTAGCTGGTCTGGTTGCAAGTTTCTTCGTTGGCACTGCTAAATGATATATACTTTTTACATAATCAATTGTGAACAAAAATCTTTTATATAGATACTTCTTTTAAGATACAAATTATTTACATGTGTCATAGATTGAGAGGTGTGTGTGATATTTATAATGGTGGTAAGATTTATTCTTTCCATTAAGTTTTGCATGTCCAGCCTCACAGCTTACCTGTGTAGTGCATTAAATGCATCACAGCTTCTGAGATCCATTAAGGAAGAAGAATGTGCTTTAGATTAACCTTGTTTTGACTCTCTTCAGCCACAAGGTATGGAGGCAAATAGTGAAGAAGGAGAGGCGGCGCAGGATACGCCAAAAGGCTGCACAGGATTTGCATCTGAAGCACCAGGAAGGTAACCTTTTTTCACTTTGTAAAGACCTTGAAGAGAAGTGTTTGGGAGTGATACTGAAGATTAATGAAAGGGATAGTAAGGGAAGTACAGTGGTACCTCTTGATTCGAACTTAATTAGTTCTTTTTGCCTGGTTGAATTGCAAAAATTCTAATTAATAAGCAATTTTTACTAATGAAATTTATGTAAAAAATTTAATTTGTTCCAGTTTATTTTGAATAAAGAATACTACACTCAACTCCCAGCTATTGTGAGAAATTGGTCCCTTAACATTGCTGCAATAGCTAAAAACGCAATAGCCATTGTTAAGAAGTAATGCGAAAAAAAAATTGGTCCTGGCCCATCAGAGTGGCACTTTGTTTTCCCCACAACTCAGCAAAATTCATAGATATCGTTCACATTTTGAGAGTATAAAGTAAACACAGACATGGAATGCATTAAAAAAACAAAAAAACAGGCATGGCAAGACTTATTTACTTTGGTGTGAAACTCCCGAGTCCCGATGAAAATTAAACAGGCCTCCCTGGGGTCCCCGCCTCCATCTCGTGCACTAAGTATAGGAACAGACCACGTAATATTCCCCCCTCCCCATCACTCCATCCCTATCCACTCCCATTTGATACACAAACAGACCGAGTAGCCCCCCACTCCCTCCCTCCTCCAGCCACTCACCATCTCTCTCTCTCTCTCTTTCTCTCTCTCTCTCTCTCTCTCTCTCTCTCTCTCTCTCTCTCTCTCTCTCTCTCTCTCTCTCTCTCTCTTATCAAGTAGAATATATTCTCACAACATCATTTCCAACAGGAATTATTTCAAGAAAATTATAAATTATTGTACAAAACTGCAAATTATTGTATTATCGCAGTTTGTAAATGACGATGATATTTAACAATTCATTCTTTATTAGTTGTTTAAAGGGTTAAATATATCTTCATTAGTTAATAAGTTTGCCCGTGACCAGAGTAGAATGCAGCATTGACTGGGGTGGTTGGTAGGAAGTGACCAGGGTTGGGGGTTGGAGTAACCAAGGCAACTAGGGGCCAGAGTGACTTGAAAGCTGTTTATGAGTCGCAATAGAGAGTTCACAGTGGAGAAGTCGGCTGACTGGTGGGAAGGTGGTGTCGGCCGCCACGTGTGTTTGTGTTCAGATTGAGAGGCCGCATTTGGATTTGAGGTGAAAACGTGTTCGGATTGGGAAGTGTTCGAGTCAAAGGGTGTTCGTAACAACAACTAACATAGGAGAGCACATAAGTTTCTGAAGCTGTGTAAAATCAACAAATAATAAGCAGAACAAATATGAAAATGCATCTCAGTACTGAAGAGGTTAATGCATTACAGACCAGGCAGCCCTTATGCTGGATCCCTCATACCGGGAGGAACTTGAGAGGCTTTGGATCTTGGAGGAGGAAACTCGGAGACTAGAGGAAGAAGAGGCCCGGAGGAGGAAAGAAGAATGGCAACTACGTGATGATGCTCTTCACTCCAAGTTCCTGAATGAAAAACGCAAGAGGGAGTTTCAGGAAGAGCAGAAGAGAAAACAAGAGGTGCTGTGTGCTGAGTTTTTTTGCTTGGAATACTGCCATTTTCTACTCATAAGACATTAATTAGTCCTCTTGCTCTGTGCTTTGCATTCCCGTTCTCAGTGTCTTTCTAGCTTACCAATGCAATTATTGTGTGCGCGTTGAGAGGATGGTGGAGAGAAATTAAATTAAGTGTAAAAGAATGATGGTCCAGAATGTAGTTGTTAGGTAATGTAGAAAATATAAGAACATGAAATAATAAGGGAAGCTGTTAGAAGGTATCAGTCTTAGACGTGGCAGTCATTATAATAGAACATATTCATGGTAGAGGGAATGCACTCTGCGTAATGATACAAAGTAATTTATTTGCAAGCTATCTTAAAGGTTTTGATAGGATGAGTGTGGTGAGCTGGTGTGAGATAGACAAGGTTGACACAGAATGGTAATGGTGATGTTGGATGATGAGTAACTTTGCGTTCTTTACAATGATGGTCAATAACCTTCCATTCCTTACTTTACAGGAACTGATTAAAAAAGAATGGGAAGAAAAACAAAAAATTGAGGAAGAAGACAAGAAGAAAAAGGAACAGGTGTGGCTGAAAAGACTAAGAAAGATATCCTTTATATATTATATATATATATATATTGCAAGAACACACACACACACACACACACACACACACACACACACACACACACACACACACACACACTGATGCATTATAGTTTAGATAAATTGATGGTTTTATGAAATTTATAGAAATATTTTAATAGCAATTGTGAAGTTTATTTTGAAGACTCAAAAGAGACATAATAAAGCTTTGTTGCCTGTAAAAGATTAATACATATAATTGTATTGCCTTTACTAGTATATTATTAATTATTTGCCTTAACTGACCCATACAGCTTCACTTTTTACTTTGCCATATCCACCCAAACAGGAAGCTCTCCTCAAAGCTGCTACTGACAGTTTGGCAAAGGTTAGTGGATGGATACTTTTCATAGATAATTGTTATTGGAATGTACTTATGTAATATGAAATTATTAATCTTTATTTTACCTTAACCATTTCCATGAATCAAATTTAGTATCGAGTTTGAAGGATATTCTTTCTGTCATGAATTATTAACTTGTGAAACTTCTGAATTGTATAGTCCTGTGTGGCTCATATAGTGTGTGGCAGAGCAATTCCGGGCTAGATTCATAGCGTCTACTGAGATGTTCTGACTCTTTCACTGCCAGCAGGGAGAGCAGCCAACTCACAACCCTGAGCCTCCCGCCGGCTACACCAGGAGGGACCTCACACCTCCAAGACGGGAGCTGTGTCCGTTCTTCAACAAGACGGGAACGTGTCGGTTTGGTGTGCAGTGCTCCAGGTAAAGATCGGACTGCTGTGCCTTTTGTCTTATTACAGTTACCATGAAATTTGATGAATGTGAGTTGCTGAGAAAACTTGTGTGACCATGTATTTGCTGTCAGAATTATACTAAGTTTTCATACAATCTCGCCCTTGCTTATTATACATACCAGCATTCAGAATGTTTTGTTGCTCTGAGGTCGTCATTGCCTTTTTTGTGTTGGCATGTTCTAGTGAAAAAAAAGAAACCAGGTTGGTCTCAAGTACAATATACGTAAATTTTTTCAGTTATTACAGTTTACAGTTCTTTTATTTTCAGAGATCATGTGTATCCAGAGAGAAGCAACACTATATTGCTACCCAACATGTACACTTATTTTGGAATGGAGCATCTAGCAATGGAGGAGAAAGATTCTGATATTGCTCTGGAATATTCTGAGTCTGAAATTTACCAGCATTTCAGGTGTGTTGGCAATGTAGCTTGAATGCTTTCCTCTCATGTCCAGCATTTCACTCTCCTGTAGTGTATAGCATCATGTGAAGGTTCAGTTGTAGGGTTAAGACATGTACTTCGCTGTCCCATTAAACATTTCTATACTGGGGTTGTAGTGGTTGCAATTTATACTGTAGCCTTCTTTTATAAATGTATCTTATGGTATTTGATTTGTCTTATATATGTCTTATATATATATATATATATATATATATATATATATATATATATATATATATATATATATATATATATATATATATGTAAGTCATGATTGTAAGGTGTTTGTTTCAATATGTGTATTTTCTCTCTTGCAGGGACTTTTTTGAGGACGTGCTCTCAGAATTCCAGCGTTGTGGAAAAGTGTTACAGTTCAAAGTGTGTGCAAATGCAAGTCCTCATTTACGTGGCAATGTGTATGTGCAGTTCTTGAGTGAGGAGGATGCAGGGAAAGCTTGTGCCTTGTTCAATGGGAGGTGGTATGCTGGCCGCCAGCTGACGTGTTACTTGGTGACCATAGAGAAGTGGAAGTCTGCTCTCTGTGGTAAGCATTATAACTCTTCTTTGATTTGGTATCTTGGTTGGTAGTGGATCATTGTTGTCTTTTTTCTAACAGTCTGTTGGACCTAAACAACAAGACAATGTTGATGTGTGATACATTGCATGAGTGTACAGATACATACACACATCTGTTCTTCACAGGGTTATACTGGCGTAAGCAGTGTCCTAAAGGTGGCCATTGCAATTTCTTGCATGCGTACAGAAATCCTGGGAATGCTTTCTGGCAGGCAGATAAGGACATGCAACCATTTCCAAGTTCCAGCAAAACAACATATCACAGGTAAGGAAGCCCTTCATAAACTTGTTCTCTAGTAGCTATTGCATTGTTTTGATTATAGAAAAGAAAACGTATCCATCCCCTGTATGTATTCATGTTTTGAGGGTGTTTTCACTTTTATATTAATGAGAATTTATTTCATTAGGACGCCATCAAGCAGGAGGAGCAGGTCAAGGCATGGGAGGTCTAGTGAAGCATCAAGTGAAAGAAGACAAAGCTCTCACTACTATGAAGACAATGGACAGGAAAGATCTGAGGGGAGGAGTGTATCACAGAGATCAGATCGATCAGATAGTTGTGAGAGGTCAGGCAGATCAGAGAGGTCCAGTAGTGGAGCAGACAAGACAAATCGATCACACGTGTCAGGCAGTAGATCTGACTCTTTGAGGAGTAAATCAAGAAGATTAAGGAGCAAGTCTAGGTCGAGGTCAAGAAGTAGGTCAAAGTCAAGGAGTAAATCAAGAAGGTTGAAGGGAAAACCAAGAAGGTCAAGGAGTAGATCAAAAAGCAATAGTTCAAGTAAGTCAGGAAGCAAATCTGATTCCAAGAAGTCCAGAACCCACAGGTCTGAAACACATGCCAAAGAATGATTAATTAACAGAGTCTAGTCAAAGCATAAAATCACACACTGTATAAAGGTGTTTGATACAGCAGTTAGCATGATTGGCCAACAGGCAGGAGTTTCTGAGTTTGAATCATTAGTCAGGTGGAGATGATTTAGGAGTTTCTTCTTTCAATTTGTATATCAGGAATTGCCTGTGTTGTATTGTTACTTGCTCAAAAGGTATATCATAGTTTATATGCTCCTCCTCTTCCATCACTTGTATAACATTTCACATAACATTTGCTGAGAAGGAGCACTGTGTGTTTTGTGATTTAGGTGAAGCAGGTAGAACACTAACTAGCAAACACTACAGTGCCCACAAGAAAATCTGTATATACATGTGAGATCATGAAAATTATACATACATATTTCTGTAGAGAAAACATGGTTGTTCTAGCCATAGGAGAAAAGAGGCGGAAGTAGCGTGGTGGCTTGGTAGGTTAGACCACACCCAGTTACACACTACCATGCCAGTACCTTTCAGTGAGCCCTCAGACCTCTGTGAGGAAAAATTGCTTGCACCCTACTCCTAAGTGCCCCATTCTTTTCACATCCACCAACTTTGACACTACACCTCACCAGTTGGCCTTTACCCTACTAGAGCAGGGAATGTCAGTCTTTTGTGTGGCTGCAGACATGAAGGTTACAAAGAAAAGCACCTGCTGCTGCCCTTCCTGGCATTGTAACCCAGCGTAGGAAGGCTCGGGGTGTTTTTCTGTAAGACAACAGCATTTAGGTAGGGATCTGCTGTCATCTTATCATACTTCAGGAGTTAGTTTGTCCTTGAGACTTTCTTGGTTTCCCAGAACTTTCCTTTCCTGCTGTAATAAGGTGCCAAGTAGAGTGGCGGCAGCTGCTTTTATTAAGGTGTAGTTTGCCATCCTTCAGGTCTGCAGCTATGTGAATAACTGTCATTCTCTGCTCTACCAGAGTAAGGGCTCTGGTATTTTCTTCCATGGTGAACTTTGTCTAACCCATTGTGATGACTGGGAGGCAAATTTAAGAGCATCAAACTTGGTGGATATAGAAAAATGGGGTGCTGAGGAGCAGGGTGTAGGCAATTTTTCCTCACAGAGGTCTGAGGGCTCCCTGATTGGTAGTGGCATGGTAGAGCATAGGTGGGTGTGGTCTAACCTACCAAGCCACCACACTACCTCCACCCCTTTCCCCTATGGCAGGAATGACAGTGTTTTCTCTAGAAATTTGCGTGTATAGATTTATTATGGGCACAGTGTTGTTGCCATGTACCTGAACTGTATTAATTTAGCAAAGCATTACATCTTTGTACAGTGATTGGAGTCTCCCAGCAGGCTGTGGTAACTCAGTGGGAGATTGCCAGTACCAAGTAATAATTTTCCATTTTTTTTGTGCTGTGGGTTTTCATTTTAATTTAAATCTTATCATTTAAAGAGGCTCATGTACTTTGAAGATTAATGTCTGCAGCAGGAAAATTTTCTTGATATTGGTAAGTTCTTACTCAGAGCTGCTACTTAGGTTCTTCAGTGTCAGTACCAGATTGGGTACAGTATTGTGATATAAGAAGAAATTAGTAGAAGATGGCATGATTGAGAACAGAATTATTGCAAGATTAGCTTTATTTATTTACAGGTTGATACAAATCAGCACCTTCACATCTTTTTCTGTACTGTAACACAGTTTTTGGTACCTTGCATCACTGCTTAGAGGGAGAGGTAGTTCCTGGTGATAGGTTGTGTGGTTTACTGGTTTGTAAACATACTGTGTGGTGAGTTCAGTGCATACTTTGAGATTTGATTGTTCAAGCAATTCTAAGTTGAAAATACTGAATAACACACATGCCTTATTGTACTTCATTTTGCAGGAAAATGCCATCGGCCCAGCGTCATTGGTTTCTATAATGAATTGAGGCGGCTCACTTCAGGGAAGGCAAGATGCTCGGATACTTTTGGAACACTAATTGATGACCTTCTATGCTCTCAACAACAGGCACCAGTGTGTGTGTGTGTCACCTTCAGTTAGCTGTTCAGCTGATGTAGAGGTCTGTCTGTGTGTCTGGTTTTCTAGACTAAGGCCAACTGCTACTATTTTGTTTCTTCCCACCCTCTCAACATGCCCTAAATGACTACAAGCAAGGAGAAATGCAAGTCTAGCCACAATCTCCCATTTATTTCCACTCAAACATAATTAGGTCAAGCACAATATAACAGTAGGTGCAGCATTTCAATAATGTTGGTAAGACTATTGCATTCGCCCCACTTTTCATCTGGCAAGCCTTGCAAGATCACCCTGAGGACCTGTGCACCTAGAACCAAGGCTGATAGCTCAGGAAATCAGAGATAGTTCTTATTGGCTTGCCAGACTTTGAAGTGGGGTGAGTGTAGTATAGCCTCACCAGCATCCTTGAAATGGTGCACCAAACTCACTCATATTTCAGTGGAAATAAATGGGATATGTATAATGTAAAGAACTTGCATTTCTCCTTGCATGTAATCATTTTGGATATATTGAGAGGGTGGAAGGAAGCAAAAGTATAAGTGGAGTTTGCCTTTGTCTGGCACATCAGACTTAACAGACTATGTATGCTCTCTGTACATCACCTGAAAAGCTAACTAAGGCAACACACACACACACACACACACACTACTGCCTGTTGATGGTTGCAGGTCGGTGTTCCAAAAGGATAACAACATCTCGCCTTCCTGGGAAAAGAATTGTGAGCCTCCTCAACTTATGGGGAAACAAATGACGTCCACACACCCTGTACAGTATTATCAACTTACAATAAGAATAGCTTGAACAATCAAATCTCTTAACTTGCAGATCCCCCCCTCTCTCTCTCTCTCTCACAGCTCACAGACCCACAGTGTGTCCCCCACAGTATGTTTACGAACCACAGTCACTCGTCACAGTCCCCCTCCTCTCTCTCTCTCTCTCTCAGCTCACAGACCCACAGTGTGTTCCCCACAGTATGTTTACGAACCACAGTCACTCGTCACAGTCCCCCTCCTCTCTCTCTCTCTCTCAGCTCACAGACCCACAGTATGTTTACGAACCACAGTCACTCATCACAGCCGCCCCTCTCTTTCTCTCTCAGCCACTCACCAGTAACTGTCCTCTCTCCACCTGCAATGATAGGAAACCTGGCATTTTCAAAAAGTATCTGTACAATTTTGTTAAATTACATATTAAAGCAAAAAAAATCTTAACTGTGCTGTATTAAAAACCTGAATTTTAAGTGGTCTTATAAGTTGGTGTCATGATTTACTTGTTTTGGTTGTAAAGATAGATATATCTTCATATACCATTAGAATGTATGAAAGTATTAAATATTGTCAAAACATACAATTTATAAAACATAAATAGCATTGCAAACTGATGAAAAATTGTGGAATAGATTTACAAAATGGATAACCCAAAAAGGTAATCCTCCGTCAATCTTAAGTAATGTGAAAACCTGTTCAGTAAAGTAGATCACACAATTGAGCAAGCTCTTCCTACATGTATTACACTGACAGGGATTTGGCCATAATCAAGTTTTATATCTGGTGACTTTCATCTCTGGAACACTAACACTTCATGTGCTGATGGTACTGCTGTGAACTAATTAATTGTGTGTTCTGCATTGCTGCCAGTCCTCACCATCTCTCAAAGATTAAACTATCAAGACTCAAATATAAGAAAAATCTCTATCAGTGACTTGTACCAATCAAAATTCATAACAACAACAAAATAACAACTCAGGATGTTGATGAACCAAACCAGGAGGAACTCATTGCTGAGAATAAGGATGCAGCACTCCGAGACGCAGACAGTGCTGCTGAGGACATTTCTCGCCGTGCTGTGGATGGGCTGCTCTGCTGGACCTGAGGGGTAGAACAAATAGCTAAACCTCAATATCAACACTATTTGTTCAAATTTCTTTTGCCAACTCAAAGAATAGACACACTGGACAAAACAGGATCACACAATGCAACAAGCATCATAATTATAAAGCCTTCCCATTCTGTTTATCCAATGTGATGCTCTTTTATGAACATTTTGGGGTAATGTTATAACCAATCCTTTCTGAAAGTATAAGTAGTTGTGGCAGCCACTGGTAATAATTTAATAACATTTCTAGTCAAACTTGTTAAATATCAACACAGTCATCACACGGTCAAGGCAAGTCAGTACGTAAGTAGTAGTAGTAGTAGTAGTACTTCACAGCTGCCTATCAATCCACAGTGTACAAACTCCTACCACTACAAACATACTCTGAGGCCAACCAAGGCACTTCCTTCACTTTGGTGCTTCATGAGTCACTGGATGCTGAAATGTGGTGTTACATTAGACGTTAAAAGCCACAATGGATACAAGTGTTTCACAACTGATGATACTGAAATGTGGCATCACATTAGACATTCCATGCCAGAGACAAAGAACTTTAAATAAGGTATTTGAGTATATACAATCAAATATTCCTGACTTGAGTAGACTATAAAAAAGCTACAACTAAAACTAGAATTTACCTTGGAGAATCCCTGTTTGACTGGTGGCTGGTCTATTGAGGTGGTGGTGGGCAGCATGAGGGACGGTGCTGAGGCAGAGGATGGGATGGACGGCCTGGAAGCTGACACTGGCAGGGGAACATTTGAGAACCGAGGAATCTCCACTGCCACCACGACAGGCAGTGCATTGTTGTGTGATACTGACGATGTGGCAGAGGCTGAGGAGCGACTTGCTATTACCTGACGATCCCGCGGCACCACGGCTCCTAGGAAAACCTTTGCCCAAGGAAAAATGGGGATTATTCATAGTGAATATGTTCTGGCCTTTGTTTTACTTCCTTAGATTTTATCACCATTTAGTGCACATCAATAATACTAGCACATGAAGGATTGTATAGTCACTATAGGGTGAGCTTAGCCAAGAGAAGAGCAATTCACCTGTGATCTCTGAGCAGCTAACTTGACTCTAGCAGACAAGTGAGGAGAGAACACATCCAGATCAAAGGGATCCACCTTCTGCTGCAGCTCTTGAATCATGGATGTCAACCGAGTCCCCAGGTTCTGTTTCAAAATTACCAACATGTGTCAAAATTTCTAGAAAAGAGAGAGAGAGAGAGAGAGAGAGAGAGAGAGGGAGAGAGAGAGAGAGAGAGAGAGAGAGAGAGAGTGAGAGTGAGAATATATATATCAATGAAACTACTATAATAGCCAGCCAGCTCCTCACCTTGCTATCACGGGGCAACAACAACGTTTGCACGAATCGAAGGTCAAATATGAGCTGAAGGGCGGAAGTTTGGTTGATCATCTTAGACTCTTTGATAAAACCTTCATACACAACAATCACCGCTTCACACGTGCCTGCCACCAACTCACTCTGTGCATTTCTGAAATCATCATCATATTCACATATCAAAAGTCTGCTTTGTAATAATACTTTCACTGCAATATACAGTGATTTACAATATCAGAAATCTTCACAAGCATCCACAAGAAAAAAAGGAAAGGGATAAAAAATGTATTTACAATTTCTGGTCAGTATCAGGTGATTGATTATTAAGGATGAACTAAATAATCGTGGTATTTGATCAATGAAATTCCAGGAAATGGCAATGAAAATGCATGGTTTAGTAAGTAGATAAAACATGACACTAGTAAAAAACATGAAAAACAACAACAACAACAACAATGTTAGTAAAACAGGTAGAGTTAATATTAAAAACTAAACATTTAAATTTGAGGAGTGTTTGTGTTACTCTGGACAAGAGGAGAATGAATCACCTGGAGACAGTGTGCACAGCGACACAGTTGGCAGAGGAGCAGACGTGGGCCAGAGCTTGGGTGAGGGCCGGCGTGGGATGTGCTGGCACGTGGATGGAGGACTTGATCACTTTGCCACCTTCACCTTCCTCCTCAATGTCTACAACCTCCCATGTCTGCACCATCATCATCATCATTATCATTATTATTATTATTATCATTATTTTTATTATTATAATTTTTTGTTTTGACTTGGTGATTTAGTACAAGTCAAGTATGTGGTCTTTTGTCTTCTGATGCAAATTTATAACCATTGAGAATTTTTCTTTTCTAGCATTTTTCGTTTCAAGCTCTTTGTCTTTCTCAAGTAGCTTGCATTACCTCATTAAGACATATCATTATTTTATGCTTTTCACTTCCAGGTTTAAATGTTGGCATAAATAATAAGTAATAATAATCTAGTTTGTAGAGTCATCTAAGCATTGATAATTCATACAACACTTACATAAGCATATTTTCAGCATTAGGTAAACCTCTAATTTGTCACTTGAAAGAAAAAAATACACACGAACGCAGCAACATTACCGAGAAGGCTGAGATGGAGGCAGCAACATCAGCAGAAATCTGTGATGAGAGAGACGTCTTCAACTCAGTGTGTAGAGCTGAGGTGAGGGACTTGAGGAACAGCCCAAAGAGACGGTTGCCCGCTTCCTGCAGGGCTGTCCGAACCTTTACCCAGGATTCAGTTTCCTGTTTTGATCCCACAGAGATCCGCTGCCAAAGATAAAGTTCCCTTTAATCCTTTCACTGTGATATACAACAATACATAACACTGAAACCATTACACAAAGTCTTTATTACTATCTAAAGGGAAAAAGATTAAAAGACAATGAGCTTCAACCACCATCATCAAGAGAAATGCTTAGGAGGGTGAGGAGGCATAACACTGCTATCACCATCACCTCCTATCCTTCCAAGGCTGACCAGAAGTAAAGCCCCCCTCACTCCCTCAACATACATACCTCTCATTTCGGATGAATTGTCATCATTGTTTGATAATAATGGAGATGAATATGTGGATGATTGTTTGGTCATTACATATAGTCTGCAACATACATTAGCATATGTTTCTGCTTTTTGTAGGTTTCATATTTCATAATAATTGGTAACACATATAATTTGACATAAAACTGTGAAACATACAACCCCTCTTATCTTTCCCAACAGCAGACAAACACCCTTCTGCCACATTTGTTTGTACAGCCTGATCCCGCCCACACACATACACAAAACTGCCATTACTCTAACACCTAAATATAGATAAATCTGTAATAGTTTCTTTAATTCACTAACAGTATCTATAGTATTATTCCAATGGTACAAGAGAGCACATTATGGCTACGTAGCTGTTCCACCCTCACAATACCATCCTTTATGTACGTTTTACAAATAAATGAATGTTAAGAGACTTTTTCTCTTTACCACTAAGCAATGGCCCAAGATCCACATTGAATAAAACTGAAAACAAAAATTTGATTTCAGGCTCATAATTGCACACCAGGGGATGGACTAGAAAACCCCTATTGCACAATCCACAGGTTAATATTCTCCTTTGTAAATGTATAGTTATTTCAAAGCATTTGTCTATTCAAACAGATGTAACAATGAACAAGATCTCTCTCTCTCTCTCTCTCTCTCTCTCTCTCCCCCTCTCTTTCTCATGATACCTTTTAATTAAGTAACAAAACTCTGTACACTTACTTTCACCATGCCAGCTGACATGTTAGAGGCCGAGGCACAGATCTGTAGGTGTGAGCACATGGAGGGGAGAGCCTGGCAGGTACGGCCAACCACCACCACCACTGTACAGGCTGAGGTGGGCGCTGCACTGGGGGTCTCCTCCTCCCACCCTTCACAGGCAGCAGAGGCAGACCCAGTGGTGAGGTGCTTCTGGGCCAGCAACTCCAGCTCACTCACCAGCCTGAGTGAGGAAATCCCAGTAAGGTTTACAATTCCCATCCATGATCAAGATATCAATATAAACATGCACTTGATATAGTCTAAATTAGTGACAAAAAGCAAAGCATGTGAATGAGGTAATACAATTGATGTACCATACTAAATTAGATAATGTATGTTCTATGGAACTAATGCATTCATATTATAGTTTGATTTGCTTCTTTGCAACTCAAAATGATTACTGAGCATGACAAATAGAGACCAATAAATATAATCCCACTTTTCTCAACTGCTCCTACTATACACCTTGTGGTACAATTATGGTCAGGAGTAAAGTAACATTAAGCTTCCCATTTCATTAGGTTTAGTGTTTTTCTCAATGCTCACCCTTCAGATTACAGAACAATCACTCTTTAACCTGAGACTTGGCAGATTACTACATCATAGGACAAAAACACTCTAGGAAAACACACGTACAGAAAAAGAAATGTGACTTGACTACTGGATGTGCCTGTACATTATTCCTATAAACCACCACAACAGTGCACCTTTTGTACAAAAAATATATATGCAGTAGCAGTACAGCCCATCCCTTCCTGTACACAGCCAGGCATGAAGTGACAAATAAATCTTACTGCATGAAAGAGGAACAGCTTGCATCCTGAAGGTAATTGAGCAGTGAAGTGTAATCCTCCATGGTGCGCTTCTCATTTTCCAGAGAGTTGTTCCCCAGGGAGGTGGTAAAGTCTGTTTTGATGGGGTCTGTGGAGCATTGCAACACATCATTGTTTGAACAAGTCAGTACTATCAAATATCTCACCATTGTATAATATACCAAATGGTGTCACTCTTCAAATATATACAGTCATCACATGTCCTACCATAACTGAAGTGGCCAACATCCTGAAGGAGATTGGTCAGCTGTGCATTGAGTGTCCGGCAGATGTTCTGTATACGCGCTGTGAAGCCTCGAGTCTTGTGGTACAGGCCTAGAGTGTGACGGTGGAATTACCACCAAGATGACATTCAAGGTAATTCAATATGTATGCAGCTTTTCTCATTTCAGTTTGGGATTTGTTACGTTCACAAAGCTATAAAATGGAAATGAACCAGACAGTTGTTTTTATTGAGGATGGAAAAGTGGAGAGGCACTTTGAAATACAACATGACAACAAGCAGCACGGCCAGCCAGCCACTCACCCCCTGCCTGCGTCACAGAGCGCGCAGCAGCAGAAGTCCAGCCCACCTGCTCAGGCAAATCACCACTGCTCTCACTCCAAACATAGCTGCTGATGTCTCCTTCCTCTGAACATATCCTGAAAAATTTCCACAAAGTTACATATATCATCTTAATAAAAGACTTGTGCTACAAGTTAGTTACTTGGGTATAAGATTTCCTAATTTTGGTTTTTCTCAATCTTGTCATAGGATTCTTTAAGCATCTCACTTTGGCTCAGTAGTGATGTCTGTGGCCAGCTTGGACACCATCTGCAGGATAGCCTCCTTGGTTGCTGCCAACTGGGAGGATACCACCTGGCGTGCCCTCTCAGTCACTTGGCTGCGGACCACAGAGTCCCACGGGTCCAGGGGACCCCCATACAACACTTGTGTCACCTGAAACAATGTACTATCTCAACCTCTCACATCATGTGAGAGAGAGAGAGAGAGAGAGAGAGAGAGAGAGAGAGAGAGAGAGAGAGAGAGAGAGAGAGAGAGAGAGAGAGAGAGAGAGAGAGAGAGAGATTGTTCATGCTGTACAGACTTGTAAGCCAACAGGAAGTCCAGCAAAACCATTTTTATTTTCACTAACACCACATCAAATTCACACTTCCACAATTACACCACAAGAAGCTTCAGCCTTTGACTTGCCTTTAACCAGTTGCCACCGTCAAGACTGTCCTGGAAGATTTCCCACACACTGGACCTGATCATCGCCAGAGCCTTCACACTGGTGGTGAATGCTGCAGGGAACCACACACAAAACTGTTACAATCAATATTGTGTATAACATTAATATTATCACCAATCAATACATTTATAACCATACCATACATCTTAAATACACTGCTGTCAAAAATTAAAGGCTGAAAACATCAAATACTTTCCTTAAAACAATACCACAATTTCACAGTTTGAAAGGCAAAAATCTTCACTTCATAAGAATGTAAGATACAGATTGAGACAGAATCACAGAAATGAAAGGCAGAATGGACAGAATTATTAAATCTATGAATTCTATGACAAAGGCCAATGAAACTATCTAAGCAAAGCACATTAAGGCTCAGTGTGGCAGGAGAGCACAGCAGTGTGTGGTGGCAAGGCAACACTCACACAGCAAATTGGCCAGTGTGTGGGAGGCTTCACCCAGCACAGCATCCAGCCACTTGCCCACCACCTCCTTGATGTACTCATTGCCCTGGGACTTGGTGCTTCCCTGGATGGATGGCCTGAGGAGTTACAAACCATAAGTGAATAAAATATAAATAATACATACATTATATCAAGGCTAGGGAATCCAATTTTCACATACTGCACAATGGCAGCAAAGGATATGCCTGCTCCAACATCCATACAAACCAAAACGCCTTACAAACTTTCCCAATCTTACATTCCAAAATCTTACATTTGCTTGCGCCCATAAACCTGGCTTACAGTTGAAGTCATGAGTCATTACAAACTCCACAATGTTGTACTGTACAGTGTGTGTGTATGTACATATTCATAAGCTATTACACTGATTCTAATACATCACAATTACCTGAAGTTTCTGATTGACTGTGGGAGGAATGACAAATTCAAAGATGACTCCTGTAGGAGGGAGACAGGAGCTGCACTTTCCCCCTCCCCTTGCACCACCTCCTGCAGCTGCCTCTCCAGTAGGCTCCTTCCTTCACCTCCTTCTGCTGAACATCAATTAAATTCAAATCAACAACAATGTGTCTTCAGGCCCAATAAATATACATTAAACACACAATTCAAATTGGCACTTCCTGCTATGAAGTCAACTCATTCATTACAAATGAGACTCTTCTCACCTCATATTGCACAACAATAAACATTCAACAAGTGAAATCATCACAAGTATCATTTTAAGAGTCTAACAGAAAAATATGAACTGAATTCTGCATGTAAGCCTTATCAATGCCAGTATTATATATAAAGTAGCACATGGTGAGACAATACCATATAATATGTAAAAGTGGTAAATGTTGTGATTAACAGTATATATATTCCATTGATCTATCACAGGCCACGGACCGCCCCAAACCTTTACCCTTTGAGTGGCCCAGGTTGCTGCCAAGTATATCCAGGGATGATACAAAGTAACACCAAGAAACAAAGAGCACCATTACTTCATGTGAAAGAAGCAAACCATCTAAAAAAAATTAAGGAAAGTGCAATAAACTCAACACCACCCCTATTCCCCTCTTACACAACAAAAAACAAAAAAAACAAAAACAAACAAAAAACAACTTACACACAAATATTGCGTAGACAATGTTTAAAGTTGCTAAAAACAGCTTGGTGAAGTTAGCAATCTGTGACTTTGCAGTGGCTGAAGGTGTTGATGTGATGGCAGCCATGAGGGCTTCCCGTCGCAGCTCCAACACTCGGGACAGAGCCTCCGCCCACCCACACCGCTCCACCAGCATTACTGACACCAACGCATCCAATACAGCCTGTAGGCCACACAAATGCATGAGCTTTTCATCATCCCTCAAACATCATTTGCTATAAAATCATTGAGAGACTTGAGTGGGAACTTTCAATGTTTTAAATAATTTGTAGATTGTCAGCCCTTTACAGGATCATACCAATTATCAATGAATTTTCAACATTTGTGAATGTTATCTAACCATGAAACTGCTTAGGTCTGACTGTATTGTATAAAGTGTTGCATTAGTGAAGTGCTTCATACCTGAGTGTCCTCGACTTCTGAACTGATGAGGGAAGAACATCCTCTAACAATGGTGGACTGGAATTGGGTGATGCTCATCCATTGCCGCTCAATGACTGGGAACCATGAGTACACCTGGAGTGCATCAATAAAAATACACATTGAAAAATGCAGCTGAATTCTTAGTAGTCATGATACCTCCTTATCAGCACCAAAATACACATTCCAGGACTAAGAAAAACTAAATAAATCCCTCTCTGAAATCAGTTAATTCCATCCGAACTCCAGGCAAGTGTCTCACAGTACCTGGGCAGCAGTGGGGGACAGCTGCAGGGCAGTGTGGGTGTGGTGGGCCAGCAGCAGCAGTTGGCTGGCTGGCAGGTACTGGCCATGTTCAGTGAGACCCCACAGTGCCTCGGGGAATCCCACCAACAGCTTCACTTGCACTGCTAAGGAGTAGTGGCTTCCTGATGTTGTTTTTCTGCAAACACACAAATACAATATAACACATGAATAGTGCACATACAGTATATAGCAGCCAATTAGCCATCCATTAGTTTCTTCAGTGACTTTATTAGTCAATAACACACCAAATCTTTTACATCCATGGTAAAGGCCTCCACATGCTTTCATATTTAAAGATCCTCCTCCTCTCTTCTCTATTCTTAAAGCTTAGTCTTTCACTGCATTCTCCCTACTTACATAACCTTTCCTCTCAATAAATCTTTTCTTATCTGCCTATCAACTACAGTAGAACCTTGAGATACAGCTGTTGCTCAGTCAATTTTTTCTTTGACTTGTAAGCCAAAATTCAAGATGCTAGCCAGCTACCTCCAAGTATGTTGTTGCTGCTTAGCAGAGTGAATGCCCGGTAACCCACGTCTGATGCATTCAGTTCACATTTTTATTTTCACTGTGGAAGTATTTCTTGTGTTGCAATAGTGTTTTGTGCAATTATTTGGCCACATTTCTTTTGTCTGATCATGGCTCCTAAGCAAGTGGCACTATGTAATGACACATTCCTAACTCACTTCTTAATCATTCTGAAAGGGAGGATAAAACAAACTTTCTTAGACAGATTTGCTATTAAATGGCCTGCAGATGAAAAAAAAAAAAAAGCATGGAAAAAAGGCAAAAGAAAGAGAGAAAATTAAGTTAAGGAAAAGTGATGTAAAAAAATTGTAGCTATTAAGTTGAGCAATCGTGTGTAGTACTAAGAGTAACAATTAAGCAAGTTCAGTAATTAAGAATGAGAGTTAATAGTGAGCAGAAGTTGCTGAAAAGAATGAAATGCAGCAAACTCCTCCACCAGCATCTTCCATTAGCCCAAGTTGTCTGATATACTTTATAAACCAGTTTATTTATTTAAATTCTTTTGTTATGTTTTAATATAATATTTATGAACTATAAATACCTTTTTCTAACCTAACAACATCAAAATTGATATGTTTCTGGAGGAAGTTGGATTTAATTAATGAGATTCAATGGGGAAAATTAATTTCAGTTATGAGCTTTATCACAGAAGGAACTAAACTCAAAATTCAAGGTATATACCAGTGTATTTGTAATGATGTACATATATACAACATTCAGTGAAAGGGAAGCTAACCTTTCTACTCCATTAGCATGAGTACTTGGTGTCTTGAAGCCGATGAGGCCACGCTGCTGCAGACTTTCACACAGGCCTTCCATGGTCTTGATGTTGTTGCAGATTGCCTTGGCACTGTTCTGCATCTCAGCGATGGTGTCGGCTGCCTCTATCAGATCTCGATACCTTTCACTAGAAATGTACATAACAAATTAATGCTACAATCTTAACATAAAAATTTGTGAAATAAAAAGTGGCATCCACATGATAGTTTCCATCCCTAACTTTACAGTAAACTGGATTCTTATATGTTGCTTTTTCTTGGATACATCCTGTGTCCAGAGCACAACCAGTCCTGTGAGTGGGTCTGCCACAGAGAACACTTACCCAACCATGACTCGCAGATCTTCCTTCTTGCACTCAATATCAGTGCGGGTCTTGTTGAGGAGCTCCTGGACCTGTGTGATGGAGTGCTGCTCAAAAAGCAACGTTACTTCATCCTCACTCGCCATCTTGTGTCCTGTTCTGGTGCTTCCAATCTGAAATTAAACAGTTTACCTTGCATACACATGAACAATTATGCATTGGAAATAGATTTCTTAACCATTCTCATTCAACTCCTAAAGAATGGGTACATTCCTCATAACTGGGCTACTTTTGAAAATTCATAAAAATAGTAAATTTTCACCAATTCTGCCATGATGAATTGTTTACAGCATAACAGCATCACATTATAAATCCTTCCTCTTCGATATTGCACAAACCTTAACTCTCTAAGTGATGTGATTTCTCTGTGGTGAAGTGATAAAACTAAATTACTTTTTGACACTTTCTCAACCTATGTTTACATGATTGTGTCCTATGCAAAGACCTGGCTGGAGCCCCACAAGGAGAGTGTCCAAGCCTTATTCATCTGCTTCTCTCACAGTATCTTTCCTTCATTCATCAACCAAAGAACTGCAATTATCATGGCTATGAGGATGTACATGAGCGAAACACAGTTTACTATTGTCATATTATTCTCCCAATATTTTCCATAAGAGTTTGTTTTGAAGCAAGTCTGCCCATATGTGGAGTGGAATTAAGTAGCTGCTTATCCAAAGATTAGCATGGAAATTTGAAATCAAGCCCACAAAATATACATCAATTATTAATGTCACCCACCTTCTATGTGGCATCAACTATACATGCCACCTGTCCTTTATGAGAGAGAGAGAGAGAGAGAGAGAGAGAGAGAGAGAGAGAGAGAGAGAGAGAATGTACTTATGTTACAAGTTACTGGCACAGTCTAATAGTAAACATTAACCACCACCAAAAACCCATGATTCCCCTCAAGCCTCCAAGCTTTTTTATTCTTTTTAGGGAGGGTGGGGATAGATGTGGACCCCATAGAAAAATTGTATTTCCTGTCAATCTCACCGACACAAAATAGGAATGCACCACTGGAGAGTAGATATCTTTCTAAGAAACTTTTCTTCTACAAGTATACACTTTCCCTTGCAAATTAATGATTTACAATTAATGCTAATGAATAAGTTTTAAATAGCAAACAGACAGACAGAAATGTAGAGATTTGCAGATGGAGAGAGACAGACATGTAAACAAACAGCCAGGTGGTGGTGGTGGTGGTGGTGGCGGCACCAGGAGCAACAGGCCACATCACAACACACCACTACGGTCTAATAACTCATCACCAGTATTCTGTCAACACCAAGTCAAGGGTTACCTGAAACCGTTCCTGTCAGCAGTGGTCGGCAAAGTCCTCAGCGTGCTGCAAGACGCCCCTAAATCATGATTGCATTGACACGCACACAGACACCGACAGAGCACGAAGTGACAGCTGTCCAGGTGGCAGATCTTGATCTTGATGTTGATGTTTCAGGTGTTCCAAGGAGTCTTACCCTTAACATCCTTTGGTGACTCCAGATTGTTCCGGAGTCAGGCTTGGGAGCAGTGGAACAGCACAGAGAGAGAGAGAGAGAGAGAGAGAGAGAGAGAGAGAGAGAGAGAGAGAGAGAGAGAGAGAGAGAGAGAGAGAGAGCAGTTAGGACCCGAGATTGTGTGTTCGTTCGCCCAAAGTTTTCAGAGTGCCGCCATTAAAAATATAACCTCAGCAATATTGGTATAGTCATAATGTCATTAGCAAGCAACACCGCAAATACTCTTCTTCTTCTTCTTCATAACAAACCAATTCTTAAAAACAAAAAAAAAAACTTGTAAATATGTGTGTGTGTGTGTGTGTGTGTGTGTGTGTGTGTGTGTGTGTGTGTGTGTGCGAATTTATAAATAGGTTATTTAACTGGTAAACAGCTAAACACCATTAATTTCTGAGTGAGTGAGAGAGAGAGAGAGAGAGAGAGAGAGAGAGAGAGAGAGAGAGAGAGAGAGAGAGAGAGAGAGAGATATTAGATAAATACTTGAGAGAGGAGGAGTTGAGAAAATGAAAACAAAGAAGAGGAAGAAGATAGAAAAATTATAGCAATTTGAGGAGTGACATATACATTATTTATTTATTTCATTATTGTCATTACCTATCTCTGTGTGTGTCTGAGTATGTAATAACCGGTCAAGCCGCTAACAACAAAGACAAGTGATAGTAAATTTCAAGGCAGCCCAGCGTCCCTCAGAGTCTCAGAATGTACTGACTTACCAGGGAATAAAGCGTCGCCACACAGCAGGACACAGGTGGTGGTCTGGTACACGCCATACACACACACACCCCTTCTTGGCTCCACACCTCTGTACAGTATAGCGAGACTCAAATAGATGTATATTTAATATACAAAGCGGCCCGTTATATAAGATGACCCCCAGTTTTTGAGGGAAGAATTTAGGTTTTGAGCAATTACCGGTGTACAAGAGGACCCTCTTAATGACGGTAAGGGTCGGTAAGGTAAGGGACTCCCACACTTTCGTACGTTGTTACCATGGCAAATTTTACCGTCTTTTGGCAGACAAAAACATATCAGGAGTGGATGGGTAGACAGTAATATTATTATGAGTGAGCGACGAAGAACGTAATAGAATTGGACAGGGAGCCAATAACGCAAGAATAATCAGGAAGAAGTAACATATTATATGCTAGGAAAGGATAATGGGCACCAGAGATGTATATGGGTACGTGCCGTACGAATAGGCTATGTTGTAGTAGGTACTACTATGATTAGATAAAGGTGAACCAATCTAGTCAATAATTCTTTATTTTCACTTCCTAATTAAGACACGAAATGTGATGCAAAGGTCACACAATGTACATAGAATAATGGTGGGAGTAAAAAGAGATGGACTACAAATATAATACAATGATAAGGAACAGTGTAGGGATTAATGGCACAAATTGTTCTTTAAGAAGTGGCTGACAGAATGCCTCTCTCACACACACACATGTACACTTCACAACAGTCGGCACTTCAGGCTGTGATGTGTCAGCCAGTCAATCAATGGAGAATGGAGAACATCACGGTAATGCTACCGTGATGCATGACACACCATACCGAATTAACTAAGAAAAAAAGAACATGACTCTAAAATGTTCATTATATTTAGGATCAGATAAAAAGGATGGAGCACAGAGACTCGGAGGAAATCTGTACCTTTCGAAAATCAAATCATGGTCTCATCATTTCTTGTTATTTTCTTTGGTCACACACACACACACACACACACACACACACACACACACACACACACACACACATTCGTGAAAGGTGTGTTGGAGGTGTGGGGAGGCATGGGAACTCTTGGCTCTCCGGAGACAGCCACGTTCCCGACAACTCATCAGCCAAACACAACACAGAATGGTTCGAGTTTGAGACCTCTTACCATGGCAAGAGAATGGCAAGATTACTCTTAACATAGAATTCTGCTTAGTCTTTTATGGAGCTGCTGGCTACCTTCAAAATATACACTATATTTTTTAGATGATTTTATACTACACTGTAAACGCTATGATTACGTGGCGGAATTTTACAGGAATGTCTTGAAGGGTGAGAAATGCACCGGATCATCAAGAAAACAACAATTATAATAAAAAAAACTTTAAAACTTACCTACAGAGAGAGAGAGAGAGAGAGAGAGAGAGAGAGAGAGAGAGAGAGAGAGAGAGAGAGAGAATTATCTACATACTGTGATGTTTCAATGACATACACAAGTTATGTTATTTTCTCTTCATCTTAAAAGCTAAATTACTTTTCGATTATGTTTATCCATGGACTCTATACATTTTAGTAATTTATGATTACTAATGATGTAGTTATCATTGAAGTAGTTCTTTTTTTTTATCGTTTTATGCAATGAAAGTGTGAAATATACTGTGCAGTTCCTGTGTCACTATATACACATATCATCATTACTTAATTACCCAAGCTCATACATCAGGAGTGACTGTACTTCAATGATCCTTCACACACACACACACACACACACACACACACACACACACACACACACAACCGAGAGGACCCGTGTTCGAGTCCCGGGCGTGGCGAGGCAAATGGGTATGCCTCTTAATGTGTATCTAGCCCCCTGTTCATGTAGCAACAAGGGATGCAAGTCGAAGACATTGTCCCGGTGTGTAGTGTGTGATGTGGTTTCAGCCCTACCCGAAGATCGATCTATGAGCTCTGAGCTCGCTCCGTAGGGTAAATAGGATAAAGGCTGGTTGGGTGACCAGCAGGCGATTCAAACAGTGAACTCCACACACAAACAAACAAACACACACACACACACACACACACACACACACACACACACACACACACACACACACACACACACAAACACACACACACTTCTCTCTCCATATTGCAGTTACACAGTGCAGAAACAACACCCATACACATAAATGTACAAATAAGATACAATGAAGAGTTACTGGCAGGAAACAGGTAAGTAGGTCAGTGCACAACATGGACTAGAATGGTTGTATGGTCATGCCAGCATGAGGGAGGGTGGGGGGAGGTGGCAGCAGCAGATGTGACACCAACAATGAGCTGGTGACACACATTATTCCCTCAGAGCTGACTGTCCTCAACCTCTCCGGGATTCTCTATGGCAGATTTGCGCTCATTGATGGCCTTAAGGAGCTTCCTGCGTGGCCCCAGTGGCAACTTGAGGTTGAGCAGGTCCTCCTCAGTGAGCAGCATGAGGGCATCCAGGTCGATATGCTCCCGGGCAAAGATAGGGATAAAGTCTATAAGTCCAGCTGCCGCCAGGAAGAGGTATACTGGAGTTGCCTCGCTCTCGTCGTCTGAAGGCAGGTCCTGCATATAAAGAATTGGTTCTGAGAGATGTACACTTTTGATGACTTACTTTTTTTGGCATCTAAGGTGATCACTTATTCTCTCTTGACAGCTGCATTCAGATCAATTTTTGCTGTGTTATTGTAGGGGTCCGAAGAGGGAACATGACATGACAAGGGTGAATGTGATGTATTGTTCAACAGTTTAATGAATGCCGAGATCTTATAAAAGATATACAGACTTCCCTACTTCTCCAATGATCATAAATACTCATATCTACGTTACACAGATACCTTACTATGATGAAATCTTCATAATTCTGATATAGTTTCAGTAGAAATCTATTTATCTGTAGATAATAAGTAAAAATAGTAAAATAGATAAATAGATGAATAAAACAAATAAGTAGACAGATAAAGAATGCATCAACAGCATGAAGAAGTTACCTCCTCTTCCCAGGGCTCTGAAGAGTCGTTGCCCTGAGCCAGGGAGCTGCCGGAGCCCTGCAGCGGGGAGAGTCTGGGCGAGGTGTCGTCGCTGCCACTCGGAGCCAGACTGCTCAACGTGGCGGTAATGGAGTTCGCTCTGGCGGAGTGACAAGTGGTGTCATTGAAGCATTATATTACAGTACAGGTAACTCGATTTACGCCAGTGTTGCGTTCTTGAAGAAGCCACATACAGCAAAAACAATGCATATTGAATAAATATACGTGAGACATCTGATAGCAACTCAATGAAATATCGTGTATAAGTGAAAAAAAAGCGTGAATCAAATATTTGTTTGGATTTGGACCCCGCGCAAGTTTGCAAAAAACGCATAAAAAGTTACCTGTACATATTTATATATTTGTTAATTGTATTTAGAAATGTGCAATGGTAAAGGAAGGTGACTTGAAATCAGATATACAAATCATTGGCACTTGCTCACCTGAAGGCAACGGAACCAAAGCCGGGTCTGGCAAATAGTGAGCCACGGTTCTTCAAGGCTGCGTTGTCCTGATCGCCATAGAAGAAGTCTGGTTGGCTGAGGGTACGCTGCAGGGGCTGCCCACCGTCTTCCCCGTCCTGCTCAAACACATCTGTCAGCTTTCCTCTCTTGCCGTCTGAGTGGGCAGAAAGGGTCTGTTAATTTGCTGCATCATCTAAGCCACTCAAGCCCATAGGTACAAAACATATACATATGTGCTACAGGCTCGAGAAAAGAATATTGTTACATCTTAGACAACAAGTGTGTGTACTACCAGTTAAAAATAAATGTCGGTAGATTTGGGGCTACACTACATTTTATTATTTATCTTGAGAACAAAATAGTAAATGTGTGAGCTCATACAATCAAAACGTTTTTACATAACTACTTGACATGATAAAGTGAATCAAGACAAATCAAGACAAAGACAACATCACAGTAGACAGGAGGTGCATACAACAAGTTACCTGAGGAGGCAGCGTGTGACAGGGAAGAGGAAGCGGTCATGCTACAGTCAACACAAGGACAAAACACAGATGCCACATACATGTTGAGGACTCACTGTTGGTGCTGCTCAGACTCCCGTTGGGCACAAAGATGATCTCAGAGTCGCGGCGAAGACCTTTCAAGTTTCTCACTGACTTCTTACCGTCAGACTCTATAGTGCCGACCTGGGTGACAGAAACACAGGCGTTGTAATTCTTGTCATTGTTGTTAGTGATTTATCTCCTTTTATCACTAATTACTGGTATTGTTCTCTTTACTCTTTTCCTATTAGTATGTCACTCATGTCCCTTACTCTTCATTTCCCTCCTCCTCTTCCTCCAATTCAATTTCATCAAACAACTTTCTCGATGCTTCTCCTCTCTTATTCCTTCTCCTCTTTCTCCTTCAATGCAATATGTAAACTCAGGGGTTTCTAATAGGTAAATATCTTACGCCATAAGTCGTGAAATGTCACTGAAGCTACAGTTTTTGGGATGGTATTGGTATGCGGCCTATGAGTCATGAAGTTAGTTCGGTATGCGATCTACGCTTTATATTGCGATTCACGCTACCATCCAGAGACAATGAAAATCCCTGATTTTATTTTAAGGGAACGTCTTGTTAGGACAAGTGTGAAAGATCAAAATCCTTTCGAGGGCAAATTATGTACTTTGTTATGGTCTCGAGGGCCATTTATTAAAATTTGCTAAAAAAAAAAAAGAGCGTTATTACCGTTATTACTAGCAATTATAGTATGAAACAAATCATTGTCACACGAATGAAAGTAAAAGTTATCATGTCTCGTCTTGGATTTAACAGTTTAGTTAAATTTTCCTCAGTTCAAACAATTATAGTAAATGGAGTTGAAAAATCTGTGGTCATATCACGGTCCACGTAAGATCATCACGCGGGCCATGAGTTTGACACCTGTTGGTTAGAGAATCTGGAGTATGCATGAGTGGAATGACTCCTGTCCTGGCTCAATAAGTTAAGTGTGGCAGCAACACACTTCACGCCTGCATTGACAAAATATCTTGACAGGCGACCTGCGCCCCCATTCGTGATTTCATTATGCTTATTGGCATCTGAATGTCTTCAAATGTTAGGTCAATGGCTTTGCAACGAGGTCACAGACGAGACGAAGGCATTTAACAGTTTTTCGCAAGCTTTCTCTATGCCAAATGGTAGAATAAATTATCTTGCTTTTATTAAAAATATCTCATATGATTCAGTGCATGAATTGACAAGTAGAGGGACCGAAACAATCGATAATTTGCCGGCTCCATGTCTACCTCCCTATTCACACTCCCTCCTTGTTGCTACATCTCTCTCTTATCTCCTCCCTATCACCTCAATTTAAGCCCTCTCCCCTTCCCTCTCTCTTTTTATAATCTGTGTGTGTGTGTGTGTGTGTGTGTGTGTGTGTGTGTGTGTGTGTGTGTGTGTGTGTAGGTGTGTGTGTGTGTGTGTAATTCACACACACACACACACACACACAGAGCACCTTGAAGTCATTAGGTCCTTTGTTCTCGTCCATCATTTTCTTCCTGATAATCCTCTTCTGCATGCCACCCATAGTCTTCTTAGAGTGATCCTTGGCGGTGGTGAGGTCAGAAAACTTTGGGCTCTGGTAGGTGTTGTCATACAGGTTACGAGAGTCCTTCCTGGGGCCACCGATGAAAGCCAGGGAGCCGCGGGATATGGTGTTCATGATCGTCTTTTTCACGCCTCCGCCTGGAATATATATATATATATATATATATATATATATATATATATATATATATATATATATATATATATATATATATATATATATATATATATATATATATATGAGGGCGAAGCTGGCCCAGGGCAACATATGAAAATGCGTCCAAGTACTGAAGGGGTCAAGCTTATTTTCAGAGAGAGAGAGAGAGAGAGAGAGAGAGAGAGAGAGAGAGAGAGAGAGAGAGAGAGAGAGAGAGAGAGAGAGAGAGAGAGAGAGAAGGGGGGGGGACTGCAGATTCACAACCACTTACTATAATATATAGTATATCTTAAGTGGTGTGTATTGAATTTGCTTTACACAATAAACCTTTGATAATAATTCAAGACCATGGACATATTACTTTAAATTACGTAATACTAAGGAAGATCACACAGCAGCACACACGTTGGCCTTTAGATTCACCTCAATGGACAGACAATACAGAGTGACAAGACACCAACTGAAAACTTATGGGGCGGTTTTTCTTCATTTCCCTCAATCTTCTCTCGTTCTTTTTATTCCTCGAGATTTCCCTGTCTGACTATACTGCAACTTGAGATTATACTGACTGCTTTTACTGCAACTTGACTGTTTTAACTGACAACTTACTGGGCGGTTTTTCCTCATTTCTCTCAATCTTCTCTCGTTCCTTTTGCAACTTGAGATTTTCCTCCTCGCGTTTCTTGTCGGCTTTCTTTTGGATCTTGTCGAAATCCTTCCGTCTCTTCTCTGCGTCCTTTAGTGCTTTCTCCTGGACCTTTTTGACTTGCTATTGCCAAGGAAAACAACATCCGTGTTAAAATAAAGCCATTACAGTGAAAGTTAGCAGACTGACTCATAATGCTATAAACGTGCTGTGTAGTATTCTGGGTTGAACAAATCTATGTTCATCTGACGCGTTCATGCAATACGTTGAACAGATTAAGAAAGATTAAACATTCAAACATTCCTCACAAAGCATGCAGTGGTACACTCTGTCAGACACATACAGCACAGTTAATGACTCAGTGCCTAAAGGCCTAAAGAGTGCACCAAGAGGCTGCTGGCAGAGTTACACATGACAGACAACTCATATGTTTGCATGTGGTGAGTGTAGAAGTGTGTGTGTGTGTGTGTGTGTGTGTGTGTGTGTGTGTGTGTGTGTGTGTGTGTGTGTGTGTGTGTGTGTGTGTGTGTTAGGGCAATCACCTTGGGGTCAGACACGGTTTGCTTGGCGTACACGGAGTCCAGGTAGCGTAGGATGTCATCTTTGTTGTTCATGGCGGCCATGTCTTTGGCCGTGTGCAGTTCATTATCCAGGGCCCACACGTTCACCCCGAAGTTGACGAGGAAGGAGACACAGGACATGTGGCCCCGCGCCGAGGCGCAGTGTAGTGCCGTGTTGCCGTAGTGGTCGCATTTGTCCGGGTCACCGCTACGGAACAATGAAGAGAACGCACATTAGATTACTCTTCAAACCAAATTGACAAAGAGAGTATCAGTAACATCGTCCACGTCTTAATTCATTAAGTATATAATATCTTTAGGCAAAATTTTTGTTTTACTTTCAACATTCATAAGGTCACATCTTGATATCAATGCGACACAATTCACCTGAACTTATTTCATTCATATTCTCTCATAAGATTAATGAATTAAGTTATCAAACTATTTGTTACTGAAAAAAATCCATTGGTGGGTACAATATGGTCACAGTGAGGCATTGCCACGCCCCAATGCCCCTACACATACTGATACCTTATTAAGAGACTTTTGCTCCACCCTCCGCTGATCCACACAGGTGCCAGCCACTGCATGGCACCCGATGTATCAAAAGCTTCTCCCAGGGGGCAGGAAACATACACAATTACACTGCTGTTCCTGACGATGGGCTGGGAAATGTCATCCCACGCCTGTCAGCTCTACTATGTCAGCCACACCCTCACTCACCACATCAATCTGTCTGTTAGTTATTATGGGAGGTGGTGCCAGTCACCTATGCTCACCACACCTTATCACCTCCACGTAGCGATTAAAGGGCCATATCCAGAAACGCTCAGCTCTCACCACAACTATTTTCAGAAGCCACAGATATGAATAGCAGGGTTCTCAAGAGTGTTTCTCTTAGCCAATAATGTAGAAGTCTTATCAATCTGTCATTAAAACTGTAAAAACATCCTTAAAAAACCTGTGTAACTTCAGCTAGAATCTTTTGAATGCAGTAGAAGTGTAGTGCAGAAAAGTGTCAGAATACGGTTCTAAAAAGTGCCAACAGCCATCCACACCACCCTCACCACCACGCCCTGCCACTCTCACCACACACGCACGCCCCGCTCTTTGGCTCTCACTCCGCCGCCGCCAACACCAGTTTTCTCTTTCTCGCCCACTCAAATCTGACCATCATCAAAAGGCACAACATACGACCTTTAGCAGCAACTACACGCAAGACAAAAAAGCAATGTTTAAAAGGTGGACGTAGAACAAAAGTAAGTGTCTTTAGAGTGGTTTTTGATTAATTAATGGATGCAGTAACTGTAGTAGTCGAAAGAGAAGTAAAAAGATTGAGCAAAATTCATTACTACATATCGGAACAATGTTGCCTCCTGAAAAATAACCATTATGAATCTTGGAGTGTATTCTGCATCACTTTGTTCTCTTAACCCCTTCACTACTGGGACACATTAACCACGAGTTTTGAGTGCGATTTTATTGACACTAGGGAGGATCTGTGTAAGTCAGACGATTAATGGCCAGAATCTGTACTATATTAACCCCGACATGAGTTTTAGAAGCTGTATAAAATCGACAAATAATCCCACCATGAATTTCAGGAGCTGCATTAAAATCGACAAATAATAAACAGAATAAATATGAGAATGCGTTCCAGTACTGAAGGGGATAAAAGGGCAGTTTTGCAATAACCACAAATAGATTCGAAAGGGAAACTAAACTACTGACCTATATGGCATTATTCTGTCCAGTTTCTACATGTTCTTGTCCTAATCAATTCCACGTCTTGCTTTCCATTACCAAGTGTTGTTCAGAAAGAGTCACACATCATTTTGTCCAGTTTCTGTATGTTCTCGTCCTCATCAGTTCTACACGCCTTCCTTTCCATTACCAAGTGTTATTCGGCAAGGGTCACGTGTCATTATGCCCAGCTCCTGTGTTCTGGTCGTCAGAAAATTCCACAGGTCTCTTTCTTCCTTTCATTCTGAGTGGCGTGGCGGGAGTATTGTTCGCCAGTCACGTGCTGGTCTCCCCTCAGCTCACGGTCAGAGTTAGTGTTAAGGGCGTTAGTTTCACCCATGAGCGACTGCCACGGTTTCAGGGTCATCACGTCTTTGCCCTGGTTCACATGAAACCAAACCATTTCCTTCCCCCTTCCCCCCATCTCTCTCTCTCTCTCTCTCTCTCTCTCTCTCTCTCTCTCTCTCTCTCTCTCTCTCTCTCTCTCTCTCCCGTCTCTCTCTCTCTCTCTC
>CM035199.1:6017642-6028240 GCA_020233015.1 Callinectes sapidus | reverse complement strand
ATAACACGGTTCCTCTCCACTCACTTTACTGAACTGACGATACAAAACATCATGGTATATGAACTATCTTTTGCCATTAATAACAACTTGATACAACCTCTAATAAAAAAAGTGCATTGGGCGTTGCAAGAAATTTAGCCCAAAAATGCCCACTTATTTACCCCCCCAATACCACCCACCACAGCTACCTCCACCACACACACGCACGCAAATCACTCCAAACACGCCACAGTACTCATAAAAAGCCTTAAATGTGACTATTGATCCCAAATAAACAGTCCAGAAGCAAAGACAATATCCTGCTGGTGAGGGCGCCCCGGTGGGGTACGGCCCCTTCCCCTCCTCTCTCCCTCCCACCTTCATTACGCTTAAACTTGACCGCGAACACTATGTCTGAGTGGCTCATATGAAAGATTAGTACTGTGGCAGCAGACTGTGGTAAGATGAGACTGTAATAATTGAGAGATGTTGCTTAAAATGACCGATGATGTGAGAATCCAAGGTGGCGCCGCAGGTGGGGGTGGTGACTCACCGGACGTAAACATTGGCACGGCGGCGGAGGAGGAGGAAAACCGGCTTGTCATTTCAATCAAGGCGTTTGGAAGGTGGAAGTCGTCTAATAAAGAAAAAAACGAACAAAAAAAAAAAAAAATAGAAAACGTACAAGCTAACCTAACCAGTAATTATAACCTAGTAATCTATATATATATATATATATATATATAGAGAGAGAGAGAGAGAGAGAGAGAGAGAGAGAGAGAGAGAGAGAGAGAGAGACCTACCTATCCACCCGTTTTCTTTTCTGGTAAACATGCTCACCCCTTCCCTACCCGTCCCCGTACCCAACCAACATCCCAGCCACCACCCACCACAGCAACCAGGTGACGTCAGAGGATGTGCGCAGAACTCAAAGTGGGCCAACCCTGTATTCTCTTAATCCTGCCCACACGACACACCCAGCAGCAGCTACGACCATATCGCGACGACGCTGTCAAGAAAGTGATGGAGGAAGCCCACTCCAACTCCTGAAGGGAGAAAGGCCGGTCAGTGGTATCACCACTGACCAGCCTTTCTCCCTTCAGGAGTTGAAGCGGGCTAAGAGGTGTGGCCGCGACACGGCGAGGGGGGCGGACATTATCATGTCATGCTCCACGCTGGCCGGCTGGAGACACCGCGTTGCTAGTCATGCTCACAGTTTGGGCTGTGATTAGACGCTTATTGACAATAACATGGGTTTATGGAAGTTAAAAGAGTAATGGCCAGAGTCTGCACTATTTTAACCCCTTCAGCACTGAGGCACATTTTGACCACCAGTTTTTTATGTAAACTAGTTCTTTGATTTATGAAGGCAATATTTACGAGTTTTGAAAGTTACGAATAAAATAATTAGGTCCTTAATGCCGATTTACGAATGGAAAATTCAAAGTTACTAACAAAATGCTTTATTTAAGTGCTCGTCAGAACAAACAGCGAATGTCACGGTTATTCTAATTCTTTAATGTACACTAGAGATGCGGAAATCTTATCTACTATATTTTGTAGTAATAAAAGCTAACACATCCTCAAGACTTATAATGACACATTTATCATGAGTATAATGAATAACAGACTTGAAGTTATGTTCTCAGAGATTAATATAAATACAACACCTGCCACTGAAGCTAGTCGTAGTCTTGTAACCTCTATCTTTCCGTATCACTTCACTTAGGTCTTCTTACTCATGGTTATCTCCCCTCCTGTCTCCCTGCACATTCCATATCCCACGATTTTGTCTTTCTAGCATTCAGTTATACGACTCTACAACCTCCCATACTTCCTCAGATGACAGGTAATACGGCAAAACGTGGAGTCTACGGTACAACAGTTACTCTCAGTTTAATACACACTTGACTCAATCCCACACTTCCCTGCTGTCTATTAGATGAGACATACCCACAGCCAGGACAGGTAACTTTAAAGCAATTACTGTTTTTCTTTTTCTTTCTTTCTTTTCTACCCTACTGTGCATTGTGTCGTAGTTTGGCAGCAACGGATCGGCGAGGAAGGGACGTCATCAGCAGCAGCGCGGGGAGGGAGAGGTAGGCAAGAAGCAGCAAGCAACAACACTCTTCTAAAGGCAATTTTACCTGAGGACTTACATGGATGACAGGCCGGCCAGGGAAGACGAGCAGGATGAAGGGGAGGAGATGGACGTGCTGGAGGCAGATGACATGTTGCTACTAGACCTAAACCAGCCCCTGGACTTGGCGCTGGTGGAGGAAGGGGTGGAGGAGGCGCTGCAGGAGGAGGAAGGTGCGTATTAGGGCTTGATGATCTGCACTGCCAGGTCTGTAGGAGATGAATGTACCTGTTTATTGTCAGGGTTTGTGGTGTGGTGTGCGGTTCTGAAGTGTGTGTGGGTGGGTGGGTGTGTGTACTTGTGTTTGTATTGTGTGTGTGGGGAGTGGGTGGGTGTTGTATGTATATTTCCAATTTAGTATGTGTACCCCCAAAGCAAATGTGTGTATGCGTATCTGTGTTTGTATTGTATTTTTTTTTTTTTTTTTTTGTGTGTGTGTCTGGAATCCAAACACAATGGTAAGGCTTTGGTTAGGTTAATAGAATACAGTGATGAGGTTTGAAGGACAAAGAAAATATGGGAATTGCTGAGATATTGTTAGCTTATTAATTGTGATTAGCTTTCACTGGATGTATTCACTGTAATATATCACCAGCATCTCCACTAACCCCTTGTACAAAGTATTGCTCCTTGGTAAGAACATTCGGAGATCTCACCAAAAGTAATGCCGCTTTGTTTATTGGCAATTATTTATAATACATCCACATTCCCCTCACCCTCTCCCACCACTTAATATTCTGTATTCTTCTAAAATAACTTATCTTAGCCAGGGACTGCGCCATCCCGAGAACCCCCTGCTTGTATCTCAGGCAGCTGTATTACAAAGATTTACCTTGGATTCTGTTGTCTTGTTGCCTGGTTGTAAAGTTAGTTTTAACGACGGAGGAAGCCAAAAGAGGCCAAATTTGTAAAATTTGCAAAGTCTAGGTTGATAAATGTGGTTTTGAGAGAAAATAAACAATAGTGGACAAACATCACATATCCAACCCTTATCCCCTTGGTACAATACCCTAACCTTTCCACGCAGGCCAGTGATTAAGCTCTGTTGTACAAGAAGATTACCTTTTGTTAGATTTATTGATGTGTTGGACCCTAGTGGTAAAATACTAATGTCCCCTTTTTTCCATTCTATAATATCATTGCGGGTCCATATATGTACATATGTATAAAATGTTAAACTGGAGTCTTAGGTTGCAATCACCTTACTCCTGCATTATAAGATAAATCTATGTGCCATTTCACACAACTTCCAGATGATGGCGATTATGAGGAGTACGAGGACCAGAACTCAGACCAGAGTGAGGAGAGTGAAGGGGATGGCACTGGTGAGATGTACGACACCACCCTTCCTTCCAGACATGTGGTGAGGATATCAACATGAGACTGTGTGTGTGTGTCCATGTATTTCCTGTGTGTTGTTATAAAGACTGCTAAGACACCACAAGGGAAGCCCTGTATGTTCAATGTTGTGACTAGGGTGTTAAAATGTGGAAGAAAGAGAAAGGTTGCACCATTCATAAAACAGTGGTTTGGTCTCTTTCCTTCATCACTCATCTTGCATTCACAGCTCAGGTGTCAGAATGTAAGGAATTATAAAATGTCATCACACAAATTGCTGTAAGTGAAGGTTTTACATGTTATTTAATGACTTTCTGACATTGTGTAAACAGAAGTCTTGTAAAAAAGGATGAAAATAAAATTGTATAATGATGGCACTTTCAGTACCTGGGTGAGACAGAGGAGTTTCGAGGCCGCACCGTACAGGAGGAGAATGACTATGTTAGCCTGCCACTGCTGCAGCACATCTCCCTCATGAACCTGGTGCTGGTGCCCACCCAGACCCTGCCCCTCTCCATCTCCCAGTCAGTCCAGGTGTCCATGCTTCGCTCGGTGATACTCAAAGACGGCACTTTTGGCATTGTTCATTCAAAGTAAGCATCCAGTTCAACATTTTTAAAAAGCAGTGTCACTTTTAGTTACTTGCATTGATACCTATCCATATTCAGTACCAGGATAGTAATCCCATTGAAGTTGATACAGACTAATTGCCACACATTCCTACACATTATTTACACTTGTAGTTGATTTTATAAAAGATAATAATAATCATTCATAATTATCTGTCTCATCTGCATCAGGCCCACTCAGGATGGCAGGCCAGGACTGGCAAAGTATGGCACAACAGCAGAAATATACGAATATCAAGAGGAAGATTACAGTCAGACAATGTCAATCAAGGCTAAAGGTCGACAAAGATTTAAAGTTATTTCAACGCACAGAGAAATCACTGGGTTAGTATTGCACTGAGAAGTAAGACATCGACTTGGCTACCTTGTACATAACATACTGTTGTGGAGTTTGATATACATGAGCTATATGAAGTGAATAGTTCCTTGATGTTTTGAGATTCCAAAACTTATAAAAAAATATAAATTGGAGCAATTTTCTTTGTATATTTTCCACAGAGATTTCCTTGAACATGGAATACAGCTGTTTGGATTGACTTGCATTACAAAACATCTTATCTGCACCATATGGACAGCTTTCTTGGTGAGGTTCAGGACAAATCACACACACAGCTCTCTTATGTGCTTGACAGGTTGACTGTAGCAAAGGTGCAAATCTTGCCAGAGATCCAGATGGGCAATCCCTTTGAGATGATGCGCCTGCAGTCCCTCGACAAGCTGACACTGCCCAGCCCTGAGGAAACCACCTCCCAAGCAGCATGGAAGAGAGATCTCAGTAAGAACATATCACACACTCGTGCAACTCTTCTTTATACCATCCATTTCTACAGACTTTAATGACACAAGTTCATATTCTTATGGAACTTCTGACTACAGCTGTACTTTTCTTCATTCTGATGCATCTTTGTCATCCCTGCTCTATATCTTACTGACTAACATTTCTCAAACAATCTCTGTAGCTGAATATAATGCAACTGTTGTGTGGTAGAGGAGCTGCCTTATACAGTAATGAAGGCTTCTTATTCTTTCTTGTTCTTACTCTCTCAGAGTCTTAATCTGTTGTATGCAAAATTATATAACTGAAACTGTTTTTTTTTTTCCAAGTTTCAATAGGATCATCCAAGATTATGAAACTTCCCTCTGAAAAGGGTAGATGTAGATTAATTTTATAATTTCTGTCCATCTCTTTCTGTCTGTCTCTTGTCATTAGGTAGGCAAGTTGCAAAATACCATGAAAATATTTACAGATTCATTTGATTGTACATATATTTAATATTTCCTGGGTACTGAAAGTTCATATAGATCCACATTTTCTAAGTTATAGATTGACCTGAATGTTACCTGATATATACTCTTATGACCAATCTGTGTGAAAGACTGCATTATCTTCAAAATAGGTAACTTTGAACCATAATGTTTTCCAGACTCTGTTCGAACCTCAAACTGCTGGCGAGTGCGGAGAAGAAATGCCTGGCTCACCTCTTGGCCGCTGTGGGTGTATAACCAGTATGATGACCTTCTGTTGGTGCAGAGGGTGGTCAACGAACTCATGAACAACACCATGATCAAGCCTGCAGCCGTCAAGGTGAGCCTAATGACAACCTTTTGTGGAGAGTAACAACAATGCAATATGGTTATCTTAAATACACTAATTTCCTTGTTATCTACTACTTCAGTTTCTTACCATTTTTATATTGGGGGTTATTGTTCCTCACTAGTCTTTTCCATCGTACTCTATCTCTTCTCAAATCTTTTCTTGCATATCTTTCAGCTTGTCCCTGCATCTAAGCTTTGGTCTCCCTCTTCTTCTATGTCCTCCCACTTCCATATTCATTATTCTTCTCCCCACATAAGCTTCATCTTTTCTCATTATGTGCCTGTACTGTCTTGTGATATTGAAGAGGGAGGGAGGTAACACACTGATGCTGCAACAACTGTGTATTTCAGCTCCCTCGTGACCCACAAGATCTCTCTCACTGGGCTGCCATCAACCTCCCCCTTGACAACTCCCACCGCCTCTTCCTCCTCAGCCTCAACACTCCCACACAGCGCCTCAAGTACATCCTCTCGGTCCTCACCAAGGTCAGTTGTCTTTCACATGTCTTGTATTATTAGTGCCTTTTCCTAAGGTGTGTTGTAGGATTGCAGATTGACTCATGGAGTCATTGTGTGAGGAGATGGCATTGCTCTTGTTCTCTAATGTGATATTGATCTTCTCAAGAATGTCACTTTGTCTCAAGGAGATTGATCAGAGACAAGAAAACTGGATGAAAAAATGCCTTTCCCAAAAAGAAAATATTAATGGGACAACTGAGATTTAGCATACCAAATTTTAAGTCCAGTAGGGATTAAGTTTGATTGTTTTGAAAACAAGGAGTTATATGTCCTTTGTTGAGCTTGTTCCCATTTATTTATTTAATGTTTGTTTTCTATTATTATTTCAGTGTAAGAAGTTGACATGTGTCCAGTGTGGCAATGTCATTGCAGACTTTGCTGACATCTTCTCAATGTCTGTTGAAGGACCTCAGGGAACCTTTGTGAATCCCGGGGGTTATGTACATGAGATGCTCACCCTCACCAAGGCCACTAACCTCACCTACTACTCCCGACCCTCCACTGATCACTCATGGTTCCCTGGGTAAGGAAGCTTTCTTAAAAAGAAATTAAGAAGGTGTTTTTAATGAGAACAAACTAAATAGATCATCAGTTAGGACTCCACAAATCTGTGTTTATTGCTTAACCAGTCTGAAGTCTTTCTTAAATGGGAGAACTGATACAAGATCACACTTGATAATAAAGGAAGGGCTCTTTAGTTCCCTTTCTTTTCTTCCACCATTTATGCTTCACAGGGGACACTGTGGCAGTATTCTTGTCACTCAGCAATGGAGTGTACAGCTTTGCTACACTTGACACTTCCTTTATAGCTGTGCATGCTAATCACTCAGGGTGTGACTCAAACCTTTTTTGATATCTTATATCAAAGCGCAAGAGAATTTCATATGTAGAAATGAAACATGTCATCATTAGTTTGAGGTTTTGGAAGAGTACAGTTACTTGTAGAATAATAATAGGAAACAATGTATTTATTCTGCCTTGTTGAGATTGTTTTTTCTGGCCGTCAATTCTAAATTTTTGTGAGTATAACAGTAACATGTAGCTGTTGCAATAGTTGTCTAATGTATTATTTCCCTTAAGCAGTGGATCTGTAGTATGAGTGATGCTGTAACAATGTTTGACCATGGCCACTGTGTTTCAGGTATGCCTGGACCATTGCCTCCTGCTCATCTTGCCACAGCCATATTGGCTGGAAGTTCACAGCTGACAAGCATAAGCTCAAGCCACAGAAGTTCTATGGCCTCACTCGTAAGTCAATGCGAGCTAAGCTGATTGGTGATGGTGATGAGGAGGAACCCCAACACATTATATAACTCGTGATATACAACCTCCCTCATGTATAAGCAATATTAAGTAAGTTGTATTTATTGAAAATAAACTTATTACCCAAGAGAGTCAAATATAGACTGTGACTAAAATCATGCTAATGATAAGCATGTGTAGAAAAGCTCCCCTCTCATTATAAACAAAGCATATTACTTGAACCACCAAGACAAAACATAGGGATCATGTGTACTCTGTATAGTCAACCGGATTGTGATGTTATCCATACACTTCTGTGATTTTGTCATCTCAAGGGATACCAGAAAATTGTCTCCACTACAGAAAATCAGTTTTTGCATTTTTGTAGACCAATCCAAACATAATGGAATCAGAGTGGGAATCTCATTGCTCACTGGCACATGATACAATACTGCATCATTGAAGGGGTACCCTCCCCTCCCTCATTACTCCTGCTGGGTGTAGCTGAGCATTGCCAGGCACCCTGCAACAATCATCACCCTACAAACCAGCTTTCATAAACACATGTTCCTACCTCTGAGTCTATGCACACAATCTATTAGCATTTGCATAATACTTCTGCATGTGTGCCTTCAAGTAGTAAATCTTAGTGTTTCAGACTTGTCTCAGAAACCTACATATCTTTGTCTGGTAGTCAGTCTTCCTCCTTCCTTCCTGGCTGATGACTTATAGAGAGGTGAACATGCTCACTGCTCAGCCAAGCCATCACACAGCTCATCCATCTGAACTTTACACCTGAAACTTGTTTGAACAGCACTTTTGATGGGACAGCATTGCATATCAAGATGGGGTCACAAATCCACTTGCAACACTAAAACAGAAAAATGGAAAGAGAATTTTCTCATCGATCACCAGTAAACTTTCCTCTTAGAAAACTCATTGTGAGGGTTCAGGTGCAAATTTCATGTGGAAGAAAAATATAAAGTTTAATGATTCAAAACACTAGATCCTACATGATAAATCCTTTGGTCTCTAGATAATTTCTCAAGACATACATTATCTTTGATCTCCCATCTGTCTATGTACGAGACTAACATCTGCCTTATAGAAGAGTGGCCGGGATGAGTCACCAATGTATTTCTTTGGTATTTCCTCCTGCCCTCTTTTGGGGAAGAGAAAGGAAAATAGAAGAGAGGAAGAGAAAAAAAAGAATTGATGGAAATTGGTTAGCTTTGCCAGATAGGAAGGGATGTAATGTGAAGCAAGGGAGATGAATAGTTAGTGCAAGACCCACTTCAGAGTGATGCAGTGTTGTGTTGTCAGCTTATGGCACACCAAACACATTACAGTCTATATACATACTGTAGCACTAAACCCACACTGTAAATTTGAAGATACCAAATCTATTTTTGTAATTAACAACAAGTATTTATTTTACATGTAAAATTAGTAGATTTTAATCATACAAAAATTAACATGAGGTATATGGAATGAAACCACTGATCTCTCAGAATAGGACAGGTAATGCTTGTAGCTACCCAGGCATTGTGACTCTGACATCCTGTAGTGGCCATCATGCCACCTGCTGCTGCTTTACTGTCAGTTGCCACTGGCACACAAAAGCTATCACACACTACTTACTTGGAATGGTTACCACTAAGCCCCACTATTTAGTATACATGGTATAAGCAAGTTATATATTAATCATACATTTCAGATATGCTATATGAATTTATTGTGTTTTATATAATGTTTTATGTTCTCTTATTTAAACTTCCCCTGTTGCTTAAAGTAAAAATGGCATTTTTATGTTAAATTAAAGTTTTTGAACTTGTATGTATTATGGATGTATCAATAACTCTGCCCTGAATAACCACTCTTGTATAAGAATTGGTCACATTACACACTATTCTTGTGAATATGTTACATTGTTTAAAGAACCTTAAAAATACATGTTTTCCATTAAGTCATTGTTATATTACTTATATAGGTTACATCACAAGCTATAAAAAGGAGAAGCAGAGTGCTTCTTCTTAAAATCTTATAATACCAAACAGTGAAGCTAGAATTGTATACCTTGAAAAATGACAAGTACTGCTAAGGTGACATTTTGTATTCCATAGCAGTTACCAGCAATGTGATCACTAATACGCTTCAACTTGCCGATGAAAAAAAATGTTACAAGGTGATGAATAATACAATCAAGACGCAAAAATGAGTCCCAGTTCTAACAGAGATCAGTGGATGAAACATGACGAGGCAAATGTTTTTTTCATGGTCTCTACTTAGTTGCTGCAATATGACTATGTAAGCTGTGCAAGCCATTAGAGTGGAGCTCATGAATTACCTTATTTCTTATCATTTGATATCCATTTATATACCAACGCAATTCTGAATTGTGTGTATGAAGAATACAAGTTAATTGATTGTGAAGAGAATGTAGACTTGCTGTATAACTGAATGATGATTACGTGTGGTGAAGTGAAGAGTGAGGAGTGGACAGGTTGGTAAAGTATTGTAAGTGTAAGCATAGGTGGATGTGGGTATCAGGAGAGGGTGGCAGTGATGAGTGGATGATTATTTGATGCGTGGCAGTGAGAAATAAAATATGAGTAATTATATATGGCAGTGAGTGGATGAGGGAATAGATGGAGGAGAAGTGAGAAGTTAGAATGATAGAAGATAATGGCTGGATGAACAGACTTTACTCAATTGGTGCCTGTGCCTGACTGACTGAATGACTGGCTACATCAGCCTCAAGTATTGTGTTGTCAGTCTTCACACCTGGAGTCTTATCAGACCAAGAGTGTGGAGAGAGGCGCGTGAAGTGAAGTGTGGTGTGGTGTTGGGTAGAGTTACAAAGTTGGTACAGTGTGTGTGTGTGTGAGCTGCATGCTGCTTCACCCCGCGATCTCTTCCTTATTGTCTCCCCAGTGTCTGTAGCCTACTCCAGCCAGTGCGGGACGCGAGACATTGATGGCATTGTTTACTTTTCTCATCCGTTGTATGCACTCAAAGAAAAAAATATATAGTATGTTATATACATGTAAATCACCTGTATTATTCTCCACACGAAATTATCTTATATGCTAAGTGACATCTTTAAGATGAATCTGAATATATATATATATATATATATATATATATATATATAT
>CM035199.1:5889909-6014837 GCA_020233015.1 Callinectes sapidus | reverse complement strand
AGAGAGAGAGAGAGAGAGAGAGAGAGAGAGAGAGAGAGAGAGAGAGAGAGAAGCAAACATGTAGTGTACATGAACGAGGAAGTGATGTTAAATAGGTAATAAGTTGCTGCAGCCTGAGGGCGCGCCTCGCTCAGCGGCGCACACACTAACTTTTTCATCACCGTACGTATAGAATAATGTGTGGATTTACTGGTAGAAGCTTGTGGAGAAATCTTTGATCTTCGTTTAGGAGTTCTATCAGTGGCCATTTTTACCCAGAGTGTTTTTGTCATAATGAGGCAAGCCAAGCCTGCTATAAATAAGACCCGCCTAGTCCCGAGTGGAAAGTGTGCGTCAACTCTCGGGCGTTCTCGCATCTTCCACTCTACACGGCGCGCCAGTATATAAGATGCCACACGCCACCACACCGCCAGTACAGCACTAGACAGTGAATCAAGCATTACTCGAGCAAAGCTCAAGTGAGTCTATACTTCTCAACACATCGCATCACAGCACAAGTAAGTAATGCAGCCAACACTTCTCTTTGCTATTACAGTGCATTATTAAGCACCAACCACTGGATCTTGACTACACCTTGAGTTTTGCAGACTTATGTATGGATCTGGTGTAAACTATAATCAAACAAAAGGACTGAATATTGACTGCAACTCGAGTCATAGAATACAGCTTATGAAATTAACGTATTATAAAGGAAAAAGGCAACAAGATTTACTCAGCTGCAGCTTGAGTCGCACAAGCTAGACTGAGATTATGGATTTACCGTATCATAGAGCAGCTACAACCAAAACTCGATTGTATCTTGTGGTACATTAATTTATGGGCCTAAAATTTAAATATTATTTCAAAGTCAAGGAAGTTATTAAGTTAAATAGATTACCTAATCCCTTTCAGTACTGGGACGTGTTTTTATATCCTTTCTGCTTATTATTTGGCGACTTTGTACACATTCAGAAACTCAAGTGGAATTAAAAATAATGGAGACTCTGGCCTTTAATCTTCTATCTCCATAGACCCTTCCTAATGTGAATAAAATGGTCTAATAATGCACAAAACTCGTGGTAAAAAAAAAAAAAAAAGTCCCAGTAGTGAAGAGGTTAATGGTAAAAGTATGATGTTGTTGAGATAGCAGAGGTACATATTATTGACACCACACTCGCGGCCAGTATTGACACTTTGACAGTACAGTGACAAACAGGTCTGCTGTCCTGAACACTAACATGTTAACACAGACACACATCACCCGTCTAAATGGTAGATACTAAGCATGTACCTTAGAACACACACACACACACACACACACACACACACACACACAATAATACAGCAGTAGCAACAGCAACTCATCTTCCCCGGTGTGAAGTGAGGTAAGCATTGTCTCAACCGCCTCTTTTTTTTCCCTTTCCCTGCACAGAATGACAGCCCCAGCCATCGGTATTGACCTGGGCACCACCTACTCCTGCGTGGGTGTGTTCCAGCATGGCAAGGTGGAAATCATCGCCAACGACCAGGGCAACAGGACCACGCCCTCTTATGTGGCCTTCACAGACACAGAGCGACTCATAGGAGACGCTGCCAAGAACCAGGTGAGTGAGTGAAGGCTGCTCATTGCTCACGTTCTCTCTCTCTCTCTCTCTCTCTCTCTCTCTCTCTCTCTCTCTCTCTCTCTCTCTCTCTCTCTCTCTCTCTCTCTCTGTTGACCTCAATCGAGATCATTTTGTCTTCCCTGAAGTACCTTTTCCCTTGTCTTAGACAGTGGCATACTTCACATCAGAAGCCTCGGGTCACCGTGTCTCATAACGCTTATCTTGTCCCTGCAGGTGGCCATGAACCCCAGCAACACTGTGTTTGACGCCAAGCGCCTCATCGGCCGCAAGTTTGACGAGCCTTCAGTTCAAAGCGACAAGAAGCACTGGCCCTTCGAGGTGGTGAACGATGGAGGCAAGCCCAAAGTAAAGGTGGAATTCAAGGGCGAGAACAAAACCTTCAACCCTGAAGAGATCTCGTCCATGGTTCTCACCAAGATGAAGGAGACAGCCGAGGCCTTCCTGGGTGCCAGTGTGAAGGATGCCGTGGTCACAGTGCCCGCCTACTTCAACGACTCCCAGCGCCAGGCCACCAAAGACGCGGGTACCATCGCTGGCATCAACGTGCTGCGCATCATCAACGAGCCCACAGCCGCCGCCATCGCCTACGGCCTAGACAAGAAGGTTGGCGGTCGAGGAGAACGCAATGTGCTCATCTTTGATTTGGGCGGCGGCACCTTCGACGTGTCCATCCTTAGCATTGACGAGGGCGTGTTTGAGGTGAAGTCCACGGCTGGCGACACCCACCTGGGCGGCGAGGACTTTGACAACAGAATGGTGAACCACTTCGCGCAGGAATTCCAGCGCAAATTCAAGAAGGACTTGAAGAACAACAAGCGAGCTGTGCGTCGCCTGCGGACGGCATGCGAGCGAGCAAAGCGCACCCTCTCCTCCTCCACCCAGGCCAGCGTAGAGATCGACTCCCTGTTCGAAGGCATTGACTTCTACACGTCCATCACTCGCGCCAGGTTCGAGGAACTGTGCTCTGACCTGTTCCGCGGCACGCTGGAGCCCGTGGAGAAGGCTCTGCGGGACGCCAAGATCGACAAGAGTGGCATCCACGAGCTGGTGCTGGTGGGTGGCTCCACTCGCATCCCAAAGATCCAGAAGCTGCTGCAGGACTTCTTCAACGGCAAGGAACTTAACAAGTCCATCAACCCTGACGAGGCAGTGGCCTACGGCGCCGCCGTGCAGGCCGCCATCCTAAGGGGCGACCAGTCCGAGGGTGTGAAGGACCTGCTGCTGCTGGATGTAGCGCCGCTGTCCCTGGGTATCGAGACGGCGGGTGGCGTGATGACAGCACTCATCAAACGAAACACTACCATCCCTACCAAGCAGCAGCAGGTGTTCACCACCTACTCAGATAACCAGCCTGGCGTGCTCATCCAGGTATACGAGGGCGAGCGCGCCATGACTAAGGACAACAACCTGCTGGGCAAGTTTGAGCTGAGCGGCATTCCCCCCGCGCCGCGAGGCGTGCCGCAGATTGAGGTCACCTTCGACATTGACGCCAACGGCATCCTCAACGTGTCAGCCGTGGACAAGTCCACAGGCAAGGAGAACAAAATCACCATCACCAACGACAAGGGTCGCCTCAGCAAGGAGGAGATCGAGAGGATGGTGAACGAGGCGGAGAAATACCAGGATGATGACGCCAAACAGCGAGAGAGAATCGAGGTCAAGAACAGACTGGAGGCACTCTGTTTCAGCGTCAAGTCTGCCCTATCGGAGCCCTCCGTGGCAGACAAGCTGTCGCCGGATGAGAAGCGCTCCGTGGAGGAGAAGGCGGAACAGACGCTCAGCTGGCTGGACGCCAACCAGCTGGCCGAGAAGGAGGAGTACGAGCACCAGATGAAGGAGCTGGAGCAGGTGTGGCGCCCCCTGGCTAGTAAGATCCACGGGCAGGGCGGCGCCCCTGGAGCAGGACCCTCGCCGGGACGCGGCCCCACCGTGGAGGAGGTAGACTAAGCGGAGAGTGTGTGATGGCAGCAGCGGGAAGCAAGGCACCATATCTCACGAAGTACTGCGGTGCTTTGTATTACAACATGATTACCAATTATTATAACTACAAATGTTAACAGCTACCTACCAAATATACATGTAATATTTATTTTTTATAGTTAATGGTGGTTTCATTATCTTCCCCTTTACATTGCCATTTATAAATCGTGCAAGTTGTACCTCAACCGCTTCTCAGTATCTCGTTTCTTCGTCACACACACACACACACACACACACACACACACACACACACACACACACACACACACAAATACCTTTTAATAATAATGAGTATAAAGAGCAACACGGGCCTGTCACGAGGGTGGCGCCAGCCTGGTGGCAGGTTGCTGTGACAGTGTTCGGGTCAAAGGGACGCACCAACTTGGCTGTGGCCAATTACCTGCTTGAGCTGGCTTAATATCCTTTCTATACAATCGAAAGAAAATAACAATAAAATCATAATTTCTTAACCACGATACATGTGAATCCATCTTATACACCACCTACTGATATATCTATAATAAGGATGCGTGGCAACGAAATACGAGAACATCTTCCTTCTCCCTTGTTCACCATTACAATAATGAAGCAGTCCGTCCATTCATTAACCAAACACAAACACAATCCAGCCACCAATCAAACAACACGTCAGCCCACCATCAACAAGACAGTAAACCAATAAACCAGACACGCACCAACCAGGAGACCAGTCCACCCATCAAGCAAGCAAACGAGGCATGCAGGGTAGTAGTGGGGCGGTGGCGGCTGCGGCATCATGTTCACCAGAAGAAGCACTGACGTCACGGCGCCCACTGACTTCTCTTGGTCACTGTGTGTGATGATGAGACTGAGTCGGGATGAGTAACAAGCTTCTTGTTCTTCATGATAATGATAAACAAACCATTTAAGGTTATGCAGCACTTGAACAGTAGGATTATTTTTCTTGTCATAGGTTTTTATATAATCTGAATTAGTTCGATAAGTTTCTCGGCAAAATCGCGTACCATTTATTGTTTTATTACATCACTGTAAAAGAACTAACTTCTAACTGGTAAAGTCTTCTAACTGAAGAGTAGTCTTTTATATATCACGTAAGCTCTCCTAACTCCTTGTCACATAAAACTTTCTAAATGTACTGTAAAGACGAGCTAATTGTCACGTAACGCTCCCCTCACGACAAACAGTCCAATTAAACCTTACAGCCACGATATGATAACTTCCTCACTCTGAGCCGCAGCTTGCCTATAGCAACGCCAACTATCTTGCAGTATGAGTGAATTAGAATATGAAGAAAAGGAAAGCCACAGTCATAAGATTCAGTACCACATATCTGCCATAGACAATCGTTGTTTCCTAACTCATAAAAGAAATCAATTAGCACATGAAGACAAAGGAATCCAGAGAGAGAAGATTTATCTGTTTCCTTACCAATGAAAGAAGTTAATCAAAGGATGAAGACAGGAAGCAAGCAGAGAGATTCACCATGAACAGTACCACCTATCCCCCCTCCCTACCACCTCACCTCGCGTAGAACTGTAGAACTTCCAGAGTTGAGATTGATTCAACAGGACAATGCTTGGCTGTGGTGCCTTATTGACCAAACCTACTTAATTGAAATGAATCACAAAGGAAACAAGTGATTATGTTTTATACACGTAACATGTCCATCAACCAATACAGCAAGAGAGTGAGAAACACCCACACCAACTCTCACCAAGACAGACACAGTGGAATCAATATCATAACCAAAGCGTACTTGAAACTTATAAACAAAAGAGCAACGATTCTTAACACGGAAGCCATGCAGTTATTATCACTATTGTCACTTTCGCATCTATTGTGTTATATTGCTACGAACTGGTACATAACACGAGAATGACACACACACACACACACACACAGAGGAGGGGGGGGGGGGAAGCTGCTGAGGAGTTAAGGACTGTGGAGCTTCACACACACACACACACACACATACACACGGCTCTGTCACCTTCGTTCCCATATATGTCAGTGCCCGATAGAGTCAAGAGAGAGAGAGAGAGACGGCAGGATATACTGAGGTGAAGAGGAGGTGGGCGTCATGGGGGGAGGGAGTAGTGGGTACGAGAGATGGGAGTGGGTGGTAAGTGTGGCAAAGGTTTATAAGCGGGTATATTCACAGCCACAGGAAGGGAGGATAAAGTGGTAGGGATGAGGTGGTACAATTCAAGGAAACAAGATTAGCTGCTTCAGTACTGGGAGGCGTTTTCATATTTATCCTGCTTATTGTTTGTCGATTTTGTACAGCTTCGGAAACTCATGTGGGGGTTTAAATAGTGAGGACTCTGGCCATTAATTTTCTGGCCAACATAAACCCTTCCTAATGTCAATAAGAGCGTCTATTCGTGGTAAAAATGTTTCCTAATGCTGAAGGGTTTTATGTGAAATCAAATCATTTTACATTTCCTTGTCTCTTTTTCTTCTATTTAGTTAATGATGCAGTATATACTTTTTGAGTCAAATGATCCACTTATGATATACTTTTACCAGGCCAATTATATAGTTACATATATTAGTTACATCAATCAGTCAATCAGTCAGTCAGTCAGTCAGTCAGTCAGTCAGTCAGTCAGTCGGATAATGAAACAGTCGTAAGAATGTAAAAATTTGTTGTTATGTTCCTATGTGAAATTAAAATCCTTAGATCCTCCCCCCCCCCCTCCCATCTCTCTCTCTCTCTCTCTCTCTCTCTCTCTCTCTCTCTCTCTCTCTCTCTCTCTCTCTCTCTCTCTCTCTCTCTCTAAAATTAGACGAATCAGGTAAAACTCCCAGCGAGGAATGAAAGCTTACCTGAATATTCACGTAAATAGGTAAAGGAGGAAGGGGTCAGCTAAATATAACAAGTGTGGGTGGGCGGGCTGAGGCAGACTAAGGCGGGCGGGCGAACGGGCGGGGTGAAGCGGGCGTCTAGGTGGCTGTGTGGGCCAGGAATGTGGTGTAAATGTGCCTTCCCTCCGTGCCCTTCCCTTGCCACTATAGCCTAGCCTAGCCTAGCCTATAGTGTGTATTCCACGAACCCTTCCACTGATGCTAATATGATGATCTCTCTTGCACATGACTCACTGATGTTTTGACTTGAATAGTTTATGTGGTCCAGAAAGTAAATTAATGAATATACACATGATATACATGCAAGAATGAATACCGTATGTGTGTGTGTTAATCTTATGTACATCTTTTGTCACAGTGTCGTTAAAAGCAGATTTAATGATGATAGTGAGGCCATTACCAGCATAGTCCGTCAACGCGAACTGTGGCTATATGGACATGTGGCACGCTAACCGGAAGCCGATCCTGCTTATTGGGTTGTCTCTGAAAGGGATAACCCAGCATGGAGGAGGCCAAGGGGACGCCCACAGAACTCATGGCAGCAGCAAATCGATGTCTTTTGCTGGGAGTTACTTGGTACGGGAAAGGAGCCTGCATGGAGACTCTAGAAGCTTGACCGCCCCCCCCCCACCCACCTATCTCTATCTATCTATCTATCTCTGCCTATCTCTCTTGATTTGTTGAGGTGTGTCCGCCTGCCTGGTGGTGAGATACATCAGCAGACATGTGGTGTTGATGCCAGTGAGCCCCACCGTGCCAACTAAGCAATACACCCACTGCTTCGACTTCCTTGATTGCCACTACGTGACTCACCGAACCACCAACCCCAACAGGAGCACATAATTATTATGCTCCATATTCTCAAACGCTTCGGTCTTTCTTCATCGTTGTTTTCCAGAAAGCTACAGGAATTATTAGCCTTTTCTATTTTTTTTTTTTTTTTTTTTTTTTTGGGGGGGGGGCCTTTCCTGTAATCAATGTGAAAATCTTGTTAATCTTCCATTATAACGGTTGGAAGAAAAAACACTATGAACCCCTTCACTAGGTAATGCATGGAATCGTTTTTATATTCATTCTAGTTATATTTGTCGGTTTTATACATCGTCAGAAGCTCATGTGGAGATTAAAATAGTACAGATTCTGGCCATTAATCTTCTGACCTCTATAGACCCTTCCTAATGTCAATAAAATCTCCTAAACACACTCAAACCTCATGGTAAAAATATGTCCCAGTACTAGGAGTGCCTTTCACGTTATTAATGTAGAAATCCTGTTAATCTTTCATTATAACCGTAAATAAAATATAAAAAAATATCCTTAAAAACCTTGTCACATGAAGCAAGCGTAATATATGCTGCGGCATCACTCATCACAGTCCACATACTGTGCAGGAGAGAGAGAGAGAGAGAGAGAGAGAGAGAGAGAGAGAGAGAGAGAGAGAGAGAGAGAGAGAGAGAGAGAGAGAGGAGAGATGAGAAGGGGGGGGGGGATTAAGGGAGGAGGGCACCACAGTCTGCCACCTGTTTTAAATCCTTTTCACCAGAAGTCGTCATCTGCTACCAATCACTGCCGCCCTGACTCATCCACCTCACTGATCAAAATACATAAATGAATAAATCATATAAAAAAACAAGGAAGATTCACAGCCGCAGGTGCAACAGACAGAAGCAAGGAACACATATGTAGTAAATCCTTGGGTAGAAGCAAGGAACACATAAAGTAGTAAGACACTGAGCAGAAGCAAGGAATACATATGTAGTAGATCAGTGAGCAGAAGTTCACATATTGAACACACTGAGTCAGTCTTGCTTATAGCGTTAAAGCTTGTTACGTATGTGGATTTCATAGCGTATATACATTATTATTCGCTGCAACTTGCCACTCTTCAACGCTTTCATCCAGATTTAGTATGACACAGTTCCCACCATATCTTCAAGGCTGGGACGCATTTTCATCTTCATGCTGCTTATCATTCGTCCATTTTGTACAACTTCAGAAACTCGAGTGGCGATTGACATAGTACAGACTCTGGCCATTAATCTTGTGACCTCCATAATATACACTTCCCAATGTCAATGAAATCGTCTAATTACACCCAAAACTCGTGGTAAAAATATGTCCCAGTACTGAAGAGGTTAATGAGAAATTATATGCTTAATCGTAAATAACAGGTAACAATGAATACAATATACCAACATAATAATTCTGATAAATGCACTTGCATGACACGATATAGATACAGATAGTGGTTAGAAACAAATCAAGGATTCTAGAAAGCCTATACACTCATATGCATTGGTGCCATAACTCAGATATTGTAGCACCATGACCCATATCACTCACTCACTCGCTCACTCACTCCTACCGTAAAATATACCTTCCATATATCGCTCCAAATCAATCACTTGCTGCCAATGAACGAATATCACTCAACACAACGCGATACAAGTGCTGTTGAACTGATAAGCAAGGAGAGAAACAAAACACAAGTAGAGATGATTCACTTCTCGCTTACTCAAGAGAGAGAGAGAGAGAGAGAGAGAGAGAGAGAGAGAGAGAGAGAGAGAGAGAGAGAGGAGTTATTTTGTATAAGTAATCTTTAACATAATGTGAAAAATATTTGCATTTTAGCAATCACGTCCATGGTGTGTGTGTGTGTGTGTGTGTGTGTGTGTGTGTGTGTGTGTGTGTGTGTGTGTGTGATATAGTTTAGTGAGTGATAAGAGCACAAAACCTTAGAATTCCATAATATTATGAGCATGGACCAGGCTGTATCACTGTACATAGCTACGTGTTGGGAACTTGCGGATGAAATCAATGTGATGTGAATCGCTGTTTACTCCTGTGAACTTAACTGGCTTTTTTTTTTTTTTTTTTTTTTTTTTTCTTATATTCAGCGATCTTCATCCTTGTGTAGCCTAACCATCCTAGCTAAGCGTGCCAGTTTACTGTGGAGACCAAAAGTTGTGCCTCTAAAAAAAGCGCCAATATCAAACTGTTCACTCCATACCAGTATATTAAATACACTATGGCCACCCCATGTCACATACATAAAGTACAATAAATGAACAAGTTACAACGCCATTTACCTGACTGACTGCTGGGAGGCTCCATGGTTTGATTCAAGGGATGGTGGGTATATTATGTGGTGCAGGTGGTGACGATGTCAATGCTTTTCTTGCATTTTTTCCTTCAATTCTATTATTTTGAGCTTTTCTGCCAAGTTCATGATATTTTCATTTGGTTCAAGAGGCGTGGTGAAGGGTCGTAAGGCTGTAGTTATATCCACACACAAAAGAGAAAACTCCCAGAACTACTGATGGTGACTTCAGCAGCTTCCAGCAGGCCGCCACAACAGACGTCTTGTGAACTTGTGAAGCAATGGTGGGGCCGCGGTGTGAAGCGCCGGTGGGTGGTGTTTGTAGTGGAAACTGTGCGCCAGATTGTAGGTAATATTCAGACCTTTTAGCAGTTAACATGGCCGCTTTTAATAAATTTTGTCCGCCTACAAAGCGAAAAAAATAAAATAATAGGTTTTCCCCAAAATATTTCTGATTGACTTCCTATAACAAACGTGGCTCCGAGGAGACCCGACTATACATGATATTTAACTTGCCAAATGGGGTTGTTTGTTGACCTTGTAATCTAATATGAGAAAATGGCGGATAACCAACATGAAATTAAAGTTTTCCACTAAAATCCTCACATCTCCCATGAGAGTCACTTGTCATTGTTGTCAACACTTGGAAATATTCTTAAGGATTAGTTAACTTAAATACCTACTGCCTTTCTGCCTTTTTCCCATACAACTGATATATATATATATATATATATATATATATATATATATATATATATATATATATATATATATATATATATATATAATGTGTGTGTGTGTGTGTGTGTGTATGTAAGCACAGTATCAGCACTGATGCTGCAATTACTCATCTGCAAATCTACATTTTCTTTTCATTATTACCCCCTTTTTTTTCTTTTTTTTTTTTACCTTCATTGAAATAAGTAACACCCATTAGTCTCGGAAAAAGCCCCCTCACAAATTGCAGAACTCTGTAGACGGTATGTACATATGTAAGCTAAACAAAATGTATTTCATAGAGTAATACTAATTAACTGATTATTTCCATCATATCAAAGAGCATTTCCTCATCCATACATAGGAAATACTTATGGTCTACAAACAAGATAAGAAGTTCCTTTAGGAAGCAGTCATGGGTGAACCCATGCCTTTTTTTAAGCTGGTCCTTTATCCACACCTTCCTTCTTTGCTTCCATGTTCTCCAAGGATAATGTTAATAGTACAATATACAGTCTCCCTACTCATCTTGACTGGATGAAGCACACACAACTGATGACTGCATAGTCTCATTACTAATGTGTGACCAAAACCAATGATTGAACTGTCTGAACAACTGACAGTTGCATCTTAAGGGAATGCTGGGACATCTGCTGGTGCTGGGAAAGGATCAAAATCACACCAGTAGGTACGTATATGAATACAGTATATTTTTTTCCTTACAAATGAAGTAATACTAATACTGCAGAACTGCAATACTAAATTGCATTACAATATAAATATTGGTTCAATATCACATTTACATGATATACATAAGTGAAATATACATATTTACAACCTAACAATTCACTAATATGGACAGTTTGATTTGTATAAGGAAGACTTGGCATGTTAGTTCCTCCAGTCATGTCCCATCTTGAGATACAATCCAGTGGTGATAAATCTCAGTCTTAAACATTTTCAGTATGAGAATGTTTCAAAATACTGCTAGCATAATGATTCCACAACACAGCAATGATGAGAGTCATAATGACAGGAACAAAGTTTATGTGTAAAGCAAAACTTCTACCATGTATTATAGACAATTGAAAAAGAAAAAATCTGGATTTTGAGAAAATTAAAACTTGCATTAAGAACAAATTATAACTGTGGTGGATGGTTTGTAATGAAAATGTTTCCTCTCATAGAGTAAAGGTTAACAACACAATCACAATTGTGGTAGAGGATTTGTTGCAAAAATATTTTCTTCCTCAGGGGAAAAAGTTTGGAGCATTAATTATAAATTGTGATACATGATATATGTTAAAACATTTTTTATATTCACACGAGACTAATGAATGGATCCAAATGTTCAAATACAATAAAAACTAATAAAAGAACACAATTGAGCATCAAATCTAGCCAACCCAAAACTTCCTAATGTATGTAAAAAGCAACACTGCCAGAGCTCCACAGATCCCAAACTTGATAATCTTAAAGGTCACCACAGCACCAGCACCCTCGATGGAGTGCACCATGTTGTTATTCAAGACAAACACCATCTTGCTCTCCTCCAGCAGTCTCTGTCTTAAGTCCTCATCCACAGCCTCAGCAATACGATTCATGGCATCTGACATTTCTTTCTTCATCTTGCTGACAGAACCTTCTATTTCAGTGACAGCAAGACCTTCAATAGACTCCTGCAAATTATGTGTTCACAATTACATACTATATTTGACACCTTACAAGTTTTATGGGCTTATAAGACACACTTCAGTTTGAGCAGGCAGTGAAAAACAGATAACTAAGCAGGTTTAAGGTCAAAATTAGAAGTGAAGGGCTTCAGCTGACATTTGAAGCCCCACCATGTGTATTTAAATCCTCATTAAACCCAGTATTTTACATTTAATAACGTTAATATTTGATAGTTCTACCAGCACTGGTCCTTAGATTCATTCTGCAGGGAGATGGAAAAAAATACGGTGCCACAGTGACATTGAGAGCCCAATGAAGTAATAAAGTTTGTACATCATATTTTTTCTCTCATCAATCTGCACATAATCATAGTTGTAATGCATTAGTATATTTTCAAAACAATAGTAAACAGATTTACCTCAAGAAATAATGGCCTCATAATAAGGAAAACAGTGAATGTAGCACATGTTGCTTGGTTTGTTGTGCAATGAACGACAAATTTGTTTTGATAAGCACATGCAACGTAAACTTTGACACTTGAATAATTCCTTCCTGTCTAGTGTTAGTTTATGTGAATTACCAGTAAGTATGACCTGTTACACTCTCATAACTTGCAAAAAAAAAATGTGCAAAGATATTTGGTGCTTGAAGGCAGATTGACTTGAAGGCAGATGAAGAGGAAGAGGAAAAGAAGGAGGAAGACAACAAAGTTCAAGAAAAATTTGAAGAAAGAAAACAATATTACCTTTCTAGAAAATTTGAGTTTCTGCAGAAGAGTTCTCTTGCGGCGCAGGATCTGACCACCTGAGAGAAGGCCCATATACAGGTGGTAGACATAGGCCAGCAGCAGGTATGGGTTCTCTTCCTCTAGCTTCTGTAAGTGTTTCAAATACTGTTGCACGCTTTCTCGAGGGGCGTAACCTTCCTTCCAGTTGGCACCCAGATAGTATGCCAAGTCCTGCAATGTTATTTGTTGGTAAATCATTTTATATCTCAACATGACAAGAAAACACATTATTCTGGAGCCCTACAATCCATCAAAATGTTGAGTAGTAATCCATCAAAAGATCATGAAAACAGTACAGAAGAAGATCCTTTTCTTGCCCACTGGAGCACCTTAAAGCAAATATGCCTAAAATTATATCAACATAAAACTTTGGTAATAACTTATTTCTGTTTAGTACCTTTTCAAATGCCTCTTTCCTCCTCATGCCAGGGACATCCACCTCCCCAATGAGGGTGTGAGAGTAGCGGTCCAGGGCGCCCTCCAGGTACAGGAACACCTCATAGAACACAAGCAGACCCTCTGCCCACACATGATCAGCAGACATGGCTGTGGAGGCAACTCACAAATTAATGTATCACAATTACTGATCAAATCTAATGTTTTATATTCCTTAGACTATAAATAAGTGATCTTTATAGAAAAAGGAATATCAATCATTTAAACAAAAGTATTTGTATTTCTCTCATTCTCTCTCAGACATATAACTTTACACTTCCTACCAAAGCCAATTTTTGCATTGATCAGTGCATCACTAACACCATGAATTTCTCTTGTCACAATTCTCATCTTCTTAGTAAAGAGAACATCTTCTTTATTGTCCATTCTGAAAAAAATAGAAAAAGATCAGTGTACATACTTGATTCTTAAAGATTAAAGAATTTGTTTAGTTAACTTTCATATAATTTACATAATATATAATAAAAGGTGAGAAGATAGAAGCCACAATTGTCTCCTTGACACTAACCACAAACATACAACTACTGTCCTATGTTTCCTATAGCTTTTGTACAAAACTATGAATCTGGTCCTGTTCTCTCTCTCTCTCTCTCTCTCTCTCATACACACAAAAAAAAATAATAAGCAATATAACAATGCCATGCACTCAGAATGGGGTTGAAGATTTTTGCAACTACACCAGTCTCTCAATTTATTACAAAACTATTTTTCTTGATAGATTTCAGTCTGCTTTGAATTAATCTGCTTGTTGTCTTTAGTCTCCCCCCTCCCCACCATCAGAGACTACTGATTTGTGACAAAAATAAGAAACAGATTCATTCAAACAGACCAAAATCTATCAAGGAAAAATAGTTTTGTCCTCACAAATGAGAATGCATTCTAACTAAACCTAACCTAACCAAATCATTATAAATGACTTGTGGGGCTATAAATGGGGTTTAAAATACTCAGTATGGAAAGCTCTAACATACGAGAATCGTAAGAAAAGCCATCTTGAGACTGTAAAAAATACCACATGGGGAAAAAAAATCCTACAATGGAGAGAAAAACAAGAATTAGCCAAAAAAAATTGCCTTGTACCCTTGAGAAGCCACGTCACAATATACCAACAAAGTAATACAAATTATGACCAAGTATTGAACATCTGTAAAAAATTAGCTGAGGTCTTCATCACAGGTGAAAACAAATAAATAGGTACACTGTGTGTTGAGGTCATTTACAGTGTCACTAAGGCCACTTGATGCATTGCAGAGGTCATCCAATGTTGCTGAGTTCATCCCCAGTATTGCGTAACACACACAAACACCTCACTGCTTCCTCTCTACCATCAATATCTCACAGTCACACCATCTTCCTTACTTGGACTGGGTTGTGTGGGTGTGGTGGGGTGTGGTGACAGAGGCAGACACTCCACAGGGGCCTCGCTGGTTGGTCAACACTGCACTCGCTTCGCCTACCGCTGCTGCTGCTGCTGCTGCTGGTGGTGGTGGTGCTCTCTGCCTTTGTTTGTTTGGGTTTGCCTCGATACCACATGTGCGCTGTACAGAAATGCGCTGCTCCGTGTGAAGATGCTTCGTATTTTGATATGATGATGGTTGGATTTCAATGTAATTTATTTGTCTCTTATATATTTTGAAAGAATGGAATTGACTTTAACTTACTAAGTATGTACTAAAAATTCAAAACAGTGAGGTATGGATGTACCTATCTACACGGTGAAAGAATCAGAAGTGAATTTGATGATGTTAATGAATTTGATTAGACTGAAAATATGTATGCAACAGTGTATCCGCAGAAGCACTTTCATCACTCCAACCACCACCAACAACACCGGCCGTAACAAAGACATATCCCACCAGTCAACACACACACATCATCATCATCATCAAGTGTGTGGGCCTGAAGGTGGGGCTTTAAACCTGGGGACACAACTGACACCTGCAGATCCCAGCCATGCAAAGACTCGTGCCTCCCGCAGCAGCACAGAGGTGTGGAGGGAGGTGTAAGATGCCCGTCACCGTCACCGTCACCTCAGATATTGGGTTGGGTGTGGAGGCGTGTAGTGGGGTGGTGGAGACGCTGGTGAAGCACATCCTGTACCAGCGCGGCCAGATCCCCGTGCCCTTCGATGCCTTGGAGAGGGAGGTGAGGCTGCAGCGGTCACGTAGCCAGGCGCACCTCAGTGAGGCCGCTCAGCCACCACAACACACCCACAACACGGTCAGTTATAACTTAGGTTAGGTTACCTTGACTGTATGATAGGCTTTCAGTGCAAGTTAGGACAGCAATAGCGTTGTAATTTTTAAGAAAAGGCGTAAAACATTTCTAGGTAAATCTTTACAGTACAGCTGCTTAAGATACAAACACAACTGGTGTGTAGAATGGTTGGTGACCTTACCGTAAGCGTAGAGAGAAACTGTAATAGCACTCCAGGAGTGTGGCAGAAATAGGAGATTTTTGAAGTCCAGTAATTTTTGAGGAGTTTTGGTATGTTATGTTAATTTCCTAGTGGGGGGGAGGGGATACGGGGGCATGTAAATTGGATCTTTATTGATAATGGAGAGATAACCAACCACTAATATCATAAGAGAATGATTTTAATTTCTTTGTCTTGCAGGTTTCCAGAAAGGAAGAAATCAAGAAACATAAATTACAAAGGAAGAGACAGCAATGGTTGTGTAAAGTAGACAAATTTCTGCATAACTTTAACTCCATGAAGGAGGTGAGAACTAATGTGCTTACTGTGATTGGAGTGAAGGCTACAAATATTCCTGCCATTTTTACAGTCATTACAGGAATTAGATCTTAGCAATAGTCAGTCATTTTAGATCATTGGAGATTTATTACATTACAGAGTTTACACAAGGAACTTAGAAGTGGCAGTGTCTGTGGAGTTAACATAATACTTGGAAGTTCAGTGATGACGGGTCGTGAAAGCTACTTCATCAGGCTGCCTGAAGACTACTTCACTCAATCCAGCACTCAGCCTGCCAAGCGCCATCACACACGCTTGAAACTCTTCAGGTAAAACACCTCAAGAGACACTCCTGCAGCGTTATTACAGTTCTTTGTTCTGTACCATAAATGGTCTTATTTTCTCAAAACTTAGCATTTCCTTTCATTCTGACCTCTTTCCAATATAGCCTGAGTGATATTGTTTTCAGCCTTTGTATTGGTATTTAAATTTGCAAATGAACTGAATTTCACCTTAATTGAATCTCTCATGTATCATACATCTACAAGTAACATCCTTTCAGGAATCTAGTTACGGACGAGGCCTTCCTGGAGGTAATGAATAAGCCGTGTGGTGTTCAGAGGATATGGGTCATGGTGCAGAAGTCTTCTGAGCCAGAGAACACTACAAACCCCACCACTTCCCTTGGGGGTGAGACAACAGCTGCCAACCTCATTCCCCGCCCTGAGTATTCTGAAAACCATCGAGCCACGAAGGTAGAAATTGACATTCAGCACACAGGTGTCAGTGCCGCCATGGACCTCACACCAACCGTAGGCTCAGGCATCACCTTACATAACCTTGGAACAAAGAGGTCACTGTATCTCAGTTCTCCAAGTGTGTTCCATTCCTATCCTTCCAACAGGAACCAAAGCATATTGCCGTGCACTTATCCGGGAAAGTTGGAGTCTGATAATGCAGCAAGTGACTTAGACAGGCATAAAATGCTCCCTCCAAGTCGCATTAGAAATTTAGATTGCACTTACAACAGACCCATTTTAGAAACCCCTGTGAAAATGTTCAAAGGAGATAGCATTCCTATGGTTGAGACTCCTGTGCATTCTTCATTCCATAAGGTTGAATCCTTCACACCCAGCAAGCAGTTAGCTAGTCAACTTGGGACTTTTAATCTATCAGATGGCACCTTGGACACTACTTGGTACCAAATTGATTGCCTCATATCTGGGTTCAGAGACATGTGTCAGTCTTGACATGCATAATGTGTATAGACTGTTGCCAAGTTGTTTTTATTGACTTTGTTGTTAAATGTTATAATGATGTGCATAAAGATGGTTGTGTGGAACATTTTTCTGTGGATGTTACGCCTCCCCCTGCCCTGCTGTGTATGCCTATGGCCTGAGACATGTTGGGGGCGGGGGTGTGGGTACTTTCCCTCTTTTTGTGTGTTCATTCTGCAACATTACAATTACTCACCCACACAGAGACCACAAGCACTCTATTTCATTTTGTTGTGTAATCAAATAGTTACTGTGAACTTTATGAAAACACAGGCAGGAACAATTTCCTCATATTAAAAAAATATGAAAGAAAGAAAAAGATATATTTACTGTAAACATTTATGTTTTGTAAAAACCATGTTACAATGTTTGATTTTACATTAAAGGATTTTATATAAACACAATCAGTATCACGTGTGTGTGAGTATAAGACAGTCAAATGGTGGATGCCTTGACTGAAGCACAACCCTGCTTTTAGTGGCCTTGTAACATCCAAGCTTCCAGGTTGAATGAGTTTAAGAAGTATTGAAAGTTAAGGGAGCTTAAACATACATTTCTTGGTAATTTCATAACAAAATCTTGAAAAGTTTGTGCCAAAAATATAGAAATGTATCTTAGCTACTTATATCCCAGACTAGGAGTCCCACACAGAATGGCCCAGGATAACAGTCTCCCACCTCTCCCCCAAAAAACACACACACTTCTATCATGCCCTCAATCCTACCAGACCTTGAAGGAAAAAAGTTGTGGACTTGTGGACCATTATACTATAAGAGCTTAAGTATACCACAGCTGTCTATATACATCCAAATTTGGAGACAAACATGTTTAAAAGTAATTATTACTCCAAATGGTCTCATGACAACAAAATGAGGAAAAGGAGAAACAAATCACTGACTTGTTATTTTTCTACTTCCATCTCTTCATCTGTTTGTCTAGTCAGTTTGGTGATGATGGAGTGGTACATATGGCTGATGGGTGAGTTTGCAAACTTGTCAATGTAGTTGAGTCCCTCCTCAGTGCACCGGGACAATGTTGGATCAATGGGAATGCGACCAAGAAATGCAACTTTTGCCTTTTCTGCCAGCTGTTCCCCACCACCACTGGCAAGGATGTTGCTGCATTCCTAGAATAGCAAAATTATTCATTAATACCTTTAACATTAATGTGTGGCAACTAAATCTTAACTGAAAATGCAAGTCTATTCATAATGGATTCCAAGTTCATTTCATAGTCCAAAACCTACATTTTGATAATTTTTCTAGTATGCAATGTTACATTTGCTCATCTCAAACTGTCATTCTGTGCTCCTCTCTGCTCATGGAAGAAAGAGTGAGTACCTAATATGAACAAGAGATGTAAAACTTTCCATAGAGATTACAAATGCAGGTGACTTCTTAAAACAATAAATACGCAACAAAGAATGGTCTCCTCATCCTTTTGATGGAAAAAGTGATGTAATTCTAAAGGTAAGCTTTATCTTATGGATGAAAACAACCTGAGCAGTCTACAACAGGAGTTCCCAACCTGAGGCACTATATACAGTTTTCATGGGGGTACATTGAGTCTCAGAGAATAACCACAACATACTGTGTAACATCTGGTGCTGTAATCTACACTCAAGTTGCACAATGGTTTTTCTTCAATTTTCTCATTTCAGTAGGCAAAACTTTCATCTAAATTATAAGAAGAGAAGAGTGAATACATGATGCTGTAGACCATGGAAGCTTTGAACCATCGTTAGTGAGCATCACCACTCGGACTTTAAGCTGGGGCAGGTCTCGAGAACCCTCGTTAGCTAACCAATCAGCTATGTGGGAGAGGTGAAATACTGGAGTGTGCCAGCAGATTGGGGCAGACTCATCCTTGCAGCCAACATGCCCACACCACTTCTGTACATTTTGTTGTGCTGTACTGATTGTACTAATAAACTGCATCGCTTTTGCTGATGTCTTTCGTTCAGGACCATTATGAATACCATTTAGTTTTCACTTTCCATGTATTACTGAAAGTACTACTTTGGAACTAATTGTTACTGTAATTTGTAAAGGGATTTGAAAGGATCAAATAGGAGAAAGTAATGACTATTATGGATAATTATAAAGATATGTATGTGATGAATCAAGATATTTTGTAAATTACAAGTATCAATTCATCTATGTAAACAAGGAAACTTATAAAAAAATGTCTAAGTGGTAGAGAAGAACAAAAGACTGGGAGCCCTAGGTCTAGAATGACAGTATATATACAATGTGGAAGGTTGAAACAGACTTGCTTGGCCAGGCATTACATGAAGAGCAAAACATAGCAAGTCTGAGGTGTTTCTCAGTACAAATCAAACAGAATTCTGAATAAACGTTTAGGAGTAGGTCTGAAGTGTGCTTTGACCTTCAATTCTTTCCAAGCCACCCCACTATAACTACAAATGTGCACAGAAACTTACAGAGCAGGTAGGGCAGACAAAGCCAGACATGTTCTCAATGATGCCAAGGATGTTGATCCCTGTTCTCCTACAGAAAGTGAGCTCTCTTGTCACATCATCAATAGCAACCATCTGTGGTGTGGTTACCAGTACAGCTCCCAACACTGGTGCTTGCCTGCAGTAAAGATCACTATAATTCTTCTGAGTCCTCTTTAAAGGAATTTCAACCAAGAGTCAATTCATTCCACCTAAACTCTACCACTCAACAAAATGGAAAATGGATGCAAGAAATCAATCTAGGAGAATAAATAGCATGTTCTATCAAGAGAGCTACAACCTGGTATAACAAATGCATGAAAACAAAAACTTGTAAATGATCTTGATACCATACATATCTTAATCTTCAAGAGAAAAAACTGATAACATGGTTTTACATTTCCATCATTCAGACTTACATCAGGTTAGAGTTTTCTCAATAGTACTCAAAAAATGTGTTATCTCTTATGTCCACTAAAATATAACTATCCTGTCTCTCTCTCTCTCTCTCTCTCTCTCTCTCTCTCTCTCTCTCTCTCTCTTTCTCACACACACACACTTGCCTAATGTTCTCCATGACTGAGATGTGTTCGTCAGATGTGCCTGGAGGAGTGTCGATGATGAGGTAGTCTACATTCCACACAACACTGGTCAGCAGCTGCTTGATCATGGCTGTGTAGAGTGAGGAGGGAGACTGACAATGGCTGGTCACAGTGAGAGAAGTGACAGCACAGTGAAGGCAGATTACACAATGGAGTATATAACTAATATATATGTAGTAGGTATTATTGTGTTAGATAAAAGGAGAGATAAATAAATAAATTAAAAATAAGTCTGAGTCGTTTGAAGAGAAAATATTGCAATAGTTTCCTTACATCACAACTTTTTTCTAAGCACATACATAAGATTTACTGGGATTGTTCACAAGGCAAGACTATCCTTTTCTACCAGGTATATACTGATGGAGTTATGAGTATGAATGTGTATACGAATGTGTAGTGCTTTGTTAGGATCACCTTGTATGGAATTGGTGATCTAGTGTGCAGATTAAGGAAAGCAGCCTAGAGGAAGAATCAGAAAAATTAGGGGGAAAAAAGTGAATTAAAGTGCTATTCCCAGAAAGCATCAAGATTAGAAGAACTAAAAACGATGTCTCTTTAGTTTCTGACTTGTTTTGATGTTTCCCATGAAAAATGTAATCAACTTATTCTTGTATATTTTTATTTAGCTTTGATGAATTCTCTTACTCTGATGTTCATAGTGTGTTGGGCAACAAATGGATACCAACATGAAGGAAGATCATCAAAGTGTCTCACCATTTTTCTTTGGTCCTCTCCAGATGATGGCATCATTTTTGGAGTCCAGGAAGAAAGCAATAGAAAGAACCTTTAGTCTTCCTTCTTCATCTACACTCACCGGAACCCATTTTCTGGAATAATGTTGTCAACACTTCAGTTATGAAAGGATAAAAGGAACAGACCACCCCAGCGAAACTTTGGCATGTTCTAGATAATAATATCATGTACATATACTGATACGGTCCTTCTCTGCTCCCTTTCTATTGAGACGACTAAACCCGGCTTTACCATTCTTCATGGCAGCTATTTCAAGATACTTCATTTTTTTCATTTTCTATTCCATACATATTACAACAAACTGGATACATTCCTTCACAACCAAATAATGGGTAGACTAGCTATAAGTATCTAATTTACAAATTAAATATAAAAATTTCAAAACTATCTTATGCATCATTAGCATTGCAGCAACAACTCACCCTTCAGGAGTGGTGAGCACATCCTGACCCTCCAGCCCCAGCATGCGAGGGATTGATGGGCCACACAGGTCAACGTCCAGCACACCCACACAGTGACCCTTGGCCCTCAGGGTGGCAGCCAGCTGGACGGTCGCTGTACTCTTGCCGACACCACCCTTCCCTGACAGCACGAGGATTGTGTTCCCCACACCAGCCAGGACGGGCTCTGTAAATCATTGTTTTTTCTTTTTTTTCCAAGAGAGTCTCTAGTCAAGGGGCACAAAGGAATGGGAGGAAAAAAAACACTGAAGGTGCTGGTCTGTAAAAAACATAAAAACATAATAAAATCATGGAAGCTACAAGAGGCAATTAGACCTATTCGTGGCAGTCCATATGTGAACACCTCTGCTTAATTCCACCTATCAAACTCATCCATAAACTTGTTCCATCTTCTTTTAAAACTCCCCAATGTCTGAGCACCAGCAATATGATTATTGAGTCTGTCCCAATCATCAACTACCCTATTCACTCATCAACTGACCTATAAGAAAACAGACATAAAAGAGTTATCTCAAACGTGTGTGTGTGTGTGTGTGTGTGTGTTAGGAGATTATCAGCCATTAAAGTGACATGTGCCTTTGAGTCTGGCCCACACCTATTTCTTTCTTGAGTGGAGCTATTTATTCTTGAAGCTTGACCTGCCCTCAAACAATAGGTTTAATTGTTGCCTCAACCAATACAGAGTAATAACAAGAGCCCTTCACAAGACACATCTCAGTTTGAAACATTTTTAACTCCATTTTACCCAATTGGAAATTAATAACAAGTTTACCTAATGTGGTTAGGAGGTTACAATATTTCAGGTTTGGTTAGTTTACCTTAAATACATACACTGAGGCAAGTCCCGTACGTTAAGGGAAGTATTGGTTAAAAAAGCAGTTAATGTTTACTGTTGATCCTTATCAGTAGCACAACACATTGTGCCAAATAAACAGATTAGGTTAGATTAGCATAGGTTAGGTTAGTTTCTGAGTTACATTAGCTAAGATTAAACTTCTTTTTGTCTATTTGGTGGGTCACATTTCCTAAAAAAAAACCTACAGAGACAAATAGCCACATTCATTGAAAATGCAAATCTAACCCAAACAAGCGGTATATATTGTGAACTGAACAAGAGTGTGAATCTATCTGGTGGTTGTGTTGTTGGCAAATGTTGTCTTCCTCACTTCCTAATGCACCACCAACCAACTCCATTGGCAAGTTAACCCTGAGAACCATGAAAGGTGCATTACAGCCTCCTCTTCCTCCTCACTATTCGCATCTTTTATTTACTTTTCTGTCATCAAATAAGTAACCTTTCACTGTAACATCCAGTCAGCTCAAGAAAAGTTTACAGTGCAATGATCCAGACACTGCCCACCACCGCAGAGTAACAAACAAACCTGCACATCTGTATTGCCACCACACCACACTCATTAGGAAATGTCAGAGTACAGTTACAAACCTGAAGTGGCCATTATTCAGTTAAATATGTCTTCCTTGACGCATGTGGAGGAAGTTTGGAAAGGAAGGCGCTACCAGTGGTACTCAACAGAAGGCGAGCAGCCTAATACCCTAGGAAGGCGGGAGCAGCTGACTGATAGTAACACTGCCAGACGACTCATTCATTGCCCACTGGAAAAGCTGTCGTACTATTCATTTTCGCTGAAACATTCTCATTTCACCACACCATTAATGCACAATATGCCAGAAAAGGCGTTATAGCACGAGTTAATATTTTTATTCGGTATCTACATTAGTCGAGACATTTATGCCGTGGTTTCTTTGAACTGGGAGCAGTGGAGCAGCAGAGAGGGCAGTCAGTCAGAGGGGCGGAGCACCCTCCAGGTCCCTCCTGTCACGTCTCGACCAGACAATAATAAGGCGATAGGCGATATATATAAAAGCTTTACATCATAAGTTGCTTTTATTTCACTCATTTGTTTTTATTTCATTTATTTATCTAATTTTCCATTTATTTTCTTGCTTTTTTTTTCTTTCCTTATTATTTGTTTTAGATTTTGTTTTATAATTCTGTCATTGTTTTGTTACTCTATTTTTCATCTAATAGCATTTGCTTGCTTTCTTCCTATAACCTTGATTTAAACCCTCTTCCATTCTTTCCCTCTTCATCATTTACCGGTTCCCGCGGTCACAGGGTCTGTCCCAATCTGATATTCCCTGCTGGGATTGCTATGAACTTGAACTCAACTCTATGAACTCCGCCTACCCTATGGGAGGCTGCCGCCCTCCTCAGGAGCCGCGAGGCTTGGGCGCCCTCATCGTACACCACACGCCCACTGACTTGATTCTGTGAGTGTTGAGGACAACGTCCCCGCCCTGCTGCTCAACACTCAACACCCCGCAACAAACTAACTTGTTAATGAGCAGCACACCCTGCCAAACAAGGATATTATAAGCATAGAGAATCCTTGCTGCCAAAGCACCACAGCGCCACCCACCACCGGGACTCAGCACCACTCAATCACCACCACCACCTTTGCTGTCAGAGAGATATTGATATTACTGTATGTATATATAAGTAATACACCTTGTCGTAGTAGTTATAGTAATGATGTACGTCTTTGATATGTCAGGTCCTTGTTTTTGTTTTATTGAAATTAAGGTATTAAGTATGGATGATTTATCCTTACTCATTATATATATAAATAAAAAGGAAAACAAATAGATTACCCACTTGTATTAAATAACAGTACATACAATATTTCTCACTGAATATAGACCATTATAAATTATAAGCTGATGAGCAGGTGTGGCTGATCAAAAAATTATATATACATCTATTGGCCAGTTTGCCTCAGCTACACATTGCCCACACTGGAGGTAGTAAAGTAGTGGTTGTAATAACAGTAGCTGCCTCAACTTGGAAGTAGTACGAGGTAGTCACTGCCTTCTGGAGTACCATTTACATTTTAACTTCAATACTTGTTTACTTTATACAAGAATACTGTACAAGAGAACTCCTCTGGTCAGGACAACAAACAGCCCAGCATGGATACAGATACACTATGCCAGCTGGTGCAGTCCAATACGTTTGAGGAAGCTCTTTGCCCATGTTGGATTCAGCCTGACAGGTCCGCCGTGCTCCTCCAGCAGACTGGGCTCGTACTGCATCAATACCTGCTTGGCTGTGGCAATGGCTAAGAATGATGAAACCTGTGGTGGGGAAAGGCACAAGTTACTGAGTGGACACAAATCATTTCAACACTAGATATACTAACTCCATTTTGATACTATAATAAACATAATCTTTTAAATGATTTTACAAGGATTGGTACACTGAAATATTACTTTCAATATCATCAAGCAAGATAAAAGATATAAGAATAATTCAACTACAATCACGAGAAAAATTAACCAAGCGAAGTGGTCTTAGTTGACCAAAAGCTGATCCAGAAAACAGTGCTCACCTTCTCCCCGTCCTTGACCAGCTGGCGGATGCAGTCCTGGACAATCTCATCATACTTTCCCAAGCGCATAGGCCGGCCCCTCTGGGCAAATCCTATGGACACCACCTCCTTCTTGCCCCGGGCACGCTTAATCAGGTACTTGTCCTTCAGGCCACGCACAGTGCTCTCTGGGATCTCAAAGCCCAGCTGCTCCTTGAAGTGTTGCACGGCTGCCAAGTTGCCATGCTTGGTGGCATACTTCCCTATCTCAGCCCGCAGCTCAGGACTATATGAGGCATAGTGGCCACGTTTGCTCATCCCCAGGATTCTGCTTCGGGTCTTGATGCGGCCGCCCTTTCCCTTCTTCTTCCTTGGAGTCGGAGGATCACTGAAGTCATCATCATAATCCATGCCAAGGATTTCGTGCTGCTCTGAGGTGCCGGGCTGGTCGCCTCCCATGTGGGCCAGGCCAGAGTGAGCTGCCCCACCGTCCCCACCCGGCCCATGGAGACTGTCATCACCTTGGCCGAGAGCCACTCCTGCTGGCTGTTCATGTGTTTCCTTCATCAAGCTTAGAGGTTCACTACTAACACTGGCCTGGCCATGGGCTGGAAGTGCAGTGCCTTCAAAGCTCAGTGTGCCAGCCAGTGGTTGGTGGAAAGAGGTGATGAGCTGATGCTGAGTTGGGTGCTGTGCACCACCACTCACTGTGTGAGGGGCAGCAGGAGCCTGGGCCAGGTGTGCCTGACTTGCAGGAGTGGCCACACCATGATGGCTCAGCTGTGATATGTGTGTGGCTGGTGTGCCAGCCATGGTGAGGGGCAGAGGGGAGTGGGCCATGGTGGTGGCAGCAACACTTGCATGTGTCATTGCCAGGGGTGCTATCTGACCACCATGAGGCACTGAGCCTCCAGCACCACTCCCCTGAGAGAATCCTCCTACATAGCCCTGCTGGAACCCTGTGGGAGCCTGGTGAGTGAAGCTCTGGTTCATAATGACAGAGGGGCCAGGGGGTGTGCCCGTCTGCTGATAGGACAGGGAAGCCGTCATGCCCTGGTTGATCACTCCACCCTGATGAAAGGCAATGGAGTTGTGGTTCATGGGAAGGACCGTGTTGGTTTGAGGGCCTGGTGCCATGTTTAAGTGGTAAGGGTGCTGGTACACAAAGTTATTGGCAGTGCTAACATTCACAGCTCCTGAGACAGCTGGAGCATTTAGCACCGAGAGTGACGGATGAAGGACGTCAATGGTTTGTGAGGCAGCTGCTTGGTGGTCTGTAAGGACAGTAGTGCCACCACCACCACCACCCACCACACCAGTATTCTCATTAGCACTGCTTGTCACAGGTATAGTGTTGTTTTCACCATTGCCTCTATCAGCATACTGTTTCTTGAATTTGCGCACGGTAGATTCTTTGACGGTGAACTGCAGCTTTTCTGTGTAGTGCTGGATGGCAGCGTTGATTCCATACTGCATGGCATAACGACCAATCTCGTCCTTCATCTGCAAGGAGTATGAACGTTTCTGCCGTGCTGATGTGCTGGGCAGATTCACACCGCGCTTCCCACCGTTGCTGCCTGGCAACTCCCCACCCATCTCACCAATGTCTGGACACTTTTTCTGGTAATTCTTTTTAAATTTTCTAACTAATCCTTTCCTAACTTCAAAACCAAGCTTTTCAGAAAAGTGCTTGGAAGCTTCATCAATCCCATAATGGAATGCAAACTTCCCAATCTCTTCCTTCACCTCCAGTGTGAACTTCTTGTAGGTTTTGATAAAGTTCCGGATGGTGCTTTCACTGACAGTGCCGCCCAGCCTGTGGGACCAGTGGATGGTTGCCTCGTGGTTGCCGTGGGTCAGGGCATACTGTGCTATCTCGTCTCTCAGCTCAGGGGTGTACTTGATGTACTTGCCACGCTTGCTGCGTTCGTCCTTGGTGGCATTGAGGAGCGCCTTGACTGCCATTACTGTGTTCTGGGTCAGCTGGTGTCGGTTGTCGTCCTTTGGCACGCTCTCTTTCTGCTGGTCAGACCAGTCACAGGAGGCAAGCGTTAAAAGACGCTCAGGACCTGAAAGGAAAGATATATTTGAGTAAAGTTTTACACACAAGACTGTAATCATCATCATTATCTATCACTATCGTCCCTCTAGTGTTTTTCAAGGGAACACTGGACTGGACACGGAAGGAAAGTAACCCACTAGTCATTATAGTATTTCATGTGACCAAATAACTCCAACCAATAAGGAAAGCCTTTGCAAAAACTTCAGACTCAGTTTTAGTTATTTTTTTGTGGAAAAGAGAGATCATGTCATCCTAAGTTAGTCACAATCTTATTCACCTATCACAAGCAGCTGCCTCACCTCTTCCAAATGGCCGCCTTCTCTTGCGAGTGGAAATCTTCCTTGGTTGGGACTTCTTCTCCTGCAGGATGGGCCGCAGAGGTTCCTCCCCGTCCATGGTGCCTCGCTTGCGGGCCTCTTCAGTGTGCTTCCTCTGGTGGATGCGGAAGCTGATCTTGCTGGTGAAGGTCTCGTGGCAGTGGCGGCACTTTACGGAGGGAAAAGTCACTTTCAACGTGTCATCATCACTCGTGTCTAAACAGTCAGTTCATTTAGTCCATTTAGTCTTTCAGAAAGTTGAACTCTTCATTAGATCCTTGTTATGAAATTACCTTAGCTTGTCTCTATTACATCTATATACCTATGTATAAAAGAAATCATGGTAGTATTTTGTGATGATGAGATATCTTCTCCATAAGTTAGTGACACTTGAAGAAAATAACTGACCTGTAGAGTGGAGCTCTGCAGTGGCCTTCTCTTAGATGGCACCTCCAATGCTTTCTCCTCTTCCAAGATATTGATATTCTCTTTTTCCTCTTTGCTGACATAACCTGCAAAGCAAATTCTTTAGTTAGAAATCTCTGCAGTAAACTTTAATTATCTATACCTACAATCTCTTCCCCATCAAAAGACTTTTAACAAAGGAAAAGCCATTATATTGTTTTCTATCATATTTCTTGAAACAATCTAGAACTCTCCAAGCACTTTGCTATTCATAATATGAAGAATAAGAATTATAAAGGTGTATCTTTTCTGCTAAAGAAAGCTGTCACTCCATGGTGGATATACTGGCAATATATCACCTGCTGCTTCCCAGTCCATCCTGCTCTTCTCTTGAGCCAAGACTTACACACTCATTCTAAGGAAAACCTCCATCTCCACTGTTAAAGTTAAAATTTGTTGGTTTTAGTTCTGGAATCCATCATATCTGATGCTCTCCAGAACTCTCATTAATTAACTGAATATGGCAGTCACGAAGGTATGAGGCTTTTCAGTACTTTGCTACATTATGGAACAGAACTTGGACTGGTCAAATACAAAACAGCATGTAGCATTAATGAATGGCAGGAATCCTTTCTTGCCACCACACCACAGGTACCTGTTGGGTTGCGGGCAAACATCAGATTGAAGGGAGACACACTGCCAGCACACGGGACAATTGTGCGGAACTGGAAGAGGAAACGGTTGACCTCCTGGTCCCACACGGTCGGATTTTCAGCACAGAAGTTGTCCAACATTTCACCTGAAAAGTTGGACAATTCCACATGAAGTTTCTGACACAAGAAAGGCTACAATTAAAAGTCATACCACAATCTGCTTATCATCAACATCAAGAGGACCCACCTGCCCATGCACACTCCCGGGACTCTTCCTGCAAGGTGAAGAGGAAGCTGTTCTGGGCATCTTCAGAGTCAAAGGGCACCAGAGTTCTTAATACATCCTGAGAGCGGTCAAACTTCTCCTTATAACATGCCTGCATCTGCTCAAACATCTCTGAGCTCATTCCAACTACCTGTGGACAACACAAAACAAATCATTCTACACACCTTCAAAAAGCACAGGAATGTTTATAGCTAAAAAACAAGAGACAAAATCTCTGGCCTATAAATACTAGTGAATACTTATACTAGAAGCATAGGATTAGCTATAAGAGGTTAAAAAATTGTGAGTATCCATCTAAGATAGCAGGTCTTCCTTTAGGTCTGTGCAAACCCTCAGGACTTCAAGGAAATGGTTGTAGCAAAAAGAAGTCTAAACCTGCCTCCCCATTCCACAGGATGAGACTTAATATTGAGCATGTTAATACTACCATAATACTAAATGGATATGATTCATGTTCTACAATACACCAAACTCACATGGCATTGAGCAAAGCCAAACTGGCAAAAGACATCAAAGATAAAGTTGGCACACTGCACCTCCACCCCTGCCTCTGGGCTTGGGTGGGCCATGATCCACTTGGAGAAGGGATCCACAATGGTGATGAGTACCTCGTTGCCATACACTGTCCTGCTGTAAGGGCCGTAGATCTTTACCTGCACCTGAGGGTATAATTACACATTGAAACTAATGACCTGCAGAACTTTGCACTACAATATTCTCTACAAATCTAAACCACTTTTTTGTATTATAAGAGAAATAGAGAGAGGAAAATCAGGTGTACATGAAGTTCTTTTTATTTTTGTATAAAGGAAGACAGTTTAAAAAAAAATGACTAAGCTGTGTTGGCTCTTATTTCAAAATTGCTTTGTGGATTTCAGTGGAAAATATTCTGCTTTGCATTGTGAAAACCATGGTGAAGAATGAATGATGCTGAGGACTTCAAGTGACATGCAGCAGTGTTGGTATGTATGAGAGCCTCTGTGTGGTATCTTCATCAACCCATCAAGTTCAGACATACTGAATGGCAAACAAAAGCTTCCCATCATTTATCTCATACATTCAATCTTTTACACATCCATAACTTTCATCATTCACTAAGTTCAAATCAATCATATCTCAAGTAAGCTTTTGATTCCTAGATTGAAATGCCTGTAATTCTTTGAGCAGTGCATCAAACTGACCTTCTTCCAGACTCTGATGACTCGATCTGTGGGCAATGTGGTGACCTTCTGGGCATCCTCATCCACTGGGTCCTCCATGCCATCCTGTCCCAGGCTGTCACGGTGCCCAGACATGGCCACCTCCGTGCACTTCTCACAGCGCCGGCAATAGTTTCCAATGTCAACATACAGAGTGCGCCAGTAGAAGTTAGCAGTGATGTTGTTGTACATTTTTTTTACCCCAAAGTGCACACCTGTAACAATCATTATTATCTAGTAAGATAGCTCTGTCACTAAGACAAAACTTCAAAACTATATATAAATAGACAAGGCTGGCCATTTCCTATATATTACATATAATATATGTTGCTCTCCCAAAATAAAATACTGCAAAGAATTTGGTGGATTGATTCCATTGTTATTCATTCATCATATTAAAAGTCCTCATTATGGTCAGAGTTTTGAAAGGCAATTCTGTCTCCATGGAGCTGTATTCAGTCACCTCTAGACATTTTTCCAAATTAAAGTATTATATATCTAACTTGTTCCTCAGGTCCTCTAAATCTAAACACTTTCTTTGGGAGCTGCACTCATGTGTCTGATATACCTAATTCTATCATCTAATTCAAAATTTCATTAGTAGACTTTCCATAACTCTCATCCTTTACCCTGAATATGACCAAACCAACACAACCACTATGACCTCATTAGTGTAAAGATGGTAAGGAAAAATTTGGTCTGGGTCAGGGATACTCTTTACTCTAACGTTTTGACAGAATGTTTTCTTCAGAGAGTGAGTGACAGACATGGAAAGAACAGCAACCAAACGCATTATAATACACCAATCGGCGCACTCCCCTAGCAGACGTCCACACAGGTGATCCACAACGAGTGAATATAAGTTGCTGTTCTTTCCATGTCTGTCACTCACTCTCTAAAGAAGACATTCTGTTGAAACATTGGAGTGAAGAGTATTCCTGACCCAGCCCAAGTTTTTCCTTGCCATCTCTACACTCATTTGTCTTACTACTACTCAATATGGCCTCATTACTTTACTGAAAAACTACACAACTCTACTTAAGTTCAACACTGCACAATATCTCACACCAAGTGATATGTGCAGGTCTTAGTATGAGCAGTAAGTCCATTTATCTTCTGATATATATCTAACTAACTCCCTCTAATTTCAAACCTTAGAGTGCTATCTATGGGTCAAACAATGAGCTGGAATAGAAAACAAGCTTCCTTTCTTTTCTCACAACAAGAAAGCAGAATCCTACCAGTGGTGTGATCAATGTGCTCGGCTTCAATGATGCGCATCTGCTCTTCAGCATTGGTTATTACGCCCTTGGGCACCTTCTGGCCATATAACAGCATTCCTTCATCGTTGAGCTGGATGAATAATACACATGTTAAAGAAAACATTTCTTTCCCATTTTGCCATCTATATTCCTTTTTCTCACTGTTATCAACTCTAGGACACTTCATGAGATTTCCAAAAGTAAAGATGAGATTTGAGTAAGACTGAAAGACAACACAGCACATCAGAGTAGAAACACAAGTGAAGCTGAACTCACCATATAGTTGGTGGAACGCTTCTTGATGACCTTCTTGTCTGCCTCTGTGGCTCCATCCGGGAAGATGCCGGAGCGCAGGTAATGGTACACCTCATTGTAGAATGTGACATCAGGGTCAGAGTGGTGCAGGAAGGAAGCTAGAGGCAAGGGCATCATGGGAGCTACCTTATCCTGAGAATAGTTAGCCAGATATAACTTTGTAGCTCTTCTAACAACAATACTAGAAGAGATTGAATACAATAGTCAGACAAGTTCATACAGATATCAAGATGAAATAAAGCCCATGGACAGTTAATGTTATGCACATGTTAAGTCAAAATTCAACACTTCTTTAAACTATCCCTCAACCTGTCAGGTACATGATGTACCAAAATGTCTCCTGTGCAAGGAGGGAGGATGGCAAGAATTTTCCACTTTATAGCAATTTATATGGGACTGTGAATGATAAAGGAGGAAGAAAAATAAACAAAAAATGACATTGATGGATTTCCTCCCTACCTCCATTTGCAGATTCACGACCACACCAGAACTGAGGCCGTCTGGGTCGTCAGTCATCACTGGCACACCACGCTGGTCCTGGTGCTGCTGGTGCTGGTCAGGACCTCCAAGCTCTCCAGCAAGGTGACTGTACTTGGTTTCCTCCATCATGTGCTCCACCTGTATGACATGCACAACCACTAAGCTTCCTGAGGGTGCAAAGCCTTAGGGTCAAGTGTGTCATGCAGATGAAGTGAACCCATTGCAGAATAGTGAATGAAACCTGTCTGTCCTTAGCCAATGTAACTGTGCCACAGGTGTAATACCTGCACTGGGGACTTGACTTTTATTTCTGGTAAAACAGATCACCACCAAACTGAACCTTATACTTCATGGAAGAGAATCAAGTTCATCAACCTCTGCTCTGTCAGAAAAAAAGTTCTTGTTGTGTCATTGATTGTTTTATGATGAAAGAGATGAAAAATAGTCAAGTCTGAAACTCTCTGATTATCTATACCATGGAGGTAGAGCTCATTCATTTTGGTTGTGTTAAATCAGTCAAAGAAAGCAAATGTCTGACAACAAGCAATAATCTCTACTGACTACTGTGCAGTAAGTGCCACATCATTGGTTTTACTGATTCATGGATAGACACACCATAGTTTCAAGGCTACACTATATACACAGTATATGACAAGACTGTGCTGATTCTCTGCCACTCACTGCAGCAACATCACTGCGCACTTGGTCCAGCTCTGCAGCGGCTGCCAGAGCTGAGAGCGGGTCCTTCACCTGTCCACCCCCTGCCTCATCCTGCCCCACCAACTCCCCATCTGCTGTCACCTCACTCAGGGCTGTGGCCAAGGGATCATTAGACTGGTCTGTCAGGGCAAATAGGTGCACAATGGGACACTCAGGTATGAAAATAATTAAAAGCAATACAATATTTGGCATAGTAAAAACTTCTGTTATATTAAAGGAAGATTAGGAGACAGGACACTACGAGTCCCACTCAAGTCCTGTATAATACAACTAGGTAAATATGCACACACACACACACACACTTACTCTGAGGGATACAGGTGAGATCTGGCACAATGATATGCACTACATTGCTTAGCTCTCCAGTCTGATAGGTGGTGGTCCAGGCTCCTGCTGCTGCTGCTGCAGCTGCAGCTGCAGCAGCTGCTGCCCTCAGCCCCTCCTCCCCATTCTCTCCTTCCCCATCCATCCTTCCTCCTGAAAAGTTGAGGTAAACCAATATTCATTATATATTCCTCATTGAGATACAGATGTGGGGAGTCTGCTTTCCTGGTTACTATTTAGATTGGTGTTGTCATAGTATGAAGGGGAGAACAGGGCAAGTGAAGCACAGGGGGATGGATGAGCCACCGTAACTCTATCTCAACCAAAGTGTCTTGGTAGTTCTGGCCCATTGTTCAAATCAATCACCTAGTTTTAAATGCAACTTATCAAAGTGATCATTTACAAAAACATATACAATAAACACATGCTATCATAACAATTTACATATATATATATATATATATATATATATATATATATATATATATATATATATATATATATATATATATATATATATATATATTTCACAGGACATAATAAGCCCCTTATACATATACAACTAAATTTATTCTTTATCATTGTTCTTTTAAATCAACCTGGAATGACTCATCTTATATGCTCAGGCTGGCACAACCTATCCCATACAAGAGGCAAAGTGTGTCAATTCTGATATAATCTTTGAATAACATTTGAAAAGGGAAAATAAAACTGAAAGTGGCCTCAAGTATTCTTCAAAGATAGAATTTTCTGATGATATTCTAATTTGTAGTCAATAAGCTTGCATTTTAAAACTAATTTGAGTAAAGCAAAAAATGGCTCATCTTATCCTGCTCTCCCCTACAGGTGACTGCTACACCAAAGAATCATGAGAGAAAGCCACAAGTATATGTAGGAGTACAACCACCATACCACTGCTGAACTATTATGACAATGCTGTAAGGCTCAACAAAAGCTGTCTGTCCTATGACCTGTACTACTGAACCTGAGGCTACAGGATTGTCAAGATGACTTACATAAACAACTACTCTCTGAGATGAGGCTAACATCACTTGTGGCAGATTGGCTACTTGGTACTATGATGACCACAGACAATGGTAACATATACAATGATATCTGGACAGAATTTTGTTAATTATTTATATGCACTTTATAAACCATGTAAAATCAACAAATGACATTGTGTCACTTTTCTTTTAGTCTGCCTAATTGTCTTCCTTCTTCAATGAACAATCAACAAAATACAAATACTAACATATCCATGCGATAGATGTTTCAGACAAAACAGTGGCACAAAATTCTTGATTTACAGACCATCATTTGTATAAAAGCATTGATAGATCTTAACTTCAGATTAAGTAATTTCTCTAAAATAAACTCTCTACTACAACCAAAGACTGCATATCCAAGTAAGTATGCAACGAAGTCCTTGCTAGTCTCTTCCACTCCAGCACAGGTACACTGCACAGGTGTGTTCTGAACAACAACAACAACGCAGCGAGTATCTCACAACATATCCATGACATTCATATATTCAACCTGTACCATACAGATATTTTTGTACGATACAATACATAACTTGATATGCAACAAAGTAATGACCTGGGGAGAAGGAAGAAAACTACTTACCACGCTGCCATAACTAATCAAACTCAATAAAGATGCACTGCAACTTTCAAGTACCGAGTCCAAAAATGCCAATGACAGCAAAGGATGTATGCATTGCATGGAGTGATTTAACTCAATACTTATGAAACATAATATTTCCAAGCAAGATGTTATTTACTGTTGAGTAGAACTCTGCTACTCTAACATCACGTATCCTTTTCCTATACAAAAGTGAACAAAGGACAAATGTGTTACGCCCATCAACACGATATAAACAAAACCTTCCCATGCAAGCAGTGTTATAGTTATTTTCTGCCCAATAGGGTTGTCTAGGGTCACCCAAACATCAGGTGTCACATTCATATACAACAGTTCACAATCATTAATTGCTAGACCGTTTCCCCCTAATCCACCTGTGCATAATTAGTCAGGTGGTCGCGGCTCAGACTTCCCACATATCACAGTAATAAAAAACCGCAAAGTTTATTCCTGCTCTGCTCACGCCATCATAATCAAGTAAAAGAAGAAGTAATATAACTTTATTTTCTCTTAGTTTTATTCCTCCTGGCGTGCCAGCAACCCCAGGTCAGCTGAGGACCCCTGACAGCTCCCTCCTCAACAGGTGAAGCACATTTTACTGCCTTAATAACCCGCCACAAATTTCTGACATTAGCGAATTTCACGATATTCTCACTCGATGGTGCCTGCTTTCCTCTTTCCTCCTTCTTACCTCCTGCAGGCTGGGAGGGTCCAGTGAGGTCATCCAGCTCATCTTGACCCTGCACAATTAATTCCCGGGCCGTGGGAGGAAGGAGAGGCAAGACTTTAAAAGCGAAAATAATATCCGAGTGACGAGTGGGAGGTTCAATATTCGCGAGTCTTTAGCCATTTCACGAGATTATTTTATTCGCTGGTGCCTTGACACGCTCCTCTCTGGCCTGGCTTAGCTACTGCTTCTTGCCTGTGGACTCCTACCTCACCACTCACTACAGTCCTGCATGAAGGAAGGGCTGTGGGGAAGAAATGAGCCGTGCAATGATACATAATGTCAGGCCAAGGTTTGTGTTCGGGTCGCCATTTTAGGCCAAATTAAGATCCCTTCAATCCACACACTGTACCCGCGTCTCCTTTTCCTCCTCACCGTCCACCCACTGCCACTCCACCAGGCACTCACTACCCCATGACACTTTTAATGCAGTCAGTGTCCCCGTCCTTACCTTCCTTATATTCGGAGACGAGACAGGAGGACAAAGCTGAAAGATCTTTTAGCGAGAAGAAATGTTCACCGCTGCAGCAGTACAGGCCGTGACGCCCCGCCTGTGTCCCGCCTCGACCAGGGCTTGGGATTAATGTGTTCTTCTCATCATGTTCATCTCGTGCCCTCCCAGGCCTTGTTCTAAGGAGTAAACACTTTTTTCTCAATGCGTGAAACAATTTATCTAAGATCTTGGGGTATTCCTGGCTTTTAATTCTTTCTCGCTAAAATTATTGAGGTGATTCCAAACGTACACTAGCTTCATGAGAGGGGAATTAAATGTATACTTTAAACTCGGGAAATTCACATGTGTAATGAGGGAAGTGGCGTGCATTACTTGGGTATTACATGGAGTGCCTCAGAATACCTTGTAGCTTCATTACAAGATAACACAAGCCACGATGACAACCCCAATCCTTCACTATTTGCTGTACGTAAAATTTAAAATGGCCAAATATCTCTTCACATCGCTAATGTCATGAAAGGTCTGCCCAGCCACATGTGGTGTATGGAAGACGTTTGATGCCATTGTCATTTTGCCGTGAGCTGTGCTGGTGTGTGGTCCATTGATTCCGTGCTTTACTGATTAGTATTGTTAATGGTTATCTACAAGACATATGCTAAAATACAACTGGCTATTCTGCCTAAAGCGTCTAATCTTTCCAGAAACGACAGTCAAATGTGTAGGCTATGAGTGTATATTGGCAAATTTCTAAGGATTGAATTGCTGGACACTTCAAAACTGCACTAGATACATATACGACCCTACCTTGGTAATACCCAATGTTATAACTCCATCCTTCACATGTACATTCCTATTACAGCCATGAATGACCCAGCCAGCAGCCAGTCTATTATGGTTTGCCGTTCACGCTCACTCATGCACAAACCATAGACGTCACTGTCAGCACACTCACTATTAACAGATACAATTGATATTCCACTTATTGATCTTGGTACAGTAGGAGGGTATGCTTCGGTACATGACCAAGCTTCCGCGGCCGCTGAGTCCACCCTCGCCTGAGTCGCCTCTCTTCCTGTAAGCGACATGTAACTCACTCTACGGAGGAATGACACCAAGGATATCATGAATGATTCTTAGAATCCTTGAATGACACCAATACCAGGGAAAATGTTCTCTGCTATAGTTATTGATCTCTACAATTCACCTCTCTTTTTCATTGGCCGTACACGCATCCACATCTACCACTTTCCTATTCTTTTATCATGCACTCAGCATCAATATGTTACCAGTAGGCCTTTTGTTGTCCCTGACCAGCATTCTCCTCCTACATAAAAACTCTTCCTCTTCCTCTAAACTGCAGTCCATGAATGATGGATATGCTATATGTCAAATCAGTCCAGGCTCATAACTCACCTTTCTGAAATTAGCCACAATGGCATTCTTCAGTTATTCTGAATGGAAGATAACCATCCACCACCACACATACATATGAGCATCACTCTCTGTAAGGCCACAATGCTGTGAAGTAGGAACTGAGAAGGACAGATATTTACCTCAGCCACCAACACACATGTTCTCTTATTTGCTCTCATTAGTGTTACCCTACATCCTCAAGTTTGGTACATAACATTGTATCATTATTTAGCCTCATCCTGAAAAAAAAAAAACAGTAAAACATAATATCTTATGACTAAATTAATTCAAGTGGGTCCTGTTGACAAAAAGCATACAAACATTACTAATTTATTTACAGGCTTTACACGCACAATACACAGCCACACACACGGTGGTTTGTATTATTCCAAAGTGCTTTTTCCCATCCCTCTGCCCCAGTGGCAATGGTGTTGGGTGGAATGAAGGGCACACCACTGGGCACCACACCTGTGTGCTGCATGTGTGTAGGAGCAAAGTGCTGCTGCCAAAAGCCTTCACTTCTGGTCACTATCATACATTTCATATAATCTATTATTTGTCTTTTTCTTCTCCCTGTACTCAAGCAGTGACATCATGATCACTATTACTGTTTTCTATAGTAAAGGTTACCCTTTCTTCAAAATTACTTATCATAAGACTATGTACTTTTCCCTTCAAAATTTTGGTTGAACAAATCTTTATAATCTGCTTGGCAGCCAGAGGGATCTCATTCAACCACAACAGTAACTTTCAAACAAGGATCTGTGGAACAATGATGAGCATGCTTCCCTATAATGTTAAGGAAAGAATAACATACAGGTCTCAAAACAAATTTTTGTTTGTAATGAGCTACTTGGAAATATTACAACTGACATAAATAAAATCAGAAGCAAACACTCTTCTTGCAGGGTTTGCCATTGATTAGAAGGCAAAGGAAAGATTATAACAAACTATACATCATATGAAACTACATGAGGAAGTGAATGGGCCAATGGTGGCACAGCATTAGAATAACCATCTTGATTCCCCTCCTCCTCCCCTATCCAGAAGACAGCAAAGGTGAAGAGAGTCGCTAACCAGACTCAGCAGCCTTGACCAGTTCCTCAGCCACCTCAACAGTGATGAGCGCCTCAGCCTTAGCCTCTTCAGTGGCTGCTGTGGAGGCAGCTGACTGTGCCTTAGAAAGAATGTCTCGCGCTGAAGCCAAGTCAAGTTCCTCCACGGCTGCGGCTTCCTCTGCCAAGATCTGGACTGTGAGAGAGAGAAGATAAGAATTCTGTATCAGGGGAAGGTTGTGAGGACAGTGGTAATGTTGAAAATGACTGCAGACAGAATAGTGTGCATAATGGGAAAGTTATAAGCTTGATGATGATTACAATGATTAAAAATTTGAGAGTTTTGAAAGATGGAAATAAAATTAATGGAGCTGTAATGTTTCTAGTGGCTCTAGTCTTTTATGCTTCATTTTTGATAATTTTGAAACTTGCTCTTTCACTTGTTTTGGATGCAATCTCAACATTTTTCAATAATTGCCAGCAATCAGCCAGTACATACCAGAAGAGTCCTGATTGATGGTAACAATGCCGGAGCTGACAAAATACTTCTTGGTAGTGCCAGCATCCTCAAACACAGTCAGCACTCCAGGCTTCAGCACAGCCAAGGATGGGACATGGGACGGCAGGATACCAAAGCTCCCAGAGAAGGCAGGTACATCCACTTGCCTTACGCTGGCCTCTTTGTAGAAGACCTATGCAGGCAACAATTATACTCACTTGAATACGCACACACACACACACACACACACACACATACATGAGTTTGTGACTTAGAATGGATTAAATTGTGTGATTTCTGTTCTTGTGCCTTATTACTCAAAACTGAAAGGAGTTTTGGATCTCTTCTGTCAGTCATGTCTTAATCATTTGGCAAATACATCAAGTGACAGCAGTCAGAAAAACTTGAGTTATTCACTCCCAAACATTGCTTTTCTCATCTTTTAAATACAGACAAGGAAATATGATAAAAGGCCTTTGACAACCAACATCCAACAGGAAGCCATGGTAATAAAAACAACATAGTGATAATCAGAAACTTTGTGATCACTACAAAAGATAAAGAGGCAGATGTGCTCACCTGGCTCTGGGAGGCAAAGGTGAAAGCCATTGGGGCATCAGAGTAAGCCCTGGTGCCAGCCCGGGCCACCTGGCGAGCCAGTGAGTGTGCTGTGCGGGCAAACATTCTGTGGGAGAGAAATATGTACTTGGATTGTAGTTCCTGGATGCATATCAAGAAAGTTAATAATTTGTCAAGCCTTTTGTAACACCTGTTCATGTTAGTTCTGTGATAAAATTAATCTGGTCAAATAATAATGAAAACAGTGTCCTTAAGCCTCTCCATTTGTTATTATATATCACAATCAAAATTAACTTTAGAGAAGATTTTCTTTGGGGAAAATACTTATTAGTAATAAATTTTGTAAATTGGATTTATGTTAATGGTCCTTATTTTCTGTCTATTTCCTTCCACACCTTCACAAAACCTATTGTATACATGTAATATAATACTATGAAGTGGCAAAAAAATGTCTTGATACAAAACACAATTCAAGATTTCTCCTGAGCCAGGGTTTTGTATTACCCCAGCAAGCTTGGGAGCCTGTAGGAATGTGGGATTTTGGACACAGCAAGACAAAAATGAGTATTTGAGGGAAATAAATCATCAAAATCACACACACACACACACACAAAAAAAAAAAAAAAAAGGGAAATATGTGCCCAGAATAACTTAGAATACACCCATAAAGTACATTTTGTAATCACAACATATCACAAACAATGTAAGAAAAATAAAATTATTACTGTGAGAACAAAAATCACTACTCTCCTTCACATATTCTAACACAACCTAACCTTTACTACTTCAGGTGGTTCTTGCATCTTATTCACCTGAAAATAGTTGTTTTCATCTTACCCTGCCTGACAACCCCACAGGTCCCCAAGCTGGTTGAGGGTAGAGGATCGGTGGCATTATTCTGCCATTTTATATCATTGTATTACATGTATACAATGGCTTTTTTGTGAGGCTCTTGAAGGAAATAGTTGAAAAATAAGGTGCCAGAGTTTTACTAAACCATTACTAGATTAAGAAAATTTGTTCTTTTATAATGTTGATTGGAAGGCAGTCAATACTTTCTGCATCCTAACAAATGTAAGTTAGATAAATTAAATACCAAAATAATGGTGTGCAAATAATCAATCAACACACTGCCTGATTAACTAATACATGTCCTGCTTCTCAAGAGTGCCAATCCTTTAGGTTCGTAAGAAATACTGATCATTCTAAATAGGTTAACAAATTAACTTTTCTACAAATGTTTATACAATGTTTTTCTTCCTTATTTCCCATACGCATGCCCTTCACCTATACTATTCATATCTAACACAGCTGTGAGTCATGGTAGTGGCCTCCTTGTTTTGCTTGTCTACTACTACCTGGAACGACTTGCAGCCACAGAGAATAGCGCATCCTCAACACACAAGTGACCAAGTGCAGGGAGCTCATGAAACACTCCCCACCAAACATACATATCTCTTATCACAGCTAACAGTGGTGTATGACAAACCCTTCACACTTCAGCACTCCTACACCTAAATAACGATGTTGTCAGGCAGAGCAGGGCAGCCGGCTCAGCTGATCTGCAGGAGGCGCCTTGTCTTGCTCCCTCTACCACGCCCACAGCTACGCCCACGCCTGACCCACAGTGAGGCGGTAGCTGTATGGCGTGGACAAGATACAGACATTAGTAGTTAGGGGCAGGGTTGCAGCTTACGTGTGTGTGTATAATGGGGCAAGGGCTGGCTAGAAGCACTCGGCTGACTGAGCTTCCTCGAACACCACCCAGGGGGAAGCACCGGCACTCCTGCTGATGGTGGTGATGATGGTGGTGATCCAGCAGGCTTCTTCCACTGAAACAGAGTAATAAGATATAATAAAAGGGGAATATAGTGAAAGCAAATACCAGAATCAATAAGACCTTAGGTTTCCTACAAAATAAGTACTTTCTCAACATGGTGATGGTGGTGGTGGTGGTGGTGATGGTGTACTATGAGGTAGTTTCCTCCTGTAATGAAAAGTGAATGAACTAAATTGAAAGAAAGGTAGTAAAATGAGAAATAAGTAAGACAAAATGGATGGCAGAGTAAACTACCTGCCAACAGTAGAGATTATAAAGACACCGGTACTTGAAGATGATGATGATGATGATAAAGACGATGGTGATTATAACGAAAAGACGATAGTAATGATGATGATAATGATGATGAGCTAGGAAAAAGCGGGTTATATTCATGTTATGCCAGCCATCACATAATAGTCTAGGCCTACCCAAGTAAATACATGATAATGATACACCAAAAAAAATTCAATAGAATGATGATAACAAGATACAAGAGTAAAAAAAAAAAGACTATGCACTAACTAACAAACTAACTTGTGCTAACAGTGGGTACATAACTCACTGTTTTTCTCTTACCTATAATTAATACCATGCAGTAATTTCTTCCTTTACAGCTTGGCATACCTGGAGAACTGGGCTATCTGCTTTATCATTCTTTCATATATTACCTTCCTGACTGCCTAACTATAGCCAAAAGGGAGAGCCAAGGAGCAGCAGGTGAGCTGTTAGAAAGAGGCAGTGACAAGAGACAGCGGCAGCGGCGGCCAACAAAAGTAAACAGTCATCGTGGTGCCGTCAGCCCTACACAGACAGTTCCCACCAGTTCACCAGTCCACCAGTCCACCATGGCCCTGGAATCCCTGCATGGCGTGGAGAGGTACCAGCACAAGTGGAATGAAGTGCAGGAGGAGGCGATGCTTCCTGAAATAGGGAACTTCACTAACCAGTACCAGCTAATGATGCCGCCGCTGCCAAAGGTGAGATTCTTGCTGCTTCTCTCGTATTGTTTGGATAAGTTGTAGTGAGTGTGTGGAAAATGTTTAGGGTTAGACCTCTTTATACTCATAAAAAATATATATAAGGTGATAGAGTACTTATTACAGAACATATCTGTGATGTTTTTAATGTGGAGATAGTTTTGTAAGTTTTTAATAAATAAATATTGCGGTGCTATTTCATATTACGTTATTTCGCTAATTTCTGATCAACCACCACAAAAACCGATTCCCAATATGCTCCCAAGCTTGTTTGCAGAGTTAGGAGGGGGATAGTTTGGAAAATGGGGGTGGATTATGAATTATAATTATTATGCATGATGATAATATCAATAAGGATACTACTATTGATGCTAATGATCTATCTTTATACCAGTCAAGTAACCCCACATAGGGTAGCCCAAACAGGGCACCACACACTCACATATGCACTCTTGTAGTCTCATCAGCAATAGTAATAAGCGTTATGATATAATTTGGAAGAAAAAATGTAAATATGACAAAAAATTTAGTAAATAGAGTTATGTGCCCCATCTTGATATTTAATGGAAAAGTGCATAACTAAACATTATGGAACATGCAGTATTCATTCCAAAGATGTTTTGTTTCCAATGTGAAATATTGTGAACCTTTACAAGACTGATGTAGGGTGTGCAGATTGCAATGTACTGTGGGTGGTGGAGTGAGGCCAGAAATGACTGAATGAAATAAGTGATATATAATCATTTACCATCTCAGGCGGAGTGTCAGGTGGGAGAGTATCTGGTGGATGAGACAGGACGCAAGATGAAACTGAACTACGCCCACGGCACCACCACACTCGGCTTCAAGTTCAAAGGAGGAGCAGTGCTGGCTGTGGACTCTCGTGCTACCTCTGGACAGTATATTGGTGAGGCTTGTTATTTGGTGATACAAAATTTATCATCTGGTGTCTATATTGATGGGTGCTTGATATTATTTGGACTTGTTGGTGTTCTGCATGGAAAAGAAATATACTGATGATAGTAATGAAGCCATCAGACACAATATTCACACCTTTTTTGTACACTCACAGGCTCAGGTAATGTAAGAAAGATCATTGAGATCAGCCCATACCTTCTGGGCACCATGGCTGGAGGGGCGGCTGACTGCACATACTGGAACAGAGTCTTGGCCAAGCAGTGCCGCATCTATGAGCTGAGGTGAGGAGGCCACACTACACGCTGGCCCGCTGGTGCTTAGGGTGGAGAGTGATGCATGAGAAAACTGCTGGATAATAAGCTTCATTGTATTTTGTGATACACATCTATAAAAAATGTTATATTTTCAGGAACCGTGAAAGAATTTCTGTTGCTGCAGCATCCAAACTGCTGGCCAACATGGTGTACCAGTACAAGGGTTATGGCTTGTCCATGGGTGTCATGGTGGCTGGCTGGGACAAAAAGGTACATCTCATATTACTATCTCCAAAGTACATTTCTTTTTATCCTCAAGTATAGACAATGTGAACTTTATTGGTGCAGACTGTCCTAACTTAATGACAGGGTTAAGAGTGGGATATGGTGAAGATCTTTTATGTGATTGGTGGGGACAGTGATGGTGAAAGGAGTAATAGAACATTAACAACAATATACAAAGTCTACAGCTGAATGCAAGACAGAATAGGGATCACTCAGCAGCAATCAAAATTGAATGTAAACATGATGGCTACTTAAGTTCCATTGTATAGAAGGTGTTAAAATCTCTGATCTCCAAGCATTTGTTAAATAGGATAGTCATTAAGTGATAGTTTGTATTTTACATAGTGTTTTATGGTTTTCACACTGTGATGGAAATCTATGTAAGCTTTTCATGGTTTATTCATTGTGTAATATTGTTTTTCCCGGTAACTAAACCTTGTCATCCAACACGTTTATTCAGGGTGCCGGGCTGTATTACGTTGACAGCGACGGCAACCGCATGCCTGGCAATGTGTTCAGTGTGGGCTCAGGTTCCCTCTATGCCTATGGTGTCCTGGACTCTGGCTACCGCTGGGACATGACAGATGAGGAGGCGTATGAGCTTGGGCGCCGGGCCATCTACCATGCCACTCACAGAGACGCTTACTCTGGCGGCATTGTACGCGGTGAGTGACCAGGACAAAGAAGAATAAGTATTGCTGAAAGATGTAAAAATACTTGCTTTATAATGAGTTGAGGAATTTTATTTTTTGTCTTATTGAATGTTTTTTATCCTACAGTTTACCACATCAAGGAGGGCGGCTGGGTGCGCATCTCAGAGCAGGATAGCAAGGACCTCCACTATGCTTATGCAGAAGGGAAGACCCTCACCCAGTAATACATTGATTAGGGATAAACTATCAGTAGGTCATTGTTTGTGTATCTTGTTACCTGAGAGACTGGATCATCTTACAGCAATCTTAATATAAATGTGGTAATATATTCAATAAAGTTCTTCATACAGGAATGTTTAACTATGATGTCTTTTTGAAGTAAAAGTGAATCTGATTTTTTGTATTATTTACTTTAGTGAAGATGAAAACTAAACTATATAAACTAAGAAAATAAATTTAAGTGGCTTTTATGAATTAATGGTCTGCTTTTCTAATGGCAACAATAACATCAATGTGATCAACAAACACCTCATATACTGTGGCCTACACAATACAGTGCTTGTCTGGGATAAAAGCTTAGAAACTTAAGCTAAACTTTCTTTAAAACCTGGTCCCACTGGGAGGGCTGTGGCAGTGATGAGTGCATTTTTCTCTTTTTGAAATATTATGAATGCTTGAGTTACCTATGAACACCAGTTTCTAGAAAGGGCCAGCAGAGATTATCAAGCAATCAAAGTTTTAGTTTATGCTTCATGTTACAAGACCTGAGGTTTGGAAGAGTTCTTTGCTTTACAAAGGAAACTTGGTACCCTGATAAGTTTGCAAGTTTAATGAATTGCTCTTACCAAAGATGTGCAATTCTGAAGGAATTATAAAGTTTGCAACTTAAGTGAATTCTGGGCCACTTCAAGATTTTTTTTATATATATTTGTTTTTAATATATAAAAGGGAAAGCATCATTTTGATTTCAAAGCTGCACAACTTTCCCTGATAAAAAGTTAATTCAATCCATCAGGTCACTGAAATTCATTACTAGTGTATATATGACTAATTTATAGCTGCTCGCAATCCTTATGAGAATATAAAACTTCTGAAGTTCAGGTAAATGAAGCTTGTAAGACTTACCAAGCACACAAATCCCAATAAAGAAAGTGGTGATGAATGGGTGAAGCATTAGCCGTGAGAAAACCCACCAGCTGTCACCCTCAATGCTGTGCTTTGTAGGTCCCCAAGAAATGGTACATTGGTGTGAACAATAATACCATCAACAAAATAGAAGTATTTGATGTTACTCCATCTCCAGTTTGAAAGAAAAGAACACACTTGTACCATTTCCTGCCAAGACCACAATCTACTTAACTAAGTTTTCATTGGAAATGATTATTCCCTGTTGGGGAAAATTTGGTTGGTGACTTGGGCTGAGACATTCCATCAAGTTGAGCCTCTCAGCCAGCAGGAAATGAACACACTCATATGTAAACTTTTGAAAGTATTCACTTGATCCATTCAGAAAAATGGAGATTCTTCTACTACGTATTACAATCAAATGCCATACTTATTTGAGTTGCTAAAAATGCTCTGAGATTCATCTTAAAATCACAAAGACAACCTTTGTTTCCAAAAATACAATGTTTACACAGAAACCTACATATATTCTGTACACATATGAACATGGACATTTGTTATGTATGTATAGGAGAGTAATAATTTATTTTGAATAGACATTACAGAATCATACACTACAAAGACTGCCTTGACAGCTAATGATAGTTTTGACTGAATATTCTCCATGAAATGACAATGTAATTTTCACTGCATCATGAACAAACTTGGTGCACTTTGACAAGCTGTATCACACAGCAGCACAAAAACAACAGCAAAATTGTGACCTAACTTTGGGGTGGGGGTGGGGTGGGGGGGGGGGAGTATTTTTTTTAAATGTTAAAGTTTTGATGAATTGAAGATGTGCCAACCTTAGCAGCTTAGCCTTCAGGGAGCATATTTTTGCTTGGATTTTTGTCTAGAAATACCAGAAATCAACATTTAGACCAATAAGGAATTTTACACTATGAGACACACCAGATGACAATTTCTTAAAAAAAAAGAGAAACCTTGCATAACATTAACATGACAAAACCTAAAGCTTGAGATCAGCCCAGCCCAACACATGTCATCATACACTCCCCAACAGCCACACACTGGGGTGCCAGCAAACTTCTTGTATCACATGATGCACAAAACCTGAATTTATAAGTGTAGAAACCACTCGGTTCTTTCTGTCTAAGCAAGCCAGTAAATGCAGGATGATCAGGGAACAAAACTAATATGCATGTCATCCCTGAAGTATGCTGCTATGCCAGATAGATTGTGTACAGATTGGAGCCTTTCTGAGCCAGCAAGGGAAAATGTCACCTTGCATGTTGTATATTGAAAACCTGTAGAGTTTTACCACCTTGCAACATATGATTTGCGCTCGACTAAAATGAAATGTGAACTTGCAAATGAGATATGCACTAACCTACTACTGTATACAATTTGTCTACATTATCATAAATACTGGTAACAGCAGTCAGTCACCTTAAGAAACATGTACAGGCATCACAGCAGGAATGTTGCTGCTCATGTGGAAAATACTGTTAATGAATTTCTACTTAAGCACAACCTCAGAGTCCTCCAGAACATCTGGAGCAGCTGCTGATGTCTGGGTGAGGACAGCACCAGACACCAATCAGGTACAAGCACACACACACACACACACACACACACACACACACACACACACACACACACACAGGCTTCTTCACTGATCCTCATATGGATTTCTTGGACAGCTTCTGAGTTGTGACTTGAATACCATGAACCAAAACATGCTACAGTACACCACATGTGCATGGAGGATACATAAGACAACAAAACAAGAACATCACAAAATAAATATCACAAGCATGTATCCAATCCAGCTCAGCTCAGCCCCACCCTTGCATCCTGATCACCTAGCGACCAACACTTTCTGTTGCTACTTATATGTACAACTTGACTGATCATCACCTCTTTATCCATATTGACTTGGGCAGGCTTGAATCTTCCTTCTGTCTTGTTTTTTGTATCATTCATGTTATGGTTTCACATCCTCAACAACCCCCTTCACATGTCATCTGTATTTAATAATCCTCATCTAAAATCTCTATTCTTCCTTCCAAGACACCATCATTAATTACTTTTAGGTTGCCAGGGTAATACTATTTTGAAAGTCATTATCTATACAGTCATCATCATCATCATCATCATCAGCCATACGGTAGTGGAAGTTAACTTACACATGCGCTGTCTACACACCAACATTCACAACCAATAAATAGCTGGATCTCAATAAAGATCTTATACAGGAACTTATACAAGGACCATCAACCTTACAGAAATGATAAGCAGACACCTATTTCACTTAGTAATAAAGTAATCACAGCCAGGCCTGATTGAAAAGTCTGTGAGTGACATCAGCACAGACTGAATTCACTCCATTAAGAGTCAGTCATTTCACAGGTTCCACTCCAGACAGACTGAAGAAGCCCACACACACCATGCACCTGTATGCTTCTTGTCATTATTCAAAGTCTGCCACTGAACATTCAAAGAAAATACACTGCATGACTAAAGCAGTAGTTGTGTGGATGACCACTCCATGGCTACATGGACGCTCAAGATAGCGGAGTGCACTGTTGCACTTTCTCAAACCAAAGTGCATGGTGCATTTATCTAGAGTAGCACACAGGATTGGATCAAAGCTCAATGTCCTGTCTCAATAATGAGTTTTATCTAACTTGGTTTCAAAATTGCTGATGCTTGCTTGCACCACCTCTGGCTTCTAACCTTCCCAAATGCCATTGTTTCAATTAGGAAGCTGAATCCTTTCTATTTATGTAACAAGAAGAGTTGTAAAAGCAGAGGAAAGTGTAGAGTACTTATCTCTTGACTGAGGGGAGGAAGGGTAGGGATGGGAAGGGATGTAGGAATAGTGTCAGAAAAGAAGCAGGTCTTTTCTCAAGATGTATCAAATGAATGCAAGTAAGTAGTTGTAGAAGCCCAAAACAATGAAGTGGAGAAACTAAAATTAAAACAGCTCATGAACAATAAGGTATATGGTGCAATGATTACTTCAAACACAGCTAATACATTGACCTGGAGAAACAATACACTTACTAAAGAGCCCGTTTGCAAACAACAGTTGTCCTTTACTGTGAAAGAAGGGAAGGAAGAAGATGAGGGTAATCTGGTTCATACCAAAGAGACAAATCCTGACAAAAAATTCTAGCAGAGAGGCATCCAGTGAATCATGATGAAAATGCAAAGAAGAGATGACAGTATCTCTGACCAAAGATGACACATATTCAACCAAGACCTGCCACATAAGACTATGCTGGACAATAAGGAAACAAAGGAGGATGGCAGAAGGATTAAATAGAGACATTTGTAAGAGAACAGCTTCCTTTGGTCCTCCCTAGCATCCACTGCCTCTACAGTGGTGCTATGGGAGGAAAGTGACATGATGGAAGGGGAGGAGGTAGTGTAGCAATGTCATGAGAGGAGATTGATACATATCAATTTCTAACAAGACACATCTCAAATATTTTTTACATCTGAAGTGACTTCATATCACTTCACAGACTCAATGAAATATACATATACTTCTGTAATAGTATTTTAACTTTGTAATTTTTTGTAGTAAATTCTTATTTTGTGCACTTGTATCTTGTTAACAGTGATTCAGGACAATAAATGTTGAGGGTGTGTCTGGTGTTGGTGCTCAACAACAAAGTTTTGCATCCCTAAAGAGAAGCAGCACAAAGCCTGTGTTCCTTGGCTGAGGTATTCTGTACAGAGTGTTCATCATTTCACATCTACACTGCAGGAGCTGACATATGCACTCTAATGCCTTGAGAAGGAGAGAGGAAACTTAAACCATTAGTGAGGTTGCTGGAGCAGGATGACTCCTTATGCCTGATACTAACTGATACTAACACTTCACCTGGCTTAGGATATGTGACTCTTACTTTGTAAGTTTAATTCTAAATGAAAATCTACAACAAAACCTACAAAAGAATTGAGTATTGATGCAACAAACTAAAACACATGACAGCAAACTGAGCTAAAGGAGCCAAAGGAGATAACTTATAATACTCCCGGTATGTAAATGTCTTTACACTTATTTTCTTGAGCAGCAGAATAAATTCAATATTTACATTATAATTACAACAACAACAAAAAAGGTTTCTACCAATTACATTGTAAGCATAATGACTTAAATTCTTAATAAAAACTATTTTCCTTATTCTTTTAAAAACTGTCTAGTACACAGTAACATATTCCATCAAGAAGGTTAACCAGTGACCTCTACACCACAAATAAGTCAGTCACAATAATATGAGAGTAGAGTACATGTAATGAATGTCTTAATGATTGCAATAGAAAAAAACAAGCTTAAGGAATGCTTCAAGAATAGCTGGTGGTATGGGAGGGACAGAGAGCCAAGAAATCTGGAATGGTTCACTGGGTAAGACTGCAATGCAGGACAAGGTGAGGACAAAAGGCATAATTAAGTAAATCAACCCACCAGGTAGTGAGGGAAGAATACCAAGGAAACACAAGACAAAAAGGGAATACCAAGGACTACATCACATAAAGTAGAGTCATAGCATGGTGAGATGAGTGGATGCTGATAGGCCAAGGTCACCACTGACTCTGATGATACAGAGCCTCAGGTGCCAAATGCCTTAATGACTAATGATGTGCTACTGTACACACTCACACGCACATACACGTACACACACAGGCACACAGACAAACACACACAGATATGCTCGCACATAGCAAACAGCACCTGCATTTTAATTATCTATATTTCATTCATTCCTGAGAAATGGCAAACTCAAAGACTACAAGGGTTCAGCATTGCCACCACGCCGCTGTGTATTAGTGCTGCAAGACTGTGACGGAAGTAGAAAGTATCAGCCTCCACTTCCATCATTCTACATAGTGTGGGTCACTCACTCCTCACTTTGCTGCCAACAGAGGAGTGCATCTCACACCCATACCTGGCTGGCAAAGATTTCTCTAGTGCATTTGTCTTGGCTGTATCAAGGATGAGAGGAGCAACAAGTGGTGGTGCTGAGGGAGAACTCGTGGCACTGTATAGGATGACACCCACAAGAACAGGTGAGTTCTTCAGAAGGTGTGAGCATTGCGGCAAACTCCACACCCAAGGGCAAACTCCTCCCCTGTGGGTGGATGCTGGACATGCAGAGGGCATTCCTCCCCCTCCAGCTGCTGAGCACGAGGACCTGCAAAGAACATGCACAAATTCACCTTAGTATTCAGGGTAATTATGTATTCACACACACACATTTCTCTCTCCTCAGGAAAGAGAGAGAGAGAGAGAGAGAGAGAGAGAGAGAGAGAGAGAGAGAGAGAGAGAGAGAGAGAGAGAGAGAGAGAGAGAGAGAGAGAGAGAGAATGCTCAAAATTAGATATGCAGCAACAATATCATCACTAAATGAAAAAAACATGAAGACTAGAAAAATACACACACACACCCAACTGACTAGTTCCTTACCAGCGGGGCAGCGGGGCAGCTCAGCCTTGGGTATGTTGGTGACTCGCTGGAAGTCATCATGGCAAGCGTTGCAGAAGTGGGTGGTGCCGAAGCAGAAGAAGACGGCAACGGAACAACAGTAGCGACACTTGTACTCTAGGAAGTCAGTGCCGTGTTTGGGGCACATCTGAGCACGTGAGACGTCAGAACAAGCGCCGCATACCAGCTCCCTTGGGTCATACTCGTCTCCCAGCCCTGCCTCAGCATCACACCGCGCTTCTCCACCATAGTATGCCTTGCAGAAAATAGATGAAAACAATAAAAAATCAAGTAGGTTATCCTGTAAGGTATGTATTTAAAATGAACTAAATGTGACAGTAAGAAGACAATACCATATCTTATCTTATGCCTCAAATGACAAAAAAAACTTTAGAACTGTGGCCTTAGTTCTTAACAACTTCTCATAACAACTATTTTCAAAGGTCACAAAAATGATTCTTGTGTTTTTCAATGATGATACATATTGTTCATTGAATTATCACTAGTATAATAAAAATACACTTGAAAACAAGAATGACCTGCAACACAGCCTCTGTAAAATACTGGAAATAAGTTGTGGCCGGGTGCAGTTTGAGAAGTTAAGAGAACCAAGAAAAAGAGAAAAATAAAAAAGGGAAATAGAAATAGGGAGCAAGAAATGTCTAAGAATATTGAGGTGTGAGGTGATGCAAAGTGCCTCCAGGTGTCCTTACCTTATTGCACTTGAAGCAGACATAGTAGGCATAGCGGTCCATGGCGAAGGCTGCCGGGTTGTTGTGGTAACGTGCACCAGGAGTGGATATTGCCTCGGCACGGTGCAGACCCTCATACTCTAGACGCATGAGGGCCTTGCGCCGCACGTCCTCGTACAATGCCAGGATTGGACTGAGCAGCTCCCCCAATACATCGTGGCTCATGGCAACCTGATGGTGGTAGAAGTGGTGGTTAAGTAGGAGTGTATGAGAGCCAACCCAAATGAGAGGAATGCAGGGGGGGGGGCAAAAAAAAGGAAAAAAAAAAAAAATAAAAATAAAAAGGAAAGGCCCACTTCAATACCAGTTGCTAAAAAAGAAAAAAAGTTAGAGGTGATGTAAAGTTAGTTCTTTGCCATGTTGTGTCCAACTGTGTTACAAGAAACATCCATGTTGTGAGTATTGGAGCATGATGGAGAGTCATGCAGTGACTCACCTTACATATGGGACACAGGGAGAAGGTGAAGGTGATGCGAGGTCCAGGCCAACGTCTTGTGAGTACATTGCGACAACAGTGGGCATGGAAAACGTGGCCGCATTCAAGCTGTGTCGGAGAGAAGTTTGGCAGGACAATGTTAAAATAAGTGGCCAGTTCATCATAGAACACAATAAAAATCTAAAAATATACGTCACATCACTGAACACTACTCCAGCTTTCCAATACATGAAACTGAACAGCAATTACCAACAGTTCAGGATGAGAGGTGCATCTTTCATCAATTGTGAATGTAATATGCCTCTGTAAAGCAATAGTAGTTTGTGTTCCACAGGAGAGGGGATAACCATGAACCTTAATGTGACACTTTACATTCCTCAAGCTGACTCCATAAATTTTTTTCTTTGTGTGGTGAATTGCTGACTACACACTGCACACAAGCTGCACACTGAACTTCAGGACAGTTTTTTCCATCTTTCTGGGAGAAGACTATCACAACATCACACAGCGGCAATGCTTCATGATCGCCTCACAGATGGATGGTAGAAAATCTTACAAACCTGAATTGCTGGAGCAGCAGAGAGTGCCTCTGAGAAGCAGATCATGCACATGTCATCTGCATCTTGCTTGAGAGATGGGTTGTTGGAGCAGCCGTGCAGGCAGGGCAGGCAGGTGTTTTCTCCCTTCAGGCCTCCACACAAGTGGCCACAGTCATGGGTTCTCACACACGCCTCTCGACTGTACTCCTTTGGGGACAAACAAGATCCTGGTTTACTCAGTGACCCTCAAATGTTATTTGTGAGACTCATGGTGATACTGGAAGCCATGTTAAATGAAAACAAAACAAAACATTTTAGTTTTCTCACAACATGAGTAGTAGTAGTCAAGAGAGGTATGGTTTTGAATTATAGAAATAACTTCTTTCCATAATTTTCTTATCATTCTTCTTATGGAGAACACTGATACTTTACCAAAAAACGTATGACATATCAGAAATTTAATATCAATTCAGTATTGTTACTCATGGCAGAATGTGTCTATCAAAAAACACCTGATATGACACAAGTGTGTCTTGTCAGCATTGTAACAATGATATAAAGCATTTTCTTCAAAATAAAATCTTACTTGTTAAGTAGAAGCTCCATAAAAAAGTGTTCACTCTAAATATGGAAATAGATATGGTGTTAGTGTATTTCATGACACTTTAGAGTGACATAGTAATGTAATCAATCCTCTGACATTGTGGGTTCTCACTTGGCAGTCTGAGTCCTGACACACAGGTGCGGGGGACAGAAGGGATGGCTGGGCCGGTGCACCACAAAACCGGCAGGTGGTGGCCGCTACAGAGCCTCGAGTGCGCTGGCTCTCGCCTCTCAGTTCCAGCATGGCCTTCAGGGTGGTGGAATCAGCCAGGGCCAACAGCCAGAACAGCTTGGTGCGGCCACACCCCTCATGAAGGTCCACCTGGGCCACAATTTATGAAGGAAGGATGAAAGGGCAAAAAAATTATAAACCAAGGATCATGAAACAAATGTTCTATTCAAGCACATTATCCAAGCTGACACTGTAAAAAATTTCCATGCAGTAGATCTATTCAGTGAAAAAAAAAGAAAAAAGAAAAAGAAATCTTGTATATAACTTTTTAGGGACCGGAAACCTAAGTAGGACTATATTTTCAAGCAGCTTTTGTTTTGCTCTTGGCCAGACTCCCTTCTTGAATAAAAAAAAAGTTCACATTTTGCCTTACGAATATGAGAAACAATCTTTATTTTTATGCCATATTCCTCACACACCCACTTCACAGTTCACCATATTCTAGCTCTATGATCAACTTCAGCTTTTGTGCTACTGTTGAATTCACCCTTTTCCTCTCTTACACTTTTCTTCCAGACAGCAAAGTTATAGAAACTCATGATAATTCAAACAACATATAAAACAATGATTCACACTAAGACAAATGGCAACTTTTAGGCAGAACAGGTGCAGTTTATTAGTATGAAGGGAAAGGATGAGTCCTGAGATTGTGGGAAGGAGGGCAGACCTCACCTTGATGGCCTCCTGCTCCTGGCGGAAGACGGTGCGGTGGTGGTGTCTGGTGCGGCGGTGCAGGTGAAGGATGCGGTCACACTCCCCACACAGGTTACTGCTGCACTCTTCACACAGGATCATGGCCAGCGTCTCCCCGTCATCGTGGTTCTCACAGGTTGGCTGGGTGGTGCACCAAAGAACAAGAAAATGGGAAATTGTTTCCTAGAATGAACAATCTGTCCTTTATAGAGAGTATATCTAAGTGTGATATGTATAGTCTTTATTCTTTTTGTCAGTTTCCGAGACTTTTTATCACGGATCACTGATAATGACATGGCCTCTATGTCAAGAGGTTGAAAGGAAATGAGGATGTAGTTTGCCATTGCACTCATTAAGTTATTCATATTGAAGACATGGTTTCCCATCAACTGCCCTGTCCCAGTGGAAATACTCTAACTTGATAATTGAAGAGAATGAGGATGGAGACACAGCAGTTGTGTGGAGAACCTACCCGGGGCTCAGGGTTGTGTGGATCCCCAGAAGAGGTAGTGGCCTGCCAGTGCTGTGAGGAGAGGGCATCCACGTGGTCAGGGTGCAGCACACACAGTGATGCCAACGCCAGCCACAGGGTTGGTGTGGCCAAGCAGGTTGCAGCACAAGACCTGTCACTCTCGTGTAGTCGGGTCAAGTTAATGATGTTTTCTGCAATGGCTGCCTTGCTGACCTTGGCCCAGGTATCAGAAAGTTTCCCCTGCAATAAAGTTTCTTTTAGTGTTAATCTTTTTCTCCATGCTATTCCTTAATTCTGTTCATAGATAAAAATTATTGTTGTCATTTCCCAGCCAGGTCTTAATTCCCCAGCATAAAGCCTGCTTCATCTTACCATGGACATGTCCCTTATGAGATTAATGATGAGATCAGCCTGCTTCTGTGTGGTGTGTCCTCTCAGCCACCAGCGTGGTGAGTTGGCAGCAGGTGTGGGCATGGCCGTGGCCAGGGTCACTGAGGTCACACCACCCTTGCCCTGGGCCACTGTTATCTTCCCCCCATCACTGCCCTTGGTTTTCAGTTGCACTGTCAGAGCCTTGGCAATCACCGCAAGGAAGACATCAAGAATTCCCTGCCTGTGAGAGATACAAAGCAAGATTATGAATAAAGATAAAATCATCACAACTTTGTAGAACTGAATTTTCTTACTAAAGTAACTTTCTATTGTTAAATGACTATTCATATAATGCTGATATTGTTTTCTGAAACTGAAAACATTTCTCTTATGGAAACATGCTTCATTACAAAATACTAACTTAAAGAGAAGTTTAGAATACTAATCTGAGTTGTTGATATAAAAGACAAAACAGGATAAGAAAAATATTTCTCCATCTAGTGAACATTTTACATTAGCTGGTTAGAAAGGAAGGAAAGCACTTACTTGTGTGGGTCAAAGGCTGTGTCCTGGTCCTGAGATGCTGTGTGGAGGGCGGCATAGTCATGTGCCGGCAACACTTCCACTCCGAGAATCAATGCCAGCGACTGCGGTGGCACATCTGCCAACATGCGCCGGAAGAGTGCCACAACCTGAGGATTATGTGCCACAATTAGGAAACCGGCAGCACATTTCACAGTTTTGTTCTCTGATTTGTTACAAAAAAACTCTTACAAGTAAGAAATAAAATGTAAGGCTTTAATACAGTTACAAATGATGCACTTGTATAGGGTGATAGTTGTTTTCATAATTGTGAAGTAGAAAGATGTGTGGTGTGAAAACAGATGGCATATGTTCTTGATAGGCACAGGTACTTCTTCATAGTAAAGAGGTTAATTGATGGAAGTCTGTGACCTTAACTTTCCCTCACCTGCCGCTGCACTCTTGCTGAGCCGGTGTGCAGAAGGGATAGCAGGTGGCGGAGAAGGTGATCCTGCTGTGCCAGATGAGCACGTCCTACAGCCGAGCCACTCAGGGCCAGTACCATGGAGAGCATCTCAAAGCAGTAAGTGTCTGGTGCGCTGTGCTGCCCTTCTTCAGGAGTGCCTGGTGTGCCCAACGTCTCACAGCTCAAGCTTGACTCCCACTCCTCCCGGGCACGCACTGTCTCCTTCCGGATTGCTTGTACAATATGGGAGCACACCTGGCCAGTGAAAAAATTGGATGCATTACCTCAGATGTTGAATGGCGTGTGTTAATTTGCAACTCATGACTCCTTACTCCATTCCACTACACATATATTATTCCACATTATTTCATAGATATTCTGACCTAATTGTTTCTAAGAATGATTTATTACTATCAATCTTACATTGGTAGTCTGTTATCATGGTCAAATATTTATCATGACCCTGCCTGCACTTAAGGGAATGATTACAAGACTTCAAAACTTAGTTAAGAATTTCAAACATGTGTCAAAGACAAACCTGCTTCTGTAGATGTGTGAGCTTTGACCTTGAGAAGAGGATGCCAACCATGTGTTCCCTCAAGTCATTGTTGCGCTCCTGATGTTCTGCCGCTGCCATGGCTCCGGCACACACCTCCCGGCCCTCCACCCCCTGGCAGGCTCCCTCTGCTGTCCTAATGAGGCGCCCAAACACCTGCAGGAGGGATGCTAGTTAGTTAAACTTTCCAACATGAATAAAACATCTTGCTTTGCTCCACATGATAGAGGAGTGAGAAGACTGGAGTAAATAAGGATGAAAATGGACAGATACAAATCAAAAGTTTCTACTGTGAGTTCCCACCTTGAAAAGTGTTTCAAGGAATAGAGGTTGGCATAAACTTGATTTCAAAGAGTGACAGGACCAGCTTATAAGGACGGGTACTAGTAAATATTTCTCTGGTGGTTATCATCTTGAGGGAGTTTTGAGGAATAGGAATCAGCATAGAATGATTTAATTCCAGAAGACAATATTACTGAAATGTTTTTGAGGAGACCACACCAGTCTCATTAAAAAATGTATAATTTTCTGACTAGTATAATCTACAATAATCCTCAGACCAGTACACACACTGTTGTAGTATAGTAGCATTGGTACGGTCAACATTTTGGGGAGGACAGATGAAAACACACATTACTGACCACACAAATTTAGGTGATGAGCAAAATCTAATGTGGTGCAGAGACAACAGAGTGGCAGCTGTTACCTGTCCGGTGATAAGGCGGAACACTTTGAGGGTTTCCTGCTCACAGGCGCGGTGCTGTATGGTGAGTGGTGAATGCTGGCGAAGGGGCCTCACTCCGCCTCCCTCACCCTCACCGCTGCCCAGCACTCGCACCTGCCGCACCCGCACACTTTGGTCTGGCCCACGCAGCTCCACCACCATATTAGTGACAGCCTCACCTGCACCGATCACAATGATACTGGTTACTTCCTTATTCATTTGAGTGTTTTCTAGTGATCCTGTTTTTTATTTGCTTCACAGGAGCAGAAATCATGTTGTTTCCTGACCTAAAGATATCTTAATGATTAAATAGTCTACATACTTATAAAGCATCAATATGCATATACCATGTTGGCAATTCCTCAAGGGGAGACCCACACACATCAATCATATTGTTAGTCCTGTCAGATAGTTTAGTAGTATACTCCAGTTTCTGCTGTGTGTATTTATAAGAACAGATTAACATATCTATTAACATATCTACTGGGTTAAGAATCCCACACAAGGAGGTCTCCACAGAGCACCACATACAGTACTCATACACATAACATTCACACCATTACCTTTCAGTGAAAAGGGATAAAAATTATATCATTTGTGATTGAAAACAGCAAAAACTCATCAAGAAAGAAAGAAGAAAACCAACACATCAGTGAGAGAAAAGATCAAGCCAAGCAAGCCTCACCCAGCAGGACAGTGTGTAGCCAACCAGTAAACCTGCTCTCCAGATCCACCTTTCTGGCAACACCCATATCCTCTCCACCACTGCCACACTTGAACACCACACTGGACACCTTGTTCTGAAAGGAAACCAACAACACATGTAGTAGTGATGCTGACTGTTACTAAGCTCTTTATTGTTTACAATTGTTTCCCATAGTTACTTCACCTATGTGATAAGCAAATATTCTTGTACTATACAGAAGACTGAGATTATATTTTGTATCTCTTCTACTTTGAATGTTATTTCGCTTCTAAAGTTGTAATTTATAGTTCTTCTATTTTGAACATTCTTTTGTCTATAAGACTGAAATTTTTACCTCTAGTATTTTGAATTTTCTTTTGCTTTAAAGACTACAATCCCCAATTCTACTCTGTACATTTTCTATTTCTAAGATTGATATTTCTTCTTCCATTCTTAATTTTCTTTTGCCTATAAGATTGCATTTTCCACATCTTCTATATGGAACATTTTCTTCAGTGTATCAAGAGCCCTGATTTGAGGGTAGAGTAAAATCAGGAGACCCACCCCAAGGTCCCTGCAGTTGTCAATGTGGATGTAGATGGTCTGTGGGTGGATGGAGGCAGGGCAGGTGATGGTGAGTGTCTTGGTCTTGTTGCGGTCCTCATCCCCTGACTCCCAGAAGGTCTCAGTGGAGGAGTCAGTGAGAGAGGGCACCATGGCCTGCCTGCTGGACGCCCGCACCTCACACTCGCTCATCAGGTCCCGCAGGCTCTCCACAGTGCTGGTCACCTGCGCGGCGGACCAGCGGAGGCGGTCAGGGCAGGGGGGGTGGGAGGGTGTCTGCTATTTTGGGGAAATCAAACCTCAGCATGCAGAATTTTGTTTTGAGTGGGGCAGTAAAGACATACTAGGTCTTTAAAATTATCAAAAAAGAAAATAATGTTTCACATTTTGGGTGTGATTACTTCAGTGGACTTTTATGGTGGGGTGAACGCATGCACAAAACCTTGAGTTTTTAAAGGGCAGGTGCTACAATGCAAAACATTTGGGTTTTACAAAACAAAATTTTGAAATCATTTTCTTAGGTTGTCCAATGCAATGATCTTAATCAAGTATATTAATATTCCAATTTCTTGTTTACTCATTGATTCTGATATGCTACTCTCAACTTCCTGCTGGCTCCTGGAAGACACAATGAACACTTGAGGCTTGCCATAGCAACCAAGCCACCAGCAGAAGCTATGAGTAAATAGGATGCTGAGGACAAACATCACTCCCAGGTAACACACAAAAACACATGAATGAAGAGAGCCAGTAAAAAAAATAAACAAGTAAATTTCAAAATTGAAAGGGGCAGTCCACTGCTCACACAAAACTAGATAAAATGTCAAAATTATAAACAAATAAAATAACTGTCACATGGTGATGAGGGTTGGGCTGTGCATTCTTAGGAATTGAAACGTAAAAAAAATAATAAAAGGCAAAAAAAGAAACACGTCTAAAGAGATTCTTCAAACTAAAGTTGGATAAAAGAGAAGCATTCTCCAAATCTTAATTTTCAATAAGACAGCCTCTTCTCATTGTGCAGTGAATGTATGCATCATGTCATACTACCATAAGAAATCCTGTATGTGATATGACATGACTGACAGTGTGGTTCACTAATGCTCTCCTCGGTTATCACTGCAACCTGTCAATAATCATCTCAGGCCTCAGGTCCTCACCCTACTTTGATCAGCGCTAAACAAAGGCTGAGACGACACTGATGAATATGACAGGTGCTATCAATCAACTTAATTTTTTAACAGAGAATTTTGGTGTTCAGAATACTGTCTTGCTTTATTTGGCCATGATGCATCATTAACAATCAGGATACAATAATACTTACACCAGAGGTCGGCACTCCTGAATGATCACAACAACCTCTTGCTTAACTTACACACTGCACTTTCCCTCCCTGACAACTCACCGGGCCATGACTCTCATACATGGAGGCCACCCCTTCCTCCCCGGCCCCCAGCACCTCCTCAGACCGGGACAGGATCTTGGAGATGTTGGAGAAGACATGGCTCTGGTGTAGGAAGTCGTGGTCAGAGGGAGTGAAGCGCAGACCCCAGCACCTGTACAACAATGGCAGAGAGTCCAGTGTAAAAATATTGCATAAAATCATTACAAGCATCTACAAGAAGAAACACAATTAACAAAATACATATAGAATAGAGCTTACAATTTCTAGTTAGTTTGGTAGTGGTTGTAGAGTGAGAAGAAAAGTCTTAGAGTGGACAGTGATTAAGGAGAGATGTGTCAATTAACAAGAAAAGGATTCAATAACAAAATGCATTGTTTTAACTCATACTGCTAATAAAATGGAGACTATACTTACTTCTTCGAGCCAAACATTAACTTTATATAGATATGTTTACAAAGGTACTCCCTATAAAAATGTTGTTCAGTGAAATGAGTGAATATTGCTTATACAAGTATATAAAATCCTGAAAAAGGTTTGTGTGTGTGTGTGTGTGTGTGTGTGTGTGTGTGTGTGTGTGTGTGTGTGTGTGTGTGTGTGTGTGTGTGCAGCATTGCCTGGCTCACCTGACAGCCATCATCTGGAGGGGTGATCCAGGAGGCAGCAGCATCATGAGGTCAGCCACTGTCTGCAGCAGCTGGTGGAAGATCTGGGGCAGGGGGTGGACAGCATCGCCTGCCAGAGTGACGTCACTCAGTGGGTGTTCCAGCACCACCATCTCTCCTTCCTGCTGCTGGTTCACCAGAAGGGAAGTAAAGGACATTCATATTACTCAAACTATTTCTAATAAAAATCTATTATCAATGTTTTTTCTTTTACCTTCAGTATGTATCTAGTTACTGAAATATACCTATCAGAGCTGGGAGGGACTTTAATCTGTTCAGGTGTGATTTTGACTTAGTACTTTGCTGCCAGATCTGGTGTAACTGCAACTTTGCAACTCTATTTTTGGTGACCCTTTCACCAATGCAACTTTGACTTTCTTACAAAGCAAACTTCACTGCAACAAGAGAAACATGCTTTTATGAGGCAGAGAAACACATATTTATTATTTCCTTATTCTTCTGAGGAAAAAACACAGCCTAACTAAAATCTACAAGCCCTTCCTCCCCTCCTCCATGTCCTCCTGGCCCATCACCAGCTGTGGCAATTTGAGAAAATTGTCTTTTCAACCTTACAACTTCAAAATTCAAGGTGTGGTAAAATTGCAACTTGGTACCACAACGTCCAGCTCTGATACATATGATGATCAGTATTTTTCTTTCTCTATTTCATCTCTTGCTCAAGTCCCCCTCAGTTCCCTCCCAGCTCACCAGGTCATGCGCCTTCTCCCTCTGGTGGTGAATGTGTTGCTGGTCCTGGAGATGGGGTTCCTCCTGGGGTGGTGCAGGGGCTCCATGGTGGGGGCTGGCAGGGGTGAGTGCTGCCACAAAGCACCACAACAGGTCATGCAGGCAGGTAGGCTGGGTCACACTTCGCAGCAGCCAGTTCAATGCCTAAAGAAAGAATGCATACAGGTGTGTGTGAAGTATAGGAAAGTTTCCAGCCTACAAAATCAAAATTGCAAGTGCAAATGGTTGGATACCATGAATGATGAGCAGATAGTCAGGCTAATAATAAAAGGATTTGAAACTAGGTATGGTTTTCTTTTTAAGTAAAACCTTATCTGTGAATATACTTACCTATATGTGATTACACTATGCCTATCTTTCCCATCCCAGCACAGAAAAATGATCATTTAGAGATTGTTCCATGGTTACTTCTTCCTTATCTTCCACCGTGTGCATGCACAGAGGCAAGCCACCCAGAATGGTCAGTCATTTAGACTACACAAAAACTTAAAGGGCAGGAAAGAAGGGAACCTCCTCATGTAACTTTACACAGGTAAGTAGATTCACAAAAAATGTTTTCACTCTAAAAACTGTTTTGTTGCTACATATACAAATACCTGTATATAATTACACACACACACACACACACACACACACACACACACACACACACACTTCAAAATATGAACTTGTGAACACAACATGATATTTCATGGTTGTTTGTATCTATGAATGTCCATAAGTAGGATCTTCGTATCTTGGGGAACTACTTTACTACATTTTTATACACATCAAACTCTACTTTCCTTGAGGCTCCCCTGTCTTGTAGCATGTTATAATATAATCTATTCCATGAGCTAAAAAAATGTTTAAAATTCATCTTCAGCTAAAGTACTTGGGAAATATGAAACAAATAAACAGTATAAAACAATACAAGAGAACATCCTCAGCCTTGCCCTGACACACACCTGCATTGCATACACACGCGCCGCTGCCTTGCGAGTTGCATGTCTCATTGCAAAGGCCAGTGTCTCCAGGTCATGGTTCTGGAAAATGAAGGCCATGATGGGTCGGATGATGACCTGGCGTGCTCGCCCCCCCGGGTCACCACCAGGGCCGCCGCCACGCTCAATGGAGGTGGCCAGACGCTCCAGGGCAGCCGAGGGATGGACCAGTAGTGAGCTTCCTCCATCTGCTGGGAACAGAATAGGAGGATCATCACTTTGGCAGTCTTCCTGGGGATGTTGCTGTACTCATTCTTCAGGTTTTCATCAAGTTGCTCTGATAGATGATGTAATGAATATTGTGTGCTGCTGCTGCTTCATACCTAACTCTTGAGGCTACGTTCTTACCATGAAAAGAACACGTTGGCCTAAAAGACAGGTATTCTATTAATCCTAACTGGCTTCGCACCTGCATTCTCACCACTACTGTTGTTCCGTTTCCTCAACACAACAACAGCCTTCTGGTCCTGCTCGTGGTGGGAGGCAGAGGCTGAGGCGGCAGCAGAAGTCCAATCCTGACCAGAGGTGCCCACATTAACTGATATGGAGCGATGGAAAGGCCGGCCACGAGGCACCTCACTGTCTGACGCTGGTGACTCCTGGTGTGAGGCTTCTGTGGGGGGACGTGGGGAAGACAGTCAGTAATTAGTGTCCCTCATCCACTCCCCCTCCTGCTAAAGACTGAGCATCCTGGTGAGCTGCCATGAAGTGAGTAAGGTCAACAAATAAACAAACATGTGGAATTTTTGACAATGACAATAATGGAGTAACTCTAATGTAAATTCTTCACAGCTTAGAGATATTGCCAAATTACAAGAATCTCCATTGGTCCTTCTTTATGCATTACAATATCTGTTTCACTCAATTTCTATAACACATTCTGATTATATGCACAGGCAGTATCATCATCTGGTTCTGAAGTGTTCTCTATCACAATAAAGCTTTCGATGTCAGACAGAGAAGTTAGTGCGCAAAACTTGGTTGTCTTGGCCAAGGACAACCAACTGCATACAAAAAAAGCCTACTGAGGGTGGTAGTTCACAAGTGTAAGATAAGAAATATCAACCATACTTAGAGAAATTGCAAGAATCTAAACACCAAGTAATAATGGTTCTTTTGGTTCCCATTGAAATAAAAGAAAACTGCAAATAAGCTGGTCTCCTCCTCCTCTTTTGCCTTCACCTCCCATCCCTCTTCTCTCAGCAACCATGCAATCCCTACTCTTGTTCCCCTCTCTCCCATCCCTCTCCGCATTACAAGATATCCGATCTCTTGTCTCCCTATTTCTCTCGTCTGGAAAAGCATATCCATTGCCCTTACAACTAGAACTAATTGAGGTGTGTGGCTCAGAGCAACACACACCTGGGGGAGAGAATGGAGAGTGTTCTCGGTGGTTGTTGTCCCGAGACTCCCCAGAGCTGCTCCTGTAGTCTGCGTTGTCACTGGTGTGGAAGGTGTGGTGCAGCAGTAGGTCCTCTCGCAGCTGGTTGAGGTGCTGCTGCTGACAGTTGAGTGTGTGCAGGCACTGGAATGCAACCTGTCACATGCAACAATAGTATCAGTATTTATTAGCTAGAGGAATAATTGTTTCCTAATCTAAACTACAGCAACTAACATCACTTCAGTCAGTCAATCTACATGCTGGTCTTATGAGCCACTCCACACCATTTCATAGCCATTCCACTCATCCCATCACCACTCCACACTAACAACCATTCATTGTGACTCAGTCATGGAAGCTGCCCTGTCACTGTTCCATTCCTTATTATCTGTACTACATTCATTTCAGTCTTCCCAACAAAACAAAATCATGCACATATGTACAAAGAAATTATAAAGGTAAGCTGAAAGAAGAAGTGTATTCATGTTTACATAGACTGTGTATGGTATAAAAAATGATATATATATATATATATATATATATATATATATATATATATATATATATATATATATATATATATATATATATATATATATATATATACACACATACAAGAAGGGAAAACCAGTAACAGGGAAAGAGTGGTAAAATGTCTCATAAGGAATAGTAAGAGATTTCTTTAGGACAAATTTCCTAAAAAGAATTGAGAGCTTCCAGAAAAAACATCCATTAAAGACCACAAAGATCATCACATTAGTCATACTACATTGACTGCATCAGAAAGTTTGTTTGTTTGTGTCTCCCACCCTAAGAGTTCCATCCATCCAGTGGTATCTCACCTTGGGGAAGGGGCTGTTGTCGGGGCTGAGCTCTGAGACACAAGGCATGACACAGGGTGACCGCCTCATCAGGTTGGTGCGGGACAGCAGTGCCGGGGACGCTGCACTTGCTAAGTCTAACAAAAACATGGCATTGTTCCTCATTATTACATGTGCATCCAGCTGAGGCAGAGGTGAGAGAAGCTTGCTATTAGACTTTCTCTTTCCTTTACCATTACTAGATTTATTGCCAGCAAACTGACTAAATTGCCCCTTGTGTCTGTTGCGGCAACTCCAGCACATGTGGAAGCAGCCACGCACTGCCTCGCCACATGGCTGGGACACCCGGTCCTTGGTGGGGAACACTTTCCAGCGTGTGCCCACATAGCCACACCCCTTGGAGGAGGCACCACACCCAGGGTGCACCGTCCGAAAATGCTGTTCAGAATTCTCCGAAGGAACATTACAACCACATAACTCACACACGCCATCCTCCTCCTCTCCAGCCACTGCTGCCGCTGCTGCCTCAGCACCAAACATAGGTATGCTGCTGCTGGAGGAAGATTTTTTCTTGTGCTTCTTCTTCTCACGGTCATTCTTGTCCTTCAGCTTGTCAGCCTTCTTGAGGCGGGCAGGGATGGTGGGTGATGGCAGGATGATCTGCTGGGCCACTGCCTTGAGACAGCTGGTGGTGAGCTCCTCCCACAGCAACACCACATGGCGCAACACAGGTGGCAGGTCTGGGGGATCAGTGCCAGGGCCACCCTCCATCACTGTGGCCAGCTTCTGGCCGTGGGGTCCCTGGGTATAGCTAGTAGAGGCTCGGCCAGCTGCATCCTCCCCACTGCTCTCGGTGAGATGAGTCACCTCGTTGATGTTGGCGTTGGTGCCGGGTTTCAGCAAGTCATCTGTGTTTTGCAGGGTGACATTGTTTAGGTAGCTGTAGGTGCTCACCTCCACTGAGTGCCGCTGCCGTGCCTTCTGTTCCTTGGTTAGCTTTTCAGACTTGGCAGTGTTGGAAGGGGATTTCCAGTGGAAGGTGCCTTGTTTAGTTAGGTCTGGATGGAACTTGATATACGAAGCACAGGCCATGGCATCGTGAACGATGCCCTCGTGCCACAGGAAGGCAGCAAAGATGGCGCGCAGACACTCAGCCACAGAGGGACTCATGGCCTCCTTTACCTTGTCCCGGCTGGAGCCCGGCTTTTCCCGCTGTGCAGATGCTGGGGACACCACGTGCTCTCGCTTGCCACGGTGAGGCTTCCCAGAGCGGTCCTTGCGAGTCATCTTGGGTGACAGACGCAGGTTCTCGTCCCTGGAACCAGTGGAGCCGATGTTGAATTTGACTCCCTCGGGGCTGGTCTGTGTGGCTGTCTGCGTCACTGTCTTGGATGTGCTGCTGAATGGCTCCTGGGGAGAGTACATACTATTAAAGGAAGGAACACAAGGTGGGCTGCCTGAGATGAACAAAGGATGAAGGAAGAGGCTTACCCTTCTGGGTGTGCTGGGAGTGGAGGTGGGCAGGGAGGAGACGCTGGGTGAGTGGGACATGTCCTGGGCAAGGCTGGACACAAAAACACTGGTGTCACTGAGAGAGTCGTTAGCGCTGCGTATTGCAGAGGGTGGACTGCTGGCCGCCCTCTCCCCCAAGGCACCCATCCCTGACACCAGCGGTGACACCCCCGTGGCTCGTGGTGAACTATGGAGTGGAGAGCTGCTGGCACTCTCCCTCCCTCGACCTGTGATGGAGGGACGCCTTTGGTTTGCTTCTTCAAACACTATATTACTTATTCATCTTATTTGCCACACCTACACTTTTGTGTGTTATCTATGAAGAATGGAAAAGAAAACTATGAGAAGGATATAGTGAGCAAATGTAAGGGCTAGCCTACATTGTTCTACACATATGTAAATGGCAATCTGAAGAATAAAAGATAAATAAGCAAACTAACAGTCAACAATGAAATGTACACACACACACACAGTTTCAGTATCATCCTGGCTGGTGGGTGGTGGACTTACCAGGGATGGGGACAGGACTGGAAGAGCGAGAGATCTGCCTTGGAGATGTCCCAGACCCAGAGATGATGGTGCTGCTGCCTGATGCCCCAACACCCACTGCCCGGGGGCTGGAGGAGCGAGACAGCCGCTTGGGTGTGGCTGGGGGTGTGCGGGGTGGAGTGGCTCCGTTACCATTGGCTCGTGACTCCCCAATGGCCTTGACTAGATCCTTGACTGAAACGCCCTGCAACTCCGGGGGCACGTCCCGTGACATGCTGCACTGGGCCACACCACAGCTGGGAGGAGAGCACAGTGTGATGCTGTGTAGCCAAAGTGGGAAATTAAAGGAAGTAATTTCAAGACTTCCGATGGCAATTTTGAACCTCATTTCTGAACTGTCTCCTGTAGAATCTGGATATAAGCAAGGCATGACACATCACTAATATTTGAGTCATGAAACATCCTACACATCAATTAGAGTGAGGTATTTTGAGTCTAACAGGAGCTGGTTATGAAGACATAATGAAATCATGAGAAAAAGTGAAAATTGTATGAGGGCAAGAAGGTGAATGAATGGTTGTGTGTGTGGACATGGGTATTTATTTGATCTTATTTGTTTTTCCTTTGTCATGAGTCAATTTATGTATGCAGGAAATGCCAAGGCATTGGTGAAGGCTTACCTCACACTAAGCTGCTGTGTCTGCTGTGTCTGCTGTGCCTTCTTGTCATGTTTTTTCTCACCAATCTGTGGTGGCTGTGATTGGGTCCCTTGCTGAACCCCTGGCTGCTGCTGCTGTTGCTGCTGCTGCTGTTGCTGTGACTGATGGTAAAAGTGCTGCTGTCCCCCTTGCTGTTGCTGGTGCTGCTGCTGAGCCATCTGCTGGTGCTGTTGCTGCTGCTGCTGCTGCTGCTGCTGCTGCTGCTGGTGATGCTGTTGGCCATGCGGAGTGAGTAGTGAAGATGGTGCACTCTTGTGCTGTTCCTCCTTGAGCCACCGATGCAAAACAGAGAATTTCCCACGGTGCTGTGAGGCGTGTGGGTCAACTTTGAACTCTCATTGGAGGGGAGGGAGGGATGGAGGGAGGGCACTACGTACAGTGTAAAGGATGGCACAAGTCATGACACAGAGCAAGGGAGAGCCAGTACACACTGATGCTCACATGTGACACCTTGTGCACCACTGTCTGGCCAGGCAGTGCCAGACAGACAACATTGAAATGTCTTCTTTTTAACATCATGTTTGTCTTTAAAGAATTTATTTACAGGAGTCCCTCACAAATCCCTTGTCTTGAATACTTTTAAACTTTTCAAATGTGAAAGAAGCTGGCCAAGGGCTGCAAAAACTTAAAAAATAAAGTAATAATAATAGAATAGAAAAATAGCCCACTTGACAGCCATTTCTCAAAAATTTTATAGAAAAGTTCCAATTGTGTGCCAGTTAAATTCTGGAGGCATGCAGCACTCCTCTCTTAAAATGGGACAAGGCACAGGAAGATAGAAAAAAAGAAAAAAAAAATGAAAAAGAAACAAAAAAAAAAAAAAAAAAAAAAAAAAAAAAAAAAAAAAAAAAAAAAAAAAAAAAAAAAAAAAAAAAAAAAAAAAAAAAAAAAAACAGGTGGCTTAAGAAGGAAAGAAAATATGAAAAAAAATCACACCAATGTTGTTCCTTATACGTATAAATATAAACCAAAGAGGAATCTGCAAGGGACTACAAGCCATGATATCCTCACATGTGATTCAGCTAGGCAGGTGATCACTGCACCAATATATACTTCATGAACACTCAAGTAAACTACAACACAGGAAAAGATACATGGAAGGACATCATATGAGCCTTTCACCTCTACCTGCTGCTGCTTGGTGCCAGTGGTAGTGATGGTGGTGGTGGTGGTGGTGGTGGCAGTGGTAGGAATGGGCAGGGTGGAGGTGGTGTTGCTGGCGGTTGTGATGGTTCCAGCAGCGTCTTGTTCGTTTGTCATGGTGTTAGTGTCGACCATCTGGTGTTGTGGGGCCTTGTGAGGGTTGTCTCCACCTCTGCCCACAGCCTGGCCTCCTGCACTGCTGCTGCCGTCACCCTGGCCACGAGCTGCACACACACATTGATGGATACGTAAATAAACATCAAATCAATCACATATTTGTTATAATCATAAAATAATAGTTTCAGGTACTGCTGCTGCCATTATCCTGGCCTTAAGCTGCACAAAGATAGATAGATGTAAATGTAAATAGCATTTTGTAACACTAATTACATAATTATTAGAACCGCAAATTGATTTCTCTTTCATGTACCATAGCTGATGTTGTTCTGGCTTCAATTTGCACACAGATTGATTCAGTGATGAAAGAACTGGGAAAACTAGATAGAGAGGACTTACTAATTTGGGACAAAAGTGACACAAGAGGATATGAAAAGAAATGAGAAAGGGATAACTACAGAAGAGATATCACAAATTTCAGCTTTCCACAAAGAAGCGTAGAGGTGTGGAATGGTTTAGACAAGAAAGTCGTTGAAGCAAGAACAATGAACAAATTCAGAGAAATATTGGATTTTCATAGATGTGAAGTCAGGAAAACAAGAGCATATTTCTTTTCCTGCATGTTACAATTAGGTAAACACACACTCACACACACACACACACACACACACACACAAAACATTATTTAGTTAACCATGAGACACACTTACAATGCTCATTCCTCAGTGCACTAAGTGAGCAATACTTACTTATGGCACCAAACACAAATGGGTCGCCTCCACCTGCAGGTTGCTGGAAGGGGCGGAACACTGGGCTGGTCTGGGCTTGTGTGAAATCAAAGCCCTGGTGACCGCTGAAGCTGTTTTGGTCTGGAAGAAAACGATAAATGTAAAGATGAGGACAATCATGCTGATAGTTTGGGGGAAAATAAGATGGTCAGGTATTAGTACTGAACAACATTCGCAATTTGGAGGAAGCAGTAGACACCTGCTGAAATGATAAGTACTCCCGGTGAGATCTAATAGCACTGGTTCAGGGGGTGCTGTAAACTTATCATTAAAACCAGCTGTGACCTCACTGAACATTTCCCTTTTTGTCTCACAACACAAGGTGGCACCACAGCCTTCCCTCTAACGACAAGTCACTTCCCCACACAAAACTAAAGGCACCTAACTATATACACATTCTTCATCCAAAATAAAAAAAAAGATTGAAAAGGAAAAGATAAATAGATAAAAAAAATCAAAGAAAAACAACCTTCTATTTTCTAAAAAACTATTTTGGGGACTGGCACCTCAGTGGGCCTTTTTTAACCATCTTTTATTTTGCCCTTGGCCACACTCCCTTCTTACACACACACACACACACAAAAAAAAAAAAAAAAAAAAAAAAAAAAAAAAAAAAAAAAAAAAAACTAGAAGTGAAAAAACAAAGACAAATGTCTAAAATGTATGGGAGAAGATATGATTGTGGGTTATTACAGAAGGAAAAGAGGGACTGAAAAGATACAAGGAAAATGTGTAATTAAAGAATAAAAACTGTAAGTGTCAAGATAGTAAAATGAAACATTACAGAAAGAATAGGGAGGTGCAAGATGAAAATGAGTGAAAATACTTGTCTTTCCTTGTAATGTTCATATCTCAAGTAAGAAGTGAGATAACCAAGGCTGCAGGTTGGAATATAACAGTATAAGAACAAAAAATTACAAAGATGTAATTAATAAAGGTGTATAATACTTGAGAAAGGATAAGACCCTACACTGGGAAAGGATAAAAGACTGGGATGTGACAGTATTAGGACAACAAGGGTGAGGAATGCCTACCACCAGCACCACCCACCTGATGAAGTGGACATGTAGGGATGGCTGTGGGAGTGTGAGCGCTGCAGGTAGAGGGTGTGGCCGCGGGACACAGCCAGGGACCACGCCTCTCCGTCAGTGAAGCAATATTTCCGAGTGCTCTCAGAGTCCAGCCGGACCCAGGTGCCTGCCAGGGAGAGGTGCGGGGTGGGATGTCTTACACTGCTGTTCCTTTGCTACATCTCCATGAATCTGGTTAACCTGGCTAGATTGGTTTGATTGGTTTGTGGATAATAAAGTATCTAGTGGAACCTCAGTTACCAAACATTTCTCTCTTTAATAAATCAGTTTCTTAACAAAAATTTGAGCTCACAATTGCTTCAGTTGTTGTACATAATTTAGGTCTTCAATAAAATTACTTAATTTTAAAAGCTAAAAGAAAAACTAAAAAGTTTGTTTAGTGATAATTTGTAGTTTCTGTAAATAATTGTAGTTTTTATGTATTTGGAGGAAAGAGACAGTGTTGGTAAGGCAGTCACTCAATATCTGAAATAAGTTAAACAATGAAGAACCTCAATACAAATAAATAGTTTTCAGGATTCAGTAATCCCAAGTCACTGATAGCTCTCTGAACAATCTCCATCTACCATCACTGCACCACAACTGCATTTTTCCTGTAAATTTTTTCCAGCAGCAAGATGTCTAAGTGTTGTTATGATCACCTTAATTTTGGCAGTAAGTTTGTTGCTCACTCTGTAAGGCCTCCTCATTAGATCAGTGGTAAAGCAAACACCTGCATAGTCTAAAAATGATCTTCTGATGAGTTCTGTCACTAAATTCATTCAATATATCCCACCTTGTTACCCATAATCAATTTATCATTCTTTATATTGGAAAACTTTGATTTCCCTATACAATATGTTAAATCTATCTGTCTTCCTATTGTCCTTTGTAATCAGTTTTTATTCTATTGCCATGGTTTTACTTTCTTAAGTAGATTTATTGTTCATAATCTACCTTTCTGTCTTTCTGTTGAGATACAATAAACTATCCATCTGTCTTCATCATAAACTGTCACCCACCACTCACCATCAATGTTCTTGATATCAGAGTCTGCAGTAATGATGTTTCCCAGCACCAGCATTCCCACAGGTGGTGCCTTGAGGCTGGGTTGGCTGCGGATGTTGTGCCCCGAGGCGCCACACTTCACCACTGTGTACATGCCAGCCCCACCGCTGGCCCCCTCTGCCCCTTCCGCCCCAGGCATGGCTGCCTCGCGGCGTGTGTTGCCAGTGCGACGCCGAGTGATGGTGTCTGTGATCACCTGGGAATGAGAAGAGATTGCTTTGCCATTATTGCCATGTTTTCAAATAGGACATTACAGAAATGATGAACCAACAATGAAAATAATATGAAATAATGAAATTTCATATTTGTTCATTTACAAATTAATTAGATACATATATATAGACATTTTTTCCAAATACCATCCAACACAAAGAGGAATTACTTAATGTACTGTAAAAGTGAGATGCCAAGTTGACAAAAGTAAGCAAAGAAGCACACACACACACACACACACACACACACACACACACATATATATAAAGAAAATAAACTTCTTCACCACCATCACCACTACCTGGTCAAGGATGGTCTTGGGGTGGTCAAGGGGCACCAGGAGAGTCTTGCCCAGGTGCTGGTTATACTGCAGACACCACGCCTCTGAGTGTGCTGCAATGCAGTACTGCCGCATGCTCTCTGGGCTGAGACGCAGCCACACGCCATCACTGTTGTGCACCTGAGCGGGGCGAGAGCAGCACATAAGGCACTAGAGGACAACAGGTGGAAGAAGTGAAGAAGTTATGGGACAAGAGGTGAAGAATGTGAAGGAATTCAGGAACAAGAAGTGAAAGACAAGAAAAAGATAAAGCATGAGATGCAGTAGTGATTCTATACAAATCATAGATAATCATCATTGTTCCTATTATATTAATGATGAAAGGCCCAATGCATGCATGAAGGTATGGAGCTTAGAGAAGGAGAAGCAGAAGAGGAAGCATAAGAAGCAGAAGTGCCTCACATAGCCCACCATAGCCTGAGTTGCTCACCTCGTCCACGAAGGCAATGGTGCCGTTGACATGTACAGTGCCAATCTGTTCACTCTGCAAGGACGGGTGGGTGCGGATGCGCAGGCCGGCACTGTTCTGCAAGACAAACTTGCGCAGACGAGATGGCTGCTGGGAGGAACGGCGTACAGTGCTCTGAACAGGTGGTGTCACTCCCTGGGGTGGCTCCTTCACCTCCATCTTGTAGGTCTGGAATACAGAAACACACACACACACACACACACACATATATATTAATTTCAACAATATACAAAATTCTAAACTAAGTAACTTATTCTTAGTATGAAATTTTCTATTCTTATAAATATTTTCAGTATAAAAATTGCCTTAATAATAATCTGCTTATTATTATTATCATTATAATTATTATTATTATCATCACAACATAAACTCTTTCACTCCTATTTGACATATTTTTTGTAATTCAATAAACACCAAGATATTTTTTCTTGTCCTATATAAATACACTTTCAATCATTGTACATACTAGCTACAAATTGCAAAATCTATAGTGTTTATATCCTTATTCTTTTTTTCAGATACTCATAAATGCTTTAATCATTTCAGTTGCTGTGAATTGTTACGTACTGCACTGAAACACTTAAGAACAAACTTCTTTCTCTTTATGTGAGTAAACTTCTCCTTGGATAAGTGAGATCTAACTTGTCCAGCAAACCTCACCTCCTCCAGCTGGTAGCCATCGATGGTGACATGCAGGGAGTACCAGCCGGTGGCACCAGGGGTCCAGTTGCAGGAATAAGTGCCATCATTGTTGCTGCGCACAAGCATGTTCTCTGTGGGCCTCCGCATTGCAGGGGACATGTAGCGCAGTTCTTCAAAGGAGTAGTTCTCATACGCCTGTTAATGAGTGAGTGCTTATGAAGGGAGAGGTTAAGAGAAATGTCTTCATCTCCGCCATTATAATCAATGTTGGTACCTTGGTGCAATGCATGACATGTGATACCCATCTGCCTGTCTGTCTGTCTGTCTGTACAATAAGTTATTATCATTGTCTTTAAAACTAGTTACAGAAAGGAAGTATTTGGAATTTGGTTTTACATCACCACAACACTGAGGAGTTTCTCAGTTACACTAATTTTCAACATAAAAGACAAAAACAATGACTTTAGGATGTACATGTGACAAAGTCAAACAAACTGTGACACAGGCAACAGCTGCAGCTACAACAAAAACAGTGTGTTCTGACCTTGATCATGGTGATGGCACAATAGCACATCTTGTCCTTGATGGAGACCTGGTAGGGCACATCCAGGGAGGGCTGAGGGTGTCCCCCAAAGGTCATGTTGTCAGGCACATGCTGGCTGACTCTCCTTGGTTTGCCCTGGTTGCCCTCCTCCCCCGTGGTCACCGGCACGGCAACCACCTCAACCTGAAATACACGATAACAATACCACAGTGTAAGATTTTATACAATGTTTTGGTAAATTGTTGCATACTGAGTAAAGAGTTCCATGTCCAGTGAGGAGTGATGACTTACCTTGAGTGAGGGGACGTATACCATCTCATTGTACTGGTCCCTGGTGATAATGGTGACGATGGCAGGCCAGCCGGCACGCATGTCGTCCCGGCTGTACAATACCTCACACGCCCGCACATCCACGTAGGAGTCCGGCTGCAGCCACCGGGCCAGCCGGCCGCCGCTGGTGCCACCCGCACAGGACACAAAGTCACGCAGGAACAGTCGCTCATTGGAGTGACAGCTACAAGAGAATTGTCTTGTGTTTATCTGATAGTGGTGCTTGGGGTACGAGCTGGGCACATGTTGCCCTGTCTCTGTCTTCCTAATATTGGAAAACTCTTGTGGTATCTAGCTAGGTGTAATGTAAGGGATTTGAGGAAGATATATGTTGCCTTAGTTCCATCTCCATCAAAGTCATAATAAAAAAGACACATTGTATACAAATAGCTGTGGTGTATGAGGGTTCAAGCTTTACACATCTGACACGTCTTGTCTCAACTCTATCAGTGTCCAACCAGAAAACTCTCATTGTAATCAGCTAGTGGTGATGTGTGGAGTTCAAACTATACACATGATACCCAGTCATTACCAATGTCAACAAGAAATAATGGATTCAAGTGATGGTGTGCTGGAAAGAATGTGGAGGATGTTTGTCTTTTTTGTTTTTTACTTATTTTTGTTTGTCTTCTACAAGAGTTGCCAATCCAAAGACCCAGAGGGATTGTCATTGGAAGAGCCTAACAGGAAAGATTGGGTAATACACAAGAAGAAGCACTAAAGGTTAAGAATGTTGGGTGAATTTCCAAAATGGTCAGAAATACATGTACATAGGGTATTATTGCACCAGTTGCTGCTCTACTTCAAGAAGGAAAGTAATGTTAAAGACTGGTTCACCAGAATGGTCAGTGAAAGGAGAGGAGAGCCAAAGCTTATGGTGAACATTGAAATCATCAAGAATAGAGATCTCTGCAAAAGGAGAGCCAGAATATGTGTCACTTTGGAAGTTAAGTGGTTAAATGATTTTTTATAGCCAGAGGAGTTAGGTGGGAGGTAAATAGTACAGATGAATCTAGTTAGAGAGTGACTCTAATTGTAGCCAGATGGTAGAAAACTTGAAAAAATCCAGAGTGTAGTCATGACAGCAAGTCAAGTTGTTGAGCACACAGATGCAACATTCAGCTGTGGAATGAAAATGAGAACAGAGAAAGTAGAAGAGAACAGAAGAGCAGTTAGTGTCAGTTTCCTCAGACACTTGTGTTTTTCGGTGAGGAAAAGAAAATGAGGTTTAGCAGAGAAGAGGTGGTGTTCTATAGAATGAAAATTAGAATCAAGACTGAATATTGTAGAAGATAATGGTGGAACACCAAGGGTCAATATCATCTGAGCAGTCTGACCTGGGGATATTTATGGTCCCCTTCTGAGAAAGAGACTCCAAGGACCTCATTATGAATTTTGCATGAAGGGTGTGTGTGTGTGTGTGTGTGTGTGTGTGTGTGTGTGTGTGTGTGTGTGTGTGTGTGTGTGTGTGCATGTAGTATTGCATGAAGGAAAAGAGTTATCTTTAGAGGTCACCTGAGACACAGCAGAAAGTGTTCAGTGAGGTCACACTGGTGTTAATAGAAGTTCAGTGATTTAAACCTCACTGGGAGTAATCATTGTTTCAGCAACTATCCACTGAATATTGGGGAAAGGTAACCACCACAGTGAAAGTGTTATACACTTCTTCCAAGAATGTGTAGATCTTTTCAGATAGTTATTTCAATTGTCATTATGTAACTAAGAAAGGTAATAAATAACATTCAAATACATTCTCACCTCTGAATATTAAGGAAAGATGTGACATGCCTTAGGCTAACCCTCCAAAAACATCCACTCAACAAAACTTAATTCTAACAATCTCTTAATGGAGCATAAAATCAATAAAAAAAGGAAGTAAAAAATTAATGAAAATGAGAAAGTAAAAACCAATGGACATATAATCTGTCTAGATATCTCTTAGTAAAAATAAAGGAGCATAAAATTAAAGAAAATAAGAAAAAAAAAAAACATATTAAGAGCACTGATTGTCTATTAGTAGAAATACAAAAAGGATACAATTAATGTGTATAGTAAGAAATTACACAAGTGCTATTATTATCTCTTGAATGAAAACAAGGATTAAGTACACAGAGTAGTGATTGTCTCTTGGTGGGAGTCTATTTCTTTGAGACAATGAGAGGAAGGATGTCCTTGGTGAGTGTGGAAAGTTAGGCATTGTCCGGTAAGAGGAAGGGCACAGAGGAATGAGGTGGGCGGCTAGCGGGACACAACGTATCTGGCTATGTTTTGTCTGGGGATTCCCACATCTTTGTTAGCTTTCAATGCCAAAACTTCAACATTCCCCCCAAATTCTAGAAGACTTTCATTCCATCAAACTATGAGCTCCTCTGTACTATTATACTGCAAATGTTTCTTACATAATGTTTCCTAAAGCTTCAGTCAGTGCCATGTAACACACTTTTCTTTTCCATGAAATGAGACACACCTGAGTGATTCATGTTTATGTATACCAGTGACCTCATTATTTGAAGAAATGCATGATCTTTATTCACTGACATATGTACTATAATTTGAGGAGAAGCAGCAATTAATACTCCCAAGAGCTGTGTTTGCCATGCAGCAATCAGGCATTAATGAAAACACATGGCACCTCCAACATAAGTAGAATTAACACAAAGGCTCTTTCTTAATGGAAGCGTGAGGTCATTTCCTGTCCAATCTTGAGCGTCCTTTATCACTACAGCAGATTTCCTGTCTCACATGGGAATCTGTCACATGGTGGGCAGTGTTGTATCGATACTCAACAAACAAGAGCATTGGGAAAGGCTCTGCTGCATTAAGGACAGTTACAGTGCCAGAAAGGATCAGTACATCTCTGAGGAAGGCAACACCAGGCTGCTGCCATGAGGAGCACTGTACTGGTGGTGTGGGTGTGTCTGTGGGCCAGCCAGTGTTTGTGTCATCAGCTCCCACCTTACCCCATTGGTCCCAGCTCATCTCCTCACGCCTGGAGCCCTTCCTACGGACACAATGTTATCTCGCAGACACCTTCATTTCGACACAATGTTACCACACAAACACCTGAACTCTCTAATGACACACCAGTGCGAAGAAGAATGTTGCCAAAAGCAACTCCACACAATGTTACCACACAAAAGCCTGCAATCCCAAATAATTCACCAGTAACAAGGACGTCACCAAGAGCAATTCCTCAACCTGTCCCTGGTATAACCGACAGCACCCGACATAACGCAGAGAACACTTCTAAGCCAGAGGTGACCACGGATAACATCGACAAAGTGCACCGCAGAAACTCTACAAACTATTCGAGGGAACGCAATATTTCTTCCCCTGTGCTGCCACCAATCACCACAACCAACGCACCCACACACACTGCAGGGAAACGCTTCTCTACGGTCAATGATTCCACAAGAGATAAGGGAAGCCATGAACTCCCCACAGAGGACCCACACTCTGACCATGATCATGAGTCCCCCACAAGGCCTTCCCTATCATTTATCCCAGCTCCTGATGAACCACTTATGGACATGGCTGACAGTTTCCTTATTCCACAAGACCTTCCAGCTACGGAAAACACTGGAGGTTTGTTGTCTCTACGTTTGTCTCTGTAACAATATCTGCTCTTACGCATCATAAATTTGAAGAGCATCACTCAATGAACGTAAGTTGTCCTTCAGTCTTCAGTTTTGTCTTCTAATGAGTATACATGGCTTCTGACATTCTTAATTCCTTCCATACTACCTACAATTGTGTTGAGTTGCATAGTTCAATAAGCTACCATCAAATGTAAAGGTGAGGAAGATAATGCCTGCTGCTGATTTGGTATATATATACATTGACTATTCATACCTCATTTATCAAGTAAATAACCTCATCCAGCTAATGAGAGAAGCTCTGCCTGCCAAAGATAAAGACATTGGATACTAATCACTACTTTCTTTTTGCAAACTTGAGTCTTTTAGCAAACCATTCAATTTTTATGATTATAACTGAGCATAATGATAACATCTACATATGTTTTAATAATACAACATCAGTGTCATGATTAGAGGTCATTGAAGCAGTTGATAAGAATAATTCCACCCTGTCACAACCTCAAAATTATTAATACGGTGCCACAAAACTACTCTATGTCAGGAGTGGGACGAGAGGGTCATGGACGAGTCACAGCACGTCCCAAAGACCTGTGCTCCTACTGCCTCTGTGATGAGGTAAAGAAGAACGTGTACTGCCAACATGAGCACACCAACCATGTGAGTATTGAGCAGTGGCTACTCTGTTACTCAAGGTTAATGCTTATACAAATTACTGTGATCGACAAAGGCCTTGTAGATTAATTTTAAAGGCTAAAAGAAGGAGGGCTGATTGAAATGAATGTAAAATATGATATTCAAGTATAGATATTATTTTGATCAATTGGGAGCTAGTTTTTTAATCTAATTCAATTTTACAGCCCAACAGAATGATGAATTAATGGAATGAAAGTAAGATAGAATGTCACTCAGCTAAGACAAAGATTTTAATGTTGCTGCTGCTGCTGTTAACTTTCCAGGAAACGATACACAAGCTGCTTCTTGACAACCAAATCATCCCGCGCTCAGCTGTGACATTGCGTGTGGTCGGCTTTGAGAGAGTGGATGTCGAGAACAACACATTTGCCAGGGAGGATCTTAAATTGCGCAAAATTATCTTTGAGGACATCAAACACTTGGAGCTTGTGACTCACTCCTTTCGCTTCAATGAAAAGGCCAAGTGAGTTCAGAGCTGCCTTATGTATGTTTGTTAAATCATATGCATGTATGGGAGGAAATTCAAGTTAATGGATGTGTGTGTCACTGGTGCCTTCATAATGCCACAGACAGAAACTTTAAGTAAAGAATCCCTCTTGATCATGTTTGAGATCCTGATCAAACTGACAAAGAAATAAAGAAAATTATTACCAAGACGAGATACAATATGAATAATACAAAAATAAAATACACATAACAAATGAAATAAAAAGACAACACAAAAAATAAAGATGAAAAAGGGTGTATATACTTCATACACAACACCAAATGATATGATATGTACTTTATTCTTTCAGACAGAACATGGAGGTGGCCATACTGTTCAACAACTGCAACATCCCAAAACTGCCATGGCAGACACTCACCCAGCTCACCCGCAGTGACGACCCCAAGCAAGACATCAACCTGGAGGAGACCCGCTTCCTCACCCTCAAGTTTGAAAGTTAAGTTGCCTTACAATGAGTAGGAATGATGGATAGGTTACTGGGGCTTGGGGAGTGAAAGTAGACACTGAGTTTTTACAGTGATACATGTACCAGTATACTTTCTGGTACATACAATGAACTTGGAAAAGAAGGAAGAACATCCTTAACTTCCTTTATAACATGGATAAGTAGTTCCTCCTATGATTGAGATTCTAAATAGAGAGGAATATATTTCAGTGTACTGCTGGAGAGGATCAAGGGTGGTGTGGGTGGTTCCATTTGCTTGGATGACTATAATGGATGTAAAATAGATAAGTACTATATCAATAAATAATGTCGATAATAACAAGCAGTATTATAATTTCAGGTGCAATATTGGAGATATGCAAAGCTACGCTCTCTTCAACGCCAGGATAATCCACTTCAATATGACTAGCACTAAGGTATGGAATGGCTAACACACACACACACACACACACACACACACACACACACACACACACACACTGTCCCTTAGATTGACACACACACTCTATGTTGCTGCTATAAATTTTAATGTGTGACATACAAAGTGAATGAAAACAAGTGATGGATATGAGACAGCATTGTCATCAGCTTCCTCTATCTCCATCCTTTATCTTGTCAAAACCTTTGTAATATTACTCAAAGAATGGCACACAAGAGAGCAATGTATGAGGCAGCATAGCACATCCTTTTCCCACCTTGCCATTACAGTTCTTGCTACACTACTGGAGTACATGCCCTCACAACCTTGCTTATTCTAACAAAGACACTTGAATAAGTAGGCAATGGGAATACATAACATCCACAACACATCTTCACCATGCCCACATTCCTAATTCCTATTTCACAGACTTGCCAACAACTAGATATATAAGGAATACCAGTCATTGGTACTCCTACAAAATGTCTTTCATTCCTTAAGAAGCAAGTCCCCACACATCCACCAGTCTAGAGGAGGGAATGCAGGATCCCAGGCTGTGATGCAACTCTTACACAAGATGTAGAATAGAGATATGACTTCAATGTCTACAAAGATCAAAGGTCATATCTCCTTATTCCTATAGAATCAGTTCATCATGGTGTGTGGGTGATGGGGTGATATGACATCTGATCCCTTTGCACATGAGGAAGGGCAGCCAGTGCCTTTCTTTGCAAACTTTAGCCTTTCAAGTCCCTGCACACTGCTAACCATACAAGGTTGGATGAAACTAGGAGTGGGCATTCATTCATCCCCCCAAAATCCCAACTGTAAGCTGGGATGTGAACTTGAGACAGACCTCTGTATTACAGACAGACACATTGATTACTTTACCACGCTGAAAGTCGTCAAGATTAAAAACACCCAGCACGTAAAGAAATGTAGACATAGAGTAAATAGCTACAAAGTAATAAGATCAGCCATGTTTTCCCAACAGGTGGAGATGATGGAGGAGAACAGTGTGCACCTTGACAGCTATGATGGCTGGATCATGGAGAAGAGTCATCTGCCAAACTTGGTGCAAAAGTCTATCTGCCTCCGGCCCCGGAGCTACGTCATCTTCTCTCACAACACCTTCCAGGGCCTTGGAAACAGGTCCCTGGATATCCTCTCCTTCAATCAGGTCAGAAGTGCAACCTTTGAAACATCATATGCATGTCACTAATTGTGACTCAACTCTCAGCAGCACAAACAAGTGACAAAATGATGGATATAATTTGATAATTCCTCCTTCCATCTAATGCTAAAGTCACATTTTCTTTCAGGTTAGGTTTGAGTTCAATGAAGTGTTACATTTACGGCCTGGGGCACTGCTGGGCATCAGGCCACACAAGGATGCACAGGCTGTAAGCATTGTTTTCCTCAACAACACCATTGTGAAGTCTGAAGAGCATTCCCTCCTCACCAGCGTGCAGTACCCCAGGCATGAGCGCATCATCATCGACAACAAGTTCAACATTCCATGTGATTGCAATGTGATAGCAACCTTTAAGAAACTCTTGGGTATAAACAACTCCAGTAGCCATGACAGCCTTGAAATATTTGAGGCAGTGATAAAGAAGTCCCTCTGCCAAGTGAGTGCAAGTACAAGATCCTATGCTACGGTGTACAAATACAAGACTCAGAACTGCACCCTGCCCATCACAATGATTGTGGCCGGCACCTTTGTGGGTGCGGCCATCCTCCTCTTGGTGATAGTGTCTATCATCTGTAGCAGGCGGGTAAAGAAAGCCCGGGAGGAGGCTAACTATCTCGGGGAATGCTGCTTCTCTCAGAGCTTCTCCACCCTGCACTCCAACACCCAAGTCCCTATGTCCTCAATCAATGGCCCCTGCAGCCAGTCCTGGGAGTCCGCCACTCCCCTCCAGCCCTGGGTGGTGGCTGTGCCGGAGGTCAAGACTTATAAGGAGACTGAGCTCAATGTATCCTATGAACACACTGAGCCTATGAAGGTCAGCCTCCGGGACAGCTTCTGCCCTGAGCCGGGGCCACTCCTGGACCTCCAACGCAAGACACAGATGCGGTCATCCTGCCCCTTCAACTGAATGTAGAACATAGAGGTGCTTCTGAAGTGTTTTGTGGGTTGTGCATCAAACAGTGTGATGCTAAGATGAAGAAGTGTTGATCGCAACCTGAGGTTCTGGCAACACACGGTGATCTCATGCAACTTTCCTTGCTAGTGACAATCCACTAGGGATGTAATGATGATCACAGTGAGTCTGTTACCAAAGAACACTTACAGTAATCTAAGAGACACTTGTTATGGATATGTAAATAAAAGTTTACTAAATCTTGCTAAGGAAAGGGAAGGGAAGAATAAAGAGGTGCAGCTGGTAAAGTAAAAACACTCCAAGATGGCTTAGTCATCTAAACAGAACAAAAAGGATGTGTAAAGTGGGACACCGGTCACTGGTGGGTGTGGCCGCAGCGAGATTAGATGACAGCACGGTGGCAGTGTACAAGTGTGTAGTGATCAGCCCTGATAAAATTAAAGGACTGAGTATTGAGAATGTATGAGATGAAGGAGAAATGTGAGAACAAAAGAATGTGTAAGACTGAAGAGTATGGATGAAAGGAAGTAAGTCTTTGGCCACACTCACACTTAAGCAAGCAATGGCTACAGCAGACAGATTTCTTACCCATAGACAAGACCCAAGTATGCCACAAAAACAATCTCAAGAAGCCACAACCAAGGTCAAAGGACGTATGTTGTCTCCTGAGAGTGAATACAATCTGAGTGTTCACGTGTTTGGTAAATAGTCCTGATAAACGTCACAACTCATAACCTCATAACTTGAAGCCAAAGATAAGTGTCCCCAATAGAACACACAGAAAGCATTGTCACTGACCCTGTTGCTAAATATAAACCAGTATTCAATGATTTCTTTTCAGCAAACTAATAATGAAAAATCCTAATGACAATAGGATTCAAAATATGATGTACATATACGATATACATATATATATATACAAGAAAAAATAAAATAAATGTGAACAGTATGTGTTTTGTCAAACCTGTCATTCACAACTCTTTCAACAAAGCAAACAAGTACTAACATGCAAGAAGTAAGAACTAATGAGCATTCCCACGGCACATCTCATATGATTCGAAGGTCAAGACAATAACATCACGATCCACTTCCATCCTCACACCACTGACTGACTCACCACAGGAAACACCACTAACACACAGCCTGAACTGGGTCTTGAGAATCCCCACACTGCCTACTTACTTTCACCTCTTACAGGAAACCCTGATAAGGGGGCTGGGATTACCTCTCTAGCTTCCACTGCCTACCTACCCATAGCACAGAGAGGAGGCAACACTCATATCACTAATACTGATGTACACACTGATCTAATTCCCTCCCTGATCAACTCGCAGGTCATGAGTACCTGTGAGTGTCCAAACAAAGGGTGTTGAGAGTGAGCAACAAAGGAAAAGTGACTCATTTTGGTGAACAGTGAGGGTTCTAAATATAGGATTGCTACTCAACATGAACACATTTCACATCTTTGTTATTCTCGCTGGTTTGTTTCAAGCTAATCATGGCATTCTATTTGAGTCGGGTGGCAAGGCGTGTCTGCTCGAGCCTGATCTCTGCACCTGTGGTCGCCTCACAGTCACCTGCGACTGCAACAATGGAGTACGTTCCTTTCATCTTCATGTTGTCACTTCATGCACTTTGGTTAAATTGAGAAAAAAAAGAAGAAAAGAAAGTCAACCAAGAGATATTCAATATGATTTATGCTTTCACCAACTTTTAGCTTTATCATTCATTTGCACACTGAACATAAAATAACAACATAAGCATCTGGTTTGAGATTTTGATACTGTGAAGTCTTTCTGGAACCTCTCACTTCACCCACAAGACTCAAGTAAGTAAAGTTGTGTTACATTTCAGAGCATGACAACAAGCAAATTGTTTAACAGTAGAAGAGAGATCACAATAAAGAACTGCCATCACCTTGCAGTTACTCAAGGAAGCTTCAAGTCTGGACTCCTGACAGTCATTTTCCAAAACATACAAAACTTAAGCCTGGCTGCTGGCTCATTTGAGGTGGGAAGCAGTGGCCGCATTAACATCACAATCTCCAACTCTAAGCTGAATGAAATTCCCTCCGATATGTTCAAAACATCCAGTCCAAGAGTGCCGCAGCCCAGTCATCTTCAGGTGTTGCCTTAGTGACACACAACTTAGTGTTCCATGTAAATGGCAGTGAGATTGGCAGGATAGCACCGGGAGCGTTTGCCAGATGTACACTGCGTGGACTAACCATCACCAACACAACTCTTGGCCGTGTAGACCCAGGAGCCATTGATAACAGAGTACAGGATATCATCAGCTTCATCAACAACACCTTTGTGTCATTGGGCACACGAGCGGTGGCTTTAATCAGCTCCCACACAGACACACAACTGAGATTCAATGGAAACAGATTCCAAGGTAAGACTGCAATAATTCTGATGAAACAAAGATTCTTGCATCATTGGAAACCCTAAATGAGACATTCTTTCCAAAAATTTCAATGCGACTTGAATGCTTTGCTTTTCTTGTCAATTTCTGTATCATGCCAATATTCACCCAAGAGTGTGGCAAAATGATGAAGGTTCCCACCAGGATTGAAGGAAAGCATCATTAATTTGTGACACAAGCTCAATGAGACAAGTCCCTGCTATCATGGTCATTTAATCAGTCTTATTAATGCCCACCAGCTCACCTTAACATTCACTAATACTGTCCTTTCCACTATACCCATTTCTTAATTTTTCCAAAATTTTGTAGGTAGTATTATGCCAGGATGGATGAGCCTTTGGCAGTGGGTGGTGGTGCAGCACACTGATGCTTCTTACTTGCTATGCCAGGCACCATGCTGCAAGCCAAGCAACTCAAGTGGATGGAAAAAATTCCATAACTTGAATAGTGAAAAGTCCCATATAAGAAACAGTGTCACTGGAGAATAACAGGGAAAATTACTGACTGTTCTTTTTCCAGTGTGTTCCTGCTCACTTTTTCAAAACCTTTAACAAAAACATTTACATCATTATAAGGAATAATTTCTCTTTCCTCCAGGCAATGTTCCTTTGTTCCTTGAGGGAAACATTACAGGAGACGTTCACATCAACAACAACACCTTTCCCCGGCTAAAGAGTTCACCCTGGAAACTGAGGGTGGGAGGTGACGTGTTGCTGCGAGGCAACACCTTTGTTTCCCTTCCTCGACACGGACTGGATTTCACCGTCCACCATCGCATCAGTCTGGTGGAAAACGACATCCAACACCTCGGACCTGAGGCCTTCCTGCTCATTGCACCACAAGGTAACAGGACTTGTGCCTCTCATCAGGAAACTATTTTATGGGTCTCTATAAGATATGCTTTATAAAACAATACTTTTCACAAGCAGTATTTTAAGTTTCCCTCAACTCAGTGTGCTACCCACAATGATTAAAATAAAAATTTTCACAGGTAGAGAACAAATGTGTCAGACTGAGATTCTTATCTAACTCTTGCACATGTTTCCTTCGATAATATTTCCAATAGACTCCCTGTACCTCTAGGAAAATGAACCATATCCCCTACAGGAAAGAAAACCATCCTGTTCATGGACGGTAATCTGATTCACCAGCTGGAGCCAACATCCCTCTGCCTCAATGAAGCTTTCCCACCAAATTCTGTTTTCATCAAGCACGCTAGATTCAAACAGAAATGTGAGTGCAACATTACTGCAACTCTCTCTCAAGCGCTTGACATAAAAAATCTTACAATACAAGTAAGTATCCCAAGTGTCTTGTTCCAAAAATTGCCAACCAATAATACCATAACTTTTGACCATTCCTATTCCTTACTCGTTTTCAAACATATACTGTATTTAATACCTTAGTCTTATACATGTTGAGTAGTACCTAACTTGTTAAGCTCTGAAGATAGCTAATGCAATACTCTGTTCAACCTATCATCCTGACCTTCTTAGAGATGATTGATTGATTGATTGATTGATTAATTGATTGATTCTCAGTTCCTTTCAACTTTTTACTACTATGACTGGTCTTAGTTAACCTTCCTAGCAGTGTTAAGATTACTTGAATTGAGAGAGAGAGAGAGAGAGAGAGAGAGAGAGAGAGAGAGAGAGAGAGAGAGAGAGAGAGAGAGAGAGAGAGAGAGAGAGAGAGAGATTTTGTCCCTTATGCTGCAGAAATATTGAAGAGAACATAGCCCCAAAATAGTTTCTTATATGTTATAGATATCAACTAGAAAAAAATGTGTGGGAGTAGAAAGGGCTGATTTACAATTGCCAAGTTATATTCAATGTTAAAAACTGAACGTTTCCTTGCTTACAGGGAATTTACAACAATGGAGTACATGAGCAATGGTTCAAGAATGGAGAGTGTGTACTGAAGCCTGGAGGAATTAGCCACATCTCTATTGACCAGTTCCTCATCCACTCCTGCCTTCCTCATACTGATACTCCCAATAACACTGCCAAGGTGATCTTATATGTCATAGCCTCAGTCCTGGTGGCCATAGCACTTTGTGTTATTGTGGCCTGGAGGCGCATGAGAAGTACAGCATCCACTGTCACTTCCTCAGCTGCTGGTTACCAATCCTACACTGAGCCTTGTCCACCAACCACAGGTGAGTGAGTGCTGCTCTTGTGGTGAATCATTGGGTGTAATTAGGGAAGGAATCATGTGGGAAACACACTGTATTCAAAGGAGATGAAGGATAGAGACACTGTATGGGAAGGAGATGAAGGATAGACACACTGTAAGGGAAGGAGATGAAGGATAGACACACTGTAAGGGAAGGAGATGAAGGATAGACACACTGTAAGGGAAGGAGATGAAGGATAGACACACTGTATGGGAAGGAGATGAAGGATAGACACACTGTAAGGGAAGGAGATGAAGGATAGACACACTGTATGGAAAGGAAATGAAGGATAGAGACACTGTATGGGAAGGAGATGAAGGATAGAGACACTGTAAGGGAAGGAGATGAAGGATAGACACACTGTAAGGGAAGGAGATGAAGGATAGACACACTGTATGGAAAGGAGATGAAGGATAGACACACTGTATGGGAAGGAGATGAAGGATAGAGACACACTGTAGGGGAAGGAGATGAAGGATAGAGACACTGTAAGGGAAGGAGATGAAGGATAGACACACTGTAGGGGAAGGAGATGAAGGATAGAGACACACTGTAGGGGAAGGAGATGAAGGATGCACTTGTGGTGAAGGATTGGTGTGTGACAAGGGAAGCATTGTTGAGATAAGGGATGTGGAGGTGAGGTGAGGGTTACACTTGAGGGGTGAGTGGTGTGTAATGGCTCGGATATGACACACACAAAAGAGAAGATAAGTAATAGACAGAATATCATGAGAGTAGGGATGAGTACATATGCACAATAAACTGTGGGTGGAACTATGGATGTAATGTGATCATTAATGCACACTCACACATTAAAGTATTAGTGCATATTTGAAGCTAAACAATGAGATAAGTGATGATCACTAATAAGAAAGGAGAATGCAGTGATGCCAGCATTGATATGTCAAGTCTCATTCTATACATTTTCAAATCACTATGGAATCACTTGTAAATATGGTGCACATAGCAATCATACCATGCACTGACAGGTTTATGAGTGAGTGTATGAAGATGAATGAAGTAAAGAGAGGGAGAGTTGGGAATTGAAATATGGAAAAGAAAAAAACGTTTCACTCTCTCATGATATCCTGAGAGATCTCAATTGTGCCAAGAGCCACTCCGGCAAAAACAGAATTATCAGTGCACCATGTTTCATTCAACCCTATGTCGCTAATCACCTCATCAATCAGAGCTATTAGGTATTAATTTGCTAATTCATATAGAAAATGTTCAAGTCTCACAAAAGCACACACAAAACCAACAAATTCTTGTCTTTGGTGTATTTCCTATAATGTTTCCAGTGTTATCTGTCACTCTTCTGCCATACGCTTTGCACTGTGATGCCTCCCTCCTTGCAGCTCCCAGTGCGTGGATGGCAGTGCAGCCGGAGAATCGGACCTACCAAGAGGTTGAGATACACGTTGTTTTCGACAAGGCTCAGGAAATGAATGAACTGGATGATGCAGAGACCAACAAGGAGGAGAAAGACAATGACAAGACCAAGGACATCAAGAGGACTCCATCTCCTTCAACTCGGCAGTCGTGTCCAGTTATGCCGCTGAGCAAGTCATAACACAGGTCTCAGTGGTGATAACAGCTGTTTGTGGCTCCCAGTGAGTGGTGCCTCAGCTTACTAAGTGGAAGGCTTTACCCCTGAAGTGTTCCCCTGCCCTCATGGCACATTCCACAAGGGCAGGCCAGAGATAAGGGTAATGAGCCTGGTAAAGTGTTTGTATTTGGTTTGCTAAGGTGTTTGCAGTTCTGGTTGAGGATTCCTACAAGCTGCTCATCCTCTACTGCCACACAACATGTTGGTAAATGACCAGTTGTACAATATACTGTACTTTGGTGACATCCAAATAGGATAAGTGATGGGGAACAAGTAAGACCTGGTAAACAAACACAAAATACACAATGATGCTGACCTCATTCTTCTCAAAATTCCACTATTTCTTTCCTTTCCCCTTTTCCCTTGCTATCATGCTCACATCAAAATAAATGGTGATGCTTGAACTTACAATTGTTCAAACTATTACTGATCCACTCTGTCACTCTTCAACCGGCTTCTAAGACACTGTGGTTACAAAGCTAGTGTATGATGGTGCCAACGTGTGTGGCCAACCATACTATGCAAAAGTTCCTTGGGTGTAGTGTGGTAGTTCATTGAGGCTAAGAGTGTGAATGATTGCGTGTGTGAATATGTGGTCCTGTGTTTGGGCCACCACATTTGAATTTGCTGGCTTGGTATACAGATAGATGGGTACATAAAGGTAATCACTTCATTTCTCCTGTTAGAATATCTGCTACTGCCACATTTTTTTCTGTATACTTTGGATAGGAAGAATAAACAGTAGTAAGATGTACTGCATGGTTTACCTTTCTAATCTCATAAGATAAGAGTTAGCTCATTACTTACAGCATGCAGTGAAGGAATTCTGCTGTTTTGAGGTATTCCTGGTATCAAGATTCACCTGCAAAAACTTGTGAGACAATGAGAAAACTATTGAGGTGTACCTGAAGGGAATGACCCCATCCAGTGTCTGGTGGATGGTTGGTGGGTGTGATAGCGCAAAGCCACGGGAGAGCAGTGTGGGGTGAGCCCGATACACCTGCAGGGCCAGCTCTTCCACCAACTCAAGGTCATCATCCAGATCATCACCTGAACAAAGAGAGAGAGAGAGAGACATTCACATGAAAATTTACTCTATTTAGACAAACGAAATAGTGATTCTTTACTTAGAATAGAGAAAATGTATAAAATAGTGCTTCCAAAAAAACATAAGAACTTGGTGATAAAGACATGAAGAAGAGTACACTGGAAAAACCATGAAGAAACCAATAATTCTGCACTTATTAAGCCCAAAATACAGTACTGGAATCTTCAGCTTCAGGAATTTCTCAATAGCATTTTTAGATATCCTTCTCATAAATACCAAGTAAACTGGAGTAGAGAATACAGCACAATTACTGACCTGCTATGGGAGGAAGGCAGAGGTCCTTCTTGATGAGGGAGGCAGCACACAGGCCACCGAGGTAGGACAGTTCCTTCTCCAGATGGCGGATGGAGTCAGCAGGGGACGGCGGCCACTCGTACCCCACCAGCAACACTCGGAACCCGTACGTGTTGGCTCGTTCGTCCTTCACGTAGTCTGATGCTGTCTCCAGTGAAAACACAACTTCATGCCCTGTTGTGAGTGTGAGGGAAAAAAGAAGTGCAATGATTCAGAAAGATCTTTTTGTTATATAAAAGGAGTGACAAAAGAATATGAAAAAGAAGCCTAATGAGATATCAGTCTGAAACAACAAAAGAACTGACTGTATGGATCTTATCTAATCCCTGTTTCTTTTCTGAATCTTTAGACTGTTTCTAATTTTTTGTAATTTTGTATTTCCTTTCCTTATGTTATACTTCTTGTGAAATATTGTTGAGCATCCTTTGCCTTTTTCTACAAATCTACACAGAAGGCAAGATCCCTTTTCTAATTCTCTACTATTTCCATGATTTCACTTTGCCTGAGTTAATTAATGAATGCGGTGAACCGGTCTTGTCATTGCTGAGAGATGGTGGACGGTACCTGGCAGGACGATGGTCTGGTGTGGCCAGTTCTGTGTGCCGGAGAACTTGTTGAGCACGGCCCAGTAAGGGGGTGGGGCTCCCTCTTGCCCCTGGGAGATCTGGGCAGTGCGCTCCTGTCCTTCTGGGGATCCTGCTGCTCCCCCAGCCACCACACCACTCATTTCCTTCATACTTAGGCTTGGAATGTAGATCTGAGAGTGGGAAGAATAACATTATCTTGGGAGTACAAATAAAAGCAATATCTACTGACAGAAACTCCTCTATAAATGAAGCAATAATTCTTTAAAGGAGTACACTTAGAAACCAGAATATTAATGCATGGTATACTGATCTGGTGTTGAAAGCTGCACTTCCTTGGTAATCTTTCATATGTTCAAACAAAGAAGTTTTAAAGATGTAAATTCTGGGCATGTCAAACACTCACACAAGAATAATAAAGAAGAATACAATCAAATACAAAAACACATAAACAATGTATTCAAGGCATTGTATATGAAAAGAAAATGACAAGATAGTTTCAAGCTGTATTACAGGACAACATAATATGGAAGAAACAAAAGACATTAGCAGCAGCAGCAGCAGCAGCTCAACACACCTGCAGTGAGTCCTCTGGCTGGGCTGTGCCACACTGAGGGTCAAACTCCAGGGTCATCCACTGAACACTGGATGGGAAGGTCACTCTGGGGGAAGAGAGCAATATTGGTAAGATAATTGCACAGATATCCAAGATTACAGGCATAATAAGAAAAAAATCTCTGAAATTTTATCTTGGTTTTTATTGATCTTACTTTCAACACTAGAAATGAAAGGGAAGATGCTTTACCCTTAAACAAAATCCATTCTTTGATGACACAAAAATAAGTGAATACATAAATCAATAGATAAATGAATAGTGCATAAAAAATTGTAGGAAACTAGAAGCATTGATCAGAACCAAAGTGAAGGTGAAAGTTCATGAGTGAGAAGCACAGCGACTTGAAAAATGGGACCGACCTGAAATTGGCAACAGCAGCGGGGCGGTACGGGTGGTCACTCTCCACCCAGGCGTAGTGGTGGCTGGTGGTGGTGTGGCAGTCCTCCATGGTCTCAGGGATGGCTGTCTGCTGGGTGACTAGACTGAGGTTGTTGAGAGCAGCCACGTGTGGGAGGATCTCCTGGATCAGACCTAACACTGACACAGCACTCTGCACCAAGACAAAAGTAAAGTTGTGGCAAAGTCAATCAATGAGGAGTGAACAAATCATGTATTGCTTCATATTTCAGAAAATCCACTACATTTTCTATGGTCCTGCCTGTTTCAGCACTAATACAAGGAAAGCTATGGTACTTATTAAAACCAGACACAGGAAAAAAAAAGAAAAAAACTTCAATCTTCCATAAACTTTTTAGGGATTGGCACCTTTTTTCAATCACTTTATTTTGCTCTTGGCTGGATTCCCTTCTTACATTAGAAAGCAAGACAAAAAGGCAGGCTGCAGTGTAACAAAGGTCCATACACACCCACCCTTGGATCTGAGGTGGCAACAGGGCCAATGTGTGACAGGACAAGAGGAAGCAGCATAGTGATGAGGGGAGCTGTGCCCAGAACCTCAATGGCAGACTCGTCCCCCACCCCAAGGCCCATGATCATCAGCTCCGTGGCCACCCGTACAATGCTGCCGGCCATGGTGAGGGCTGACTTCCGCGCCTGCTGTTCTGCAATCTCCCTGGTGCTGCGCTGGCTTTCAGGGTCCTGGGGCATGCTGTCAAGGGTGAAATATTCATCTATCACTGCTGTTTTCCACCCTTGTTGAAATTAACGTCACATGGAAAAGACCACGGAAGTGCAAAGAAGATTAGATAAATATCTATGTACTACACTCATGGGAACTGATTATTGAAGTGCAAGAAAGGATTACTAGACACATGAAAATTCAATCAGATTACAGAAATGAAAGAGAAAATTAAAAGAGACCGATGAAAGGGGAAAAAAAGGTGCAGAAATGGAAGTCATAGAAAGGCGATCTCATGAGCCGGCAAGCCCCACCTGTAGTACATGATGTGAGGTATCTGGCCCCGGATGTGGTTGGTGCCGTTGACTGACAGGCTGCAGGCGGAGAAGGTGAAGGTGGTGCCGTCCGGACCCTTGACGGAGGGCACCCCACCGTCCCCATTGCTGGTGCGGCCCCCGTGGTTACACAGGCGGATGGCATACTTCACTCCTTCCTATACAGAGACAGATCAGTGTAGAGATATCTCACTCATCACATCACAAAGGGAAGTTTCAAGGCACTGGTCCCTGACTGTTGGTTGATTCTTCGGACCTTTAAGGGGACTGGCAAGTTAGTGGACTCTTAATTTTTTTGTTTTTGTTGCCCTTGGCCAGCTTACATGAAAAAAAAATGTTATACTTCACTCCTTTCCATACATAGATGGATACTTTATTGGTTGCAAAGCTAGACACAGCTTAGCCTTGCCTTGGTAATCACAGCCATTCCCAAAGTGAAGTATGTACAAGCAACAAACAGATAAGTACACAGGAATACCAAGTAGCAACACAGCCTGGCCTTACTTACCTTAATGGTGACGGGACGCTCAAACTTGATCTCCACAATATCTGCTATAGAGTCATCCGGCCCAAAGGTTCCCCGTGCCATCTCGATAACATTCCAGCGCTCCAGAGTGTGTGAGGGGTCCTGTCCACCACCACCACCGCCACCACCACTACCACCACCGCCGCCACCGCCACTCTCGTCCAGGATCTCCACCTCGTAGTCATAAGTGCCCACTCCGCCAAACACACACACGCCAGCCACGACGATGCCCGGCCGGTCCACTGAGAAGCATATGGCATCCGGCGAGCCATTGCCAGTGTTCCAGGTGCGACTCTGGGAGGTGCGGGTGAACCGGGGTGGGGTGATGTGCAGCACTCGGCCCCCCGCTGGCAGCTCGTCCTGTCAACACCACCCTTGACTTACTTATGAGGGAACACTGAAGGGTATTAGAGCCAATAAATCCTTTTCCTCCATACTTCTAGATAGCTTTTAACCTGTTCAGTAATGGAATGCATTTCTACCACAAGTTTTGGGTATGATTAGATGATTTCTTTTACATTTAGCCAGAGTCTTCACTATTTAAAATCCTGCACAAATTTCTGAAGCTATATAATTTCACCAAATGCTAAGCTGAACAAATATGGAGATGCATCATGGTACTGAAGGGGTTGAGCTACATTTTGTGTTGATTAAAACATATACTTCAGGCCTGATGTGTTTGACTATTCACATCATCCTAAAGAAAACACCACACATCATTAGGGCTGTATGTGGCAATGCCTTTAAGAGACATACATACCCGTCTCAACCTGTCCTCCCCACTCATAATAAATTTGTGTAATCTCTGACAGATCCCTCATCACTCATCACTAAAAACTTGAATAGGGAGTCTATTCCATTCACCCACCACTCTATTGAAAGCAAATTCCTTCCTCTCTTTTTCAAACTGAACTTTTATCAAGCTTCAACCCATCACTACTTGTCCTATCCTGATTGCTGACCCTGACAATTTTGCCTACATCACCCTTGCTAAATCAAGAGAGAACCAATAGATAAAACACAATAAAAAGACACAAATAGCTCACACGTCAAAATACCATCAAGTTATGCAAGAAACATTCAACAGAAGCACAAAGCCCTCACACACCTCAGCAGCGTTGGTCTCGGCAGAGAGCTCAGCCACAGTGGCGGCCAGAAGCAGGCAGGTGTTATGGACGAGGCCCGGCAGGGGGACGACTCGCTCCCCACGCAGCGCCTGACGGACACTGCCACACACCACGCCCAACAGCCGGTCCAGCACCTCCCGGAATGTCCACACCACTCCTGCACCGTTCTCTATGTGCTGCGATGAAAAGGACACAAATATCATCTCTAATCTCTCTTTCACTGTGGAAGCTTTTTAACAGAGAGGATGTTAGGATTCAGAATTTTTATGATACATAACTTAACTCTCTCTCTCTCTGTCCCAAAAGATTCTAGAAAATTTCAGATAGAAATGTATTGCAGATTTTTTATTTCTATAAATGAAGGAGGATCCTAGAAGAATTAAATAGTATGGAAGGTTGTGGGAGTCAGTTAGCAACAGTCACACAGATGATGCACTAAGGCTACCTTCCTTGATGACTGGTCAGGTTTATAGGGGGGGGGGAGGGGGAATAATCTGGTTCACTGTCCTTCCTCGCAGTGGTCAGAGAGAGAGAGAGAGAGAGAGAGAGAGAGAGAGAGAGAGAGAGATAGTATCATGCAAAATAACACTGCTCATATTTTGGCAGTGAAAAGATTAATTCTTCTAGGCTCCTCTATTCCCTACCTACTCTCCTAGCGTCTAAATAACATCTTTGTCAGGCTGGCATTCTTATTGCACCATATCCACACTTTAAGGAATTTCCTGTGTCTGCTTAGCTTAGTAGTATAAGCAAGGACAAAGCATCAGGTGAGGCACGAGGAGCAGAAGCTTACGTGTATCTTATAGGTCATGTGCTCCACCAGCAGGGGGTAGCGGTACAGGTCGCCAGGCTGCAGGGTGGACAGCGCTGCGTTGTCTGCCGGGGACGGTCGGTGGGTCACCTCAGCGTCAGGGTCGGTCAGGATGGGGCAGGTAGCGCGTAGCTTGACTGTCGGTGAGCACAGTGAGGCCAGCACGGCACTCAGCAGCCGGTCGTTGTCCCTCGTTTCCTCCTTTACCAAGAATGGGTAAGAGATATAAGGTTAGCCCAATTCTCAACATTATCCTGTTGTCTATTTTCTTCTGTACAATTTTCATGAAGAGAACTTGCATTTTAGTGGCTGTTTTTTACACCCTTTTGTTGACAAAAGCCAGTTTTCTAACATGAGAAAACACTGACCTTGTCTATTCTATATTTCTTTTAATTTGGGAATCTACAATGATCTTTTGCCTATCTATCTTTTTAGTGAGAGGTTACACCAATTTTTTCATATGTTCTACTCTTCTCATGAAAAGCTTTTATTCCAAATAAGAAGATTACAAGAAATATTTCACATAAAGGAATTCTGTATACAACCATAAACAAAGGATGCAGGAAAAAAACAATCCTTAAGAGGAAGCTCATGGATGTGTGGGACAAACAGCAGCACTGACCTTAGTAATGATGTCTCGAGAGAGCAGCAGGTCACACAGACAGGACCACTTGAGCTGGCCGGTGGGATAGAAGGCGTGGAAGCATGACACAAAGGTCTTATGGCACTCATCCAGCACCACCACCACCATCCTGCTCAGCGGCCCAAAGTCTGCAGGGAATGTGACATCAATCAGACCAACTTCTGTTATTTATGTATGTGTTGATCCAGAAAGAATAATAATAATGATTTCTTAATATTACCACACATCTAACATGTCAAACTTGCAGGTCACCGTGGTACAGTGGAACCATGTGCACTCTGGGATTTCAGATAGGAGGTCTCAATGAACTGGCTTCCTCCTGTAGCCCATAAATTCCCCTAAAAAGCACACATTGGATGATACAGTGTGGATATTGTTGAGTGGAGAGGATAGTGAATGGTTTGTGGATTGTAATGTGTCACAATCATCATTACATTCAGACAATGACAAGATTTCTGGACCTCATAAGGGAGAGAATGAAATGGCAAGGAATTATTAAATTCTGGCAAATGGTGAATGTCAATTCGAGGTGAAATAACTCTCCCTGACCACAATATTGGTGATGATGATGGTGATGGTGATAAGCCCCACATAAATTTCTGAAGTATAAAATTATCAAACAGTAAGAAGAATAGATATGAAAATGCATCATAGTACTAAAGGGGTTAATGTGACATGGGAGCAAAAGAACACAAGTCACAATGACCTCACCTTTCCCATTACGCATCTTGCCCTTCCTGGAATAGAGTGAGGGAATGGGGTCGGAGAGCATTTGGCGCAGGAGTCCCCTCACGTCAGCCACACTCTCAGCCAAACACCCCTTCTCCCCGTTATTGCGAAGCGTCCGAACTGAAGCAGGAAGGAATACAGGATTAAAGGATGAGTGGAGAAGTCATCAGGTCAATGTATAGATGTATTTATGTCCTTGGTGATTCTTGAGTGTTTTATCAGCTACATATGGTACGAAAGAGAATGCTGAACAAATGTATAATACATGATATACAATGATGCATATGTTATTATGATGAATGCAATGTGGGATTTACTAATGAGCTGAAAGAGATTTATATAATATGGGAGGAAAATCAGGTACAGAATAACTTAACAAATATAACATATGAGAAGTTAGATAGACACAAGAAGGCAAAAGATGATGAAAACAAGACAACCCACCAAAGACACAACAAGGAAAGGCAGAATTATAGGTGTAGAGTATCTCATAACATAATAAAAGGAAAGAGTAATGAGACAGACACAAGAAGCCAAGGGATGAAAGAAAGATGAAGAGCGTCCTCTAAAGACACAACACAGGAAGATAAAACAGAGGTACACTTTACCAAGAGACAGTCTCAGTCACCACTCACCACTGTCAGGAACACTCCAGACTTACCTGAGTTTGGGTAGACCTCATTGATGTAGATCCTTAGGAGGCGAAGGCAGGCACAGCAGATGTACACCAGCCGCTGCAGGTCCAGCATGGCCACTGTGGGACTCGACCCTCCACTGGTGACATGACTCACATGCTGAGGGGAACACAGACAGGAAAGTCTACCAAGTCACCAGTTTTGAAGCAAGTGAGATTGTATTATTTCTGATAACAACAGGTTTAAGAATGAGAAAGCTTGTATTTCCAAGTAAATTATCCTATATGATTTTTTCTGTACACTGGTACCTCTTGATTCAAAGTTAATTTATTCTTTGTGGCTGTTCGAATTGCAAAATTTTGAATTAGGAAGCAATTCTTACCATTGAAATTGTTGTAAAAACATTTAATCCGTTCCAAAAAAACACCCCTAACCTAACCTAACCTAACCTAACGAAATCTAACGTCCCATTACAAGTGTCCCAGTGGTCCAAACTGGTGGTTTTCACAGTGAGGAAAAAACATGAAAAATCTTAAAAAAAAAAAAAATCTTAAACACCCTAAAAATGCCCTTAACCCATAAACTGCGACATACATCATATGATGTGGCTTCGACAAACTGCGACATACATCATATGATGGAATCGCTTTTTTGATTTTCCCGCGGTATATAGGGAGGTCGTATGGTGTCACAGGCCACCTGGTGGCCCTTCCCAACTATCAGCGTCCCAGCCCGCGCTTTTGGTGCTGTAGGCCTACCACCCACGCCTCAGTTCTCACTGATCCACCATGGAGGGTGCCCGCTCTTCGTCCTCAGGCATGCGCGATCCCCGTCCTTCTACCTCAAGTGCACAGTCTCGTGCACGTAGAAAGATTACATATACACCTCTACATAATATAAGTGATTCTGAAAGTGATGTGGATGATCCTAGACCTAAAAAAGTGAAAAAAACTAGACTAAACTTTTCACTTTGTAGGCTCATAACTCCGAAACCAAGCTTTACAGAGATGGCATACTTGCTGTACTTACGTATTTTAATATATTTTATAAATCTGTAAGAGAAAATTTCGATTTTGGAAACTTTTTTTTTTACCCCCCAGCCGACTGGATAGAAATACCGATTGCCGCAGTTAATGGGTTAAAACCCCTATAAACAACTTTAAAAATACTCCCAAAAAACACCCCTAACGTAATCTAACCTAACGAAACTTAACATCCCTTTACATGTCTCCCACTGTTACAACTTGGCAGTGTTCAGAGACAGCAAAAAACATGAAAGCCTTAAGAAAGACTTGAAAGCTGTTCACGAGTCGCAATAGAGAGAGGTGTTCACGGCGGAGGAGTCGGCCAACTGGTGGGAAGGCGGTGTCGGCGCCACGTGTGTTTGTGTTCGAATTGAGAGGCCGCGTTCGGATTGGAGGTGAAACTTTGTTCGCCAAATGTGTTCGGATTGGGAAGTGTTTGAGTCAAAGGGTGTTGGAATCAAGAGGTACCACTGTATTTCTATCTTCCTCATTTAAGAAGGAGGTATCAAGATATTCATCCCATTCTCTTGGTTTACTCTCTCAGACCTGTTCAGAGACTGGCAACTATGTGGGCTTTTTGTTTAGTCATTTTTGTTTCCCTTGGCCAGATTTCCCTCTTACATTAAATAAGATATAAAAAATGAGTGGCCATGTTGAACTTTAAGGGTAAGCCTGGAGGGAACCTGTTACCTGTCTAGTACTGCCACTATTAATAGTTAGCATATGTTCATTCTTTACTTCTGGGCATCATGCTGCCCTCTATAATCCCAGCAAATTGTCTGCAGTGTAGCCATACCCTAAAAGTGTGAATGATGTTTGTATGAGTGTGTGGTGGTTTGTGTGAGATTGCCACCCTAGTACTTATACAGATTGACAGACTAAGATTAGGTTACATATTCCTCTACCACTCACCTCCCCAACACAAGTCCTGAGGGTGGTCCACGCCCAGCCAAGGAGGTCAAGCAGTGACTGAAATACGTCCTGCAACAAATGAAAAAAGAACATTATTTACATTATGTTACGATGTTTGTTAAGGTGTCACTGTTTCCTTTGTGTGTATCTGCTCTCCCCCCACACACAATTATACAAGAATATTAGGAAACAAGGGAAGCTGCAAGAGGCCATTATGAAACATACCGACCCATTTCCATCAATCTTTCTTATCCTTAAATTTCCCTCATCTTTTAAACATTCATAATGACTGACCACAAACAACCTGATTAGTGAGTCTATTAATTTCATTCACCACTTTATTTGAGAAGCAATGCCTTCCCATCTGTATTTCATATATAACATCTACTTCATCCATCTACCACTCTATCTGAAAAGCAATTCCTTCCTATATCCATTTCAAATCCAACATTATCAAGCTTAGATGCATTCCTTCTTGTCCTATCGTAATTACAGACTCCATTGATTTTACTTATATAACATGGACTAACCTTTATACCACACAGGCAATACCAACACTACACAAACCACAAAAAATAAGATACTTGGATAATCATAAAATCACAGCAACAACACTAAAACAGAACAGAGCCACCAAGTAACACAGTGCAACAACAGCCTCAACAAACCAATCCTGTATCTCACTTACATTGCGTACAGTCATGTAGAAGGACTTGGAGAGGATGGGCACCGGCTCCACACTGTCATGCAACTGTTTGGGCGGCGCTGACCCCTCGTGGGTGTTGATGCGGTACAGCAGCTGAGGGATCTGCCCGGCATTCACGTCTGTACCGTTGTTGGACTTCTTGGACGATTTGAAGTAAAAAATGACCCTGGAATGGAAAATGAAGTGAGGTAAGTATGAGTAAACTAAAGAAAGAATTGACATGTAAAAGTAGGTTTGTTAAAGCTTACAAATACTTTTTAAAACAGTTTCTTACTTTACCCCTCTCTCTCTTTAAACACAGGCATTCACTGATCTCTAGTAACCACAAATAACTATAATATAAAACTTTCAACATTGGACAGTCATACATTTTGAACACATGAAAGACAAAAGGGCAGGCACTCACTGTTCCTCTGTGGTGACCATGCTCTGGCCAGAGGAGCCACAGTCACTGCTGGGGCCACTCACTCTTGCCCAAGCCACGTACCACTTGTTGGCCTGAAACACACACAAATGTCATGTGTCTCTTTCTCTCACAGTAATTTTTTTCATATACAGGAGGATGGAGTGTTATTTGATAAATAAACAAAATTGCAAATCCTTTTCAATAATACATGAACTTGGATCAGAAAATTAAACAGAATCCAAAGAACTGCTTTACAAATACAGTATAACTATGAGGTATGTAGGAGTGTGTGGTGCTTTGTGTGAGCCACTCCTTGTGTGTCTATCAGCCTGGTTGGTAGATGAATTCAGGTCATAAAGTACACTTTCCACTTCAATATCTAACCAAATAAATAATACAAGAAATTATATGGCAAAAATAAAAAAAAACAATCCAATAAATTACTTAATAAATGAAAATTTAAATATTTTTATCTCAAAAACACTGAAATACACATTCCATTTCAATATGGTACCAGTTATAAAACATCATTGTTAATCTCCCCTCACCAACCCCACACTTTTCACTCAGCACCACACACACATTCTGGACAGCAGCAGTGATAAGAGAGTGAAGGGAATGGAAAGCCTCACCTGCACTGGTACTGGGTCATCAAACAGCATTGGGAACTTCTGTCGGACACCACACTCATATGGCATCTCCTCTGTCTCCGCCAGCAGCTCCCCGTCGGTCTCCTGATCTCCTCCCTCGGCCCCCAGCTCAAATAGCTGCGTGCACAATTAAGAAATGTCACACCTTTCCTTATAACTTACAATCTTTTCTCTCTCATGATAAGGTTGGCATGTGTGCAGTGTCCACAAGAAAGATAGAGCACTTGATCCTGGATTGTACCACACCAGTTGTTGTGGGGTTTGCCTCAACATTTCTCTGTTGATCATGTGTTTGACAGCATCTAACACTCTTGGCATGCCACCCACCCTCACTCAGCAACAAGCCTATGTGTCACTGCACTCAGGGCTCTCAAAGACATCAGAGTAATGTTTGTATTCTCCATAGCAAAACAGTCTGTTCATGTCTGTACCATTTTCTCTGCTGTATTTTGCATCAGGAGAAGCAGAGATAGGTCCAGTCAACTTATCTTGTGAGTAAAAATTCAGGCATATAAGACAGGAATCTTGATGAAAGATATATTGAAGAGGATTGGGCAAGGATAATCAACTCCCAGATGACTTGTAGCAGCTGGTAAGGAACTAACACATCTGTGCAAATGTTTTATTTGTTAAACCCTTCATTTTTGTCTATGGGGAAAGGAAGGGTGAGAGATGCTCTATCTTTTTTGTGGACACTGATAGATAAGAGTTTTTCTAACATCTTCAATTGATGTTTTCCTTCTTATATTCTGTACAAATTCTATGAATAAGTAATAAAGTATTGGTAGAGCCAGACAACAGCAAAGGAAGGAGTGGTATGAAAGAGGGACTGAAGTGTATGAATTTCAAGCACCAATCCACTCAAGTCAGGAAGAGATGAGGAAAGTCTATGAAGAGTGAAAGAGAGGGAAGGAAGACATGAATTTTACCTTGATCTTGCCCATGTATTCCCCTCGGCCACCAAACAGGCCAAACCCGCCAATGAGGACATCAGTATCACACATGAACCTCACAGCCTCAATGGAGTACCCTGAGTAGCCCCATCCACCACCATGACCTGCAGAGACAAAAAGTATTATACAGCACCTTCTCATAATGGCAATGTGTGGGAGATCTAAGGGGAAATAACTTCCTTTCACTATCCACTACAGAATGAGTTCCATACTTTCAAAGCGGTTGACGGGAGTGAAGTCTTCCCTGGTGTAGACACGAACGGTGGCCACTGTTTGAGGGTCGTTCTCCACCACCGTGAGGCCGTACTCATGTGCCCAGGTCACTGTGTCAATGCAGGACAGCATGTGCAGGGCCACCTACAGGAAGGGGCAGAGGGAAGCTGTGGTAAAGTGAGGACAGACAAAAGACAAACAAGGAAGAGTTTAACCATGGGAGGAAGTACCACAGGTATTAGAAGGGTTTATACAATATAGAAAGAGGGATTTGCAACCATCATGTAAGCAAAATCTGTAGACATAACCTAAAATTCATGTTAAATTCCACTATTTTGTCCTGAAATCTATTCATATGGTAAGTGACTAGCAATGATTCTTACAGTTTATCCTAACCTTATATATGAAAGATACAGCAGCAAAGAAACAAGAAGTGAAAAAAACATCACAATTTACAAAAGTAAGATGCTGAATCATGGTAAAGTGAAAATATTGTTAATTCAATTGAGTCATGCTAGACCTTATCTGAGGAAAAATCATATGAACTGAATTACAACAAGTGAGTTATGGATAGTATTCTTAAATGGTTTGTTCTCTCATAAGGATTTTCTAAAGGTTACAATGATGATTAGTCAGTTCTCAAGGGAGTTTTTCCTATTAACACTACTAGTTTCTTGTTAGATTATCACCACAATCCTGAAATCACTCTTGAAACTCCTCATATCTTGTACTGGAATAAATGTTAAAAGTTGTTGACTTCCATTGATGAAATATTCAAGAAACCATTGGTGTGATCTCAGTCCTATCCTCAAGATAAGTCAGAATGAGCTCAGAGCTTTTTCTACATGGGAAAGGCTGACTGGGTGACTGGCAAGCAACCATGGTGAATTACACACACACACACACACACACACACACACACACACCCACCTGAGCCCTGGACACCTGGTATTCAGGCAGGATGGGCAGAGAGAGCTCAGGGGAGAGCAGGTCCCTGAGGCCGTCTGGTGGTCCTCCGTTAACCATGCGCTGTGCCTCCGCTGCAATGATGTTATAGCAGTGCACCTCCTGGCACTGGTTGTCATAACTAGGTAAAGGGAAAGTGAAATGTTAAGTGGTGGAATGCTAGTTCTGCTGAAAATGTTACTACATATAAGATTCAAGCTCTGATTCTTTTTGTAGGATTAAGAGACCATCCATTGGTAAAAACAATTGAGACACATAAAACCATATATTTCATAACTACTCCTAAACAAGAGTATATAGTAAACCATTTAGAAACTACCTTGTTTCTATGTGTATTTTCATGACACGCACTTCTCTCTTTTAAAGTTAAGTTTAGGAAGACAGATCAAGATAAGACAAGAAAATAATGAAAGCAAATCAGTCTCCATTAAGCTGCTCACCTCCACAACACATTGTAGACTGGGTCTAGACACACAGTGTGGCCTGAGAAGCAGATCTGGTCTGACGTGGAGAAACTCCGGCACTGGCCATCACTGCGACTAATTACAAGACACCGCCAGCTCTCCTCCTCGTCTCTCTTGCCTCCCACCGGCAGCAGCACTGCCAAGATGGATACAGAGTCATCACTACAGATACACAAGACTCAACTTTCCTTACTCTCATGCATTTTGAATCAGAAACATATCTGTCTGAAGCACAATCAGATAAAAACTTTGGAAATGATTCAAGGAAATAATGATCTTGCTATGTAACACACAATGGATGGATACAGAGGAGCAAGATTCTGAGAAATATGGTATTTAATTATACAATCCTATCAATTTTGAAGTGAGCCTTTGAAGCAACTCAAGGTCAGTGAATGGTGGTATATATGTGAGAGAGAACAGCAGTGGCAAGAGTGCAGCCACTCACCCAGACAGCTGCTGTTGGCCACCACTGCTGAGGCACTCAGGTTATGGGTGTTGATCAGCGACTGGTCCAGCTTGATATACGTTACGTCAGCTGAGGCACCAACCCAGGTGGCCCGGCGTCCCAGCCTGGGCCCCACCCCTGGCACCAGGCCCGGCACTGAGTACCAAGGACACCGTCCTCTGCTACTACCCTCCCCTGCATCACTCTGAGGGGCCACTCGACCCAGCTGGCCCTTCTGTAGGATGGGAAGAGTTGTGGGACTGTCAGTTATATAGGAAAGTGGAAGTATGGAGAGATGAGAAAGAGAAATAAAATAGCTTCAGGACAGGAGGACCATGCGTATGGGTGGACTCTTCTGGTGCAGTTATCTCTCCCTCAGGACAAGAAATCATGCAATACACACAGATTAAAAGACAAAGATATAAAAAATCTACATTTATATTGAATTAGGATTACATGGCTTATGTGTCCTAAATCATAGGTTTGGTTTGGTTTTCTTTTCCAATATAACTGTAGAAACTTTTGATGAAAGAAGTACATAACGAAAGCAAAAAATAAGGAAAGCGAGCAACACATTACCTGGAAGTCCCCACAGCTATAGATCTGACCATTGGCAGTGAGGAAGATTGTGTGGTTGCTGCCGGCAGCCACCTGGACAATCCTCACGCTGGGGGGCAGGCGGGTCATGGCCGGGGCACCGCGGGACAGTAAGTCCCCGACACCCAGCTGTCCATAGCTGTTGCTGCCCCAGGTGTACGTCTCCCCATTGGCACACACCACAACTGCAACACACATCACAAACTTTCCATGTGACTACACAGAAAATAACAAAATGGTGGCTTTTAACACAGGCCATGAAGACAGCAGGCAATATGATGGTTAGTGGTGAGCCTCACCTGAGTGGTGAAGCCCACAAGCAACTTGCACTACAGCTGTGGATCCTGGAAGGTGCACTCTTGCAGGAGACAAGGAGGAGATCTTGCTGGCATCCCTCTCCTGGTCACTCCCCAGACCATCCTCTGCAGCTGCAAGTGCAAGTTAGTCGCGTCTTAGCCTCTCCTCGTCCCACAGAAGCCTCACCTGGCAGAATTCTGATCCATGCTGTTTGTACAACTCTCACCAAATATGAGTTCAAAAGTCAATGGCAACAAGTCACCTCAGTCTTGGTTTGGGAAGTGCTCCCAGCAACAAGTTTGTGGAGCAAGAGAGTACAAGCCAGGACGCCACCCTGGCATGGAGAGTGTCAGCAGCACCGGGCTGAGGTGCCGTCATCACAAGGGTGCAGGGGTGCAATGCAACAACAAACCCACTGCTTGCTGGGGCTACTCAAGGGACTAATGGGTTTGGAATTTATATTTGACTTGGTCTGAATTAATGTGGAAGACTGGGTGATGCAAAGTAAACTGAATAGTAGTACTTTACAACATTAAAAGTTGTACTTTAGGGGTCTATTGAATTTCATGATAGCACTGAAAAAGTGTGTTAAGGGATAAAAATTCATAATGTTAACTTTGCTTAAAAATACCAAGTACATACATTAATAAGCAGAAAAGATATTAAAAATACAATTCCACATAAGAACAATACAAAAAATAGTCAAATACAACAATTTTATAAAAAACTGGACATTATCTACGTTGAAACAATCTTTGCTCAACTTACATAAACTATAATACTTCAAAAAATGATAAAATATTCTTTTCAGCTGATAATGTTTTGCACAGTGAGATGAGAGGGAAGCAAAGTAATATTCTACCAGGTGTGCACAACCAAGGTAAAAATGTGCACTAAAAAGTTTGCCTCCTTGCCGCACCCGAGCAGCTCGGCCACGGTGGTGGTGGCGGCGGCGGCGGCGGAGCTACAGAAAAGGGAAAAGTTCACACTTGCAAAAATCAAAAAGACTGAATTGTGTGTCTCAAAAAGAAAGAAAGGAAGACAAGTAGATTTCCTGCAGAGTCTGCAGTACTGACTGTAGAACTCAATAAAAAAGCAGCCAAACAAACCTAGGATGTTACTGGTAGCAAGAGGATCAAGGGCAGCGGCAGCAGCAAGGGCTGCAGGGTCAGGACTGGCGGGAGTGGGGAGAGGACTACTGGAGCCGGCCACAGCCCCGTCGTCACTCGCCAGGTTAGAGGACGGAGCCAGCAGGCGAAGCAGCCGGGCTTCAAATTGGCCCAGGTTACCTGTGTGACCATTGTGGCCTGAGGTGTGGCCAGCTGGCCCTATTAATACATGGACACCAGGGCCACTCGGGCCACAGACTGTGCTCAGGACATGTGCTGCTGCACTTCTTAGGAATCAAAAATACTTTCCTATTACTTTAAACATTTTCATAAATAGTATACATGTAAAAATTGTTAAAAATTTCAACAAATTACTTTGGAGATTAAAAATTTCCAATATCCAAGAAAAAAGTAGCTGGCAAAATCACAGACTTGTGATGTAATTCAAGTCCTTGGTAATAAAATCCATAAATTTTACCAAAAAAGTTTAACCAAAAGTTTGAAAACATACAAGAAAAATATTCATCAACATTTTTGATGAAACCTTTCTTCTGGAGATTTTTGTAAAAGAAATAAGTATCACATCATTCCACTGACATCCCAAAAGTCAGGTGCCTTGTGATCAAATGGGAGAGTGAAATTTAGTCCCGTGAGGAGCTTGGGTAGGAAATGATGCTGTGTTGGGCTGCTTGGCTCACTAGATGTGTGAGTCAGCTTGTGTGAGGCACAAACTGACACAGAGACACTTGAACTCTGATGGAAGGTGGATGTTGTAATCCTTGATGCTATGTTTTGCTCAATCCATAAAGAAAATAAAAGTTGTAAAGAACAATAAACACAAATATATATGAAATACACATACTTAGGATGCAGGCACGCACGCACACACGCAGACACACACACAAACAAACACACACACACACACACACACAACACATACTCAAACACACACACACACATACATACACACACACACACACACACACCTACCCCTTAAGCACATCATGCAGTCCTCTGAAATTAAGGCTTAATAATATATTAACCCCAAACAACACAGCATGTTCAAGTAATGCTGCAACTCATGATGACCACTATCACATGCTGAGCACCACCACATGTCCTCCCTTCACCAAGTCTAGAGAGGAAGACACACTGCTCACAACTCACTCTTCAGCTTTCACAAAAGAGATAAATTTTTTCAGGACAATAAAACAAGGGATGACAGATTTAGAACACCAAGGCCTCATTAAAAAAAATTACCCTATTAATATAAATAAACAGGTGTTCCTCGATATATAATGTTTCACTTTAAGAAAAAAATTATTTAAACAATCTGGGCTTTTTATGGGAATTTATGGGCTAAAGGAGACCACTTAATGGAGACCTCCTATCTGAAAGCCCACCCACTTTTATGATATTCCGTTTTTACAACCCTAATTCTGCTATACCATCATTGCTTCTCTTTTACGATATTGCTCTGCATGTAAGTACAGCGAAGTCTCATTTTTTCGTGGTTCAGTTATCACTCTTTCATTTTCACACAGCTCGTCATTCAAATCTAAGTGATTTAACAATAAAGTAGAGAAATCCCACTTTACCATAAAAAAATCAGCCGTTTAATTTGGTAAGATACAAAAGTTTGTGATTTTTATATGGTATCTGGAGGTCACTTATATGAAGATACATAGCACTACAATGAATCAAGAACAAATATTTCTAATATCTTAATTTCTTTGCTTCATTCCAGTGTTCATTTTATGTAACATGTATTTCATTACTCTATACATACAATAACTGTATTTCAATATGATGCATTGTGATTTTCATGGGTTTTACAGTGCATTACTGTTTTTTGTGTTCATTCTTAAGTCCAATATAAGATTGTTTGCTTTACAATTGGATTTTCAGGAACCAATTACAATCATATATCAAGGAATACCTGCAATTATGATGGAAAATTATGTTTTTAGCTTCTTGATACATTTAAAAGAATAACAAACCTTTTACAACCTTACACTCTTCACACTGAGCATCAAACAATCCAATCTCACCCAGCCAGCATCCTCCACACACACCCAAGATGAAGTGACCACCACAGAGGGGCAGGTGGTTCAGATGTGTGAGTGTGCCTGGAGGGGTTGAGGTGCGGCACGACAACTTACCTTTCCTGAATGGCATGGGAGCGTATCTGGAGTGTCTGTGGCGGGGCCGGTGCCTTCGCTCGTCCAGCCTCCTCTGCAGCTGGTCCTGGAGGCGGCCACATGCTCGCCCAAAGATGTTCCCTGGTCAGAATGTAAGGTCTTGAATTAAAGTGGTGATTCTTTTCTTTTCTTTTGGTCCTCTTTCTTTCTTCCCCTTATCCCCTTCCATCCCCTCTCCTTTGCCTATTTTATCATGGCCATCCCTTTGTTCATCCTTCCATCTTCTCCCTTTGTCCGCTTTCTCATGTCCTCCTCTTGCATAGCACTCTCACATCTTTCCCCCTAAATGTCCTCTTATTAAAATCATACTCCCGCCTTTCCTTAGCCAACTCACATTTACTCCATTCATTACCCACCTCACATCCTCTACCTTGTTTAATGTCTTTCTCTGTCTCTTTCTCCCACCTTCCATACAAACTCCTCATTCCTACGCCTGCTTTTCTGATCACCAGTTGTCCCCTCTCCCCTCACCTCCAAGGTTGGCCCCCTCATGGAAACAGAAGAGGCCAGAGTGCTGCTCCTGCATGAGTGAGAAGGGGTCCTGGTCATTGTCGGCCTCTACCTCGTCAGCACACGTCCTGCAGCAGCCACACACAGCACACCCAGAGTCCCCTGACCCACACCCACACGGCCTGAATGAAGGAAAAAAGGTAAATAGAGTGAGTGATTCTATTATTCAGTTCTGTTCTTTGAAGGTATGTTATGGTAGTATAATCGTCTGCTTCCCCTAATATATATATATATATATATAACCTGAGGGGAATTTCCATAGTACAGTAAACCTTCTCTCTCTCTCTCTCTCTCTCTCTCTCTCTCTCTCTTGCCCATCACAAGAAGGGATTTAGTAATGTAAAATACTTTTCACAAAAGTAGAAAAAGTTCCCATTGAAGCAGACATTCTAGAAGTACATCCACACTATTTAGGAAGGAGCACAGTTCATCATATAAAAAATTGCTATATAATATGATGATTACCATAGTGAAGTAACCAAGGAATCTGAAGTTGTTGTATATCGGGAGTCATTCATGAATACGTTGTCAAACACTTTACATTTATCAACTAGCATGAATGTTAAAGAAGAACTAAATTCTCTCTCTCTCCCTCTCTCACACACACACACACACACACAGAAAACACTCACTCTCTCTCATATACACACACACAGTCACACACACACACAGAGAAGACACTCACTGGCCAGAGTTCCTGTTGGGGCGTCCACTGGAGACACAGGCAGCGCCGTATCCGGTACACTCATGGCACACAGTACACACCAGGCAGTGTTCCCGGACCCAGCGGTGGCGGCCAGGGGGACACATGCCACCCTCACCGCCCTCCTCGCTCTCTGCTCCCTCCTCGTCCTCCAGCTCCTCCTCCCCTGCAGGCCCGACCGACATAGACATGCCTGGTGGCGAGACAACACTCTCCTCCACAGTTACTGTTACCTTTCTCTTCACCCTTCACCACCACCTCTGGCTGTCCTTCTCTTATAAACAACAGTTTTGATCTTTATCCAGAAGAAAGTTGTCCCTTCTCTCAAGTGGTTTACTTTTATATTGGTATATTTTGTTCAGAATGTTTATTTTTGTTTAGAATTAAATGAAAATATCTGTTCTCATTCAAAATAGATTCAAGCCTTTGAATAACAGTCTTTCCCAATAACAGGTGTTTAATCTGCCTAAAGACTCATGTTCTAAGGGATCCCCACCCAACCCTAAGGCAATGGGAAACAGGTGGGTGAACTCAGTGTCTGTCTGCACTACACTAAACACTAAGCTTGGAAGGAGTCATGACAGCAAGGAAGTGAGTACACACCAGGTCCTTCTTTGGTCTGTGGGGTGAAGTCCCGGCCACACTGCCCCTTGTTGTTGATGCCAAAGCTGAACACGTGACCCTTGTTGGTGAGGGCCAGGGTGTGTGCCTTGCCCAGCGCCACACTGCTTACATGCACGTCCCGCAGGTCTGTCACCAGCCCTGTCAGGTGAGGAAGGGACGTCACTGTTACATATTCATAAAACAATCTCAGAGGTTAGAGATAAAACTACTCAACATTAAAGATTTGCATAGCCTTCTCTGGGGATGAAGGAGAGAGAATACTAAGCTGCTGGGTGATGTAGCTGACATGAACTTAACATAGATGGAAATATACAAAACTAAGTACAGTGAAGACTCAATTCTCAAACATCTTGGAAGTTGAACTGTTCGGTACTCAAATGCAAAAATTCAACTTGGTACTCAAAAAACTATCTGGTATTGAACGTCTTCACATGGGATTGTGAACAAAGGCTCCTGGCTTCTCCCTCCCTGCCGTTCCCAGTTGTCCCACTGCGGTCATAAGAATAACAACATTCACCTGCATTCTGTTTGTGGTTTATCATTTACAATCTTACAATGGCACCACCAAAGAGGCTTTCTAGTGGTGAAAATAAGCCTAAAAAGAAGAATGAACTGACGACCATTAAACAGAAAAAGGAAATTATTGATAAATATGAGAGAGGAGCAAGAATCACCAATTTTGCAGCTAAGTATTGTATGGCAAAATCTACAGTAGCCCCCATATTGAAGAATTAGGAGGCCATTAAGGGAGTTGATGTGGTGATGGGTGTGAAAAAGTAACTTAAGCGACCCGTGGCAATGGAAGAAATAAAAAAATTGTTGATATAAAAATTTTTACATTGAAATTTTTGTAAACTTGAGGTTTTGCTGAAGTTAGACTAAATTACCTGATTTATAGGTATCCGTAATCAAACTCTTTGATACACGAACAGCTATTTGGAAATAACGAAGTTTGAGTATTGAGTCTCCACTGTACTGTGAGTGCAAAAGATTACTCATTTTCTGGCTACAAGTGTACTACTGCAGCACTTACCGGTGGTGGCATCGCAGTGGGAGGTATCCTTGCCAAACATGTACAGCTCACCGTCCCGAGTGACCAGTGCTGAGGTGCCGTTGTTGCAGCCGCTGCTCACCACAAACTGCCCATCCATCTTGATCATCTTCTTAGGCTTGACTGGCTTGGGTTGCCGCCGTCCCTTGCCTGCAGGGAGTGCACAAAGAATACTGAGTGAGGGAACTATGTGAGGAATTGATGCATAACAAACTGAAGGAAGAAAAGATTATTGATATGAAGACTAACAAAGAGGGAGAAACTGTTCAATAAGGAAGCTGCATGAGGCAACTGATGTATAGGTAACCACAGGAGGAAATGAACATTGACATAAGACTAAAAGGATAAAGTATTGAGTGAGCAAGGTACATGAGGAGATTAGTGTATAAGTCAGTGGAGGAGATGATTATCACATTACAAAGCTAAAAGTGGTGTCATCATGGACATCAAGAGACATAGAGAAGTTACATTGATGGGATGGATGTGTAGATGACTGGAGAAGGAAATGATCTCTGAATTATAAGTCCTGAACTGTTAACATTAAGGGATATAGTAAAGATTCCCAGCTATGTATGAGAGGAGCTGTTACTCTTGTACAGACATAGTTGTAAGCTGAACAACAACCACTGTACTGTGTATCATTCTTCACTCTTCAACTACGTATGACAATCTCTGCAAAACTGACAAATAATAGATTCTTGACAGTAAAACAACACACCTATAAAATTACCAACACACACACACACACACACACACTTACTAGCATCTCCATCCTCCCCTCGCCGTGCAGTACCCACAAAGAAGGCAGCGCCCTCATCAGACACCAGCACAGCGTGTTGTCCCTCATGGCCGACAGACAGCTGGATCACACGTGGTGACTTGGTGATGGTCAGCTCTGGCCACCGTGCCCCCGGACCACTGCCACTGCCACTGCCACTGGGACCCACCACGGCCGCCCCACCACCCTTCCCTCCACCCACTCCCACCCCACCACTGGTTCCTGGAACATTACCACTGGGACCTGCACCAATGTTGGCACCTCCACCCCCTCCTGCTCCTGCTGCTGCTGCGGCGGCAGCAGCGGCAGCTGCGGCTGCTGCTGCTCCTCCACTGCCACTGCTGCCTGTTGCTGCACTGCCACTGCCTTGCTTCATGCCCACTGAGGATGCCTTACCACTGAAGAATATCTTGGAGACAAAAAGGAAAAGTGATAGGCATATGTGTGTGTGTGTGTGTGTGTGTGTGTGTGTGTGTGTGTGTGTGTGTGTGTGTATTACTTATATATACATATATGATGGTGCAAAGGAACTCATGTAAAACAAATTTGCATTACCTGTAAATATATAAATATATATATATATATATATATATATATATATATATATATATATATATATATATATATATATATATATATATATATATATATATAAAGACTGATGAATAGTGCAAATGTAATAAAACACGTACAATGAATCAAGTACACAGGTTGTGGTGGACTCACCTTCCCACCCACCGTCCTGACAAGGGTGAAATCCTTGCCAGAAGCTACTGTCAGAATGTCCTCATCAAGGCCAGTCGACAGAGAGGCAGGTGGCTCGGAGCCCCCAAGTGTCTGTAGGAAAGATAACATCAGCCCTTCAGTCATCAGTACTGTTTCTCACACCACAACTTCCCAATGACTGACACAAGACAGCACTGCACATGTAGGTTTAGGGAAAAGACATTCCTATTCTCAAATAATTAAAAGAACATTTGCATTAGAATGTGGAGAAATATATGCAAGAATGGAACATCCTTTAAGATGAAACACACAGTCAAATATACTAAATGCTGTACAAATGCAAGTTATAATGTACACAATGTACAAAAATATAAAAAAATCAAGAAAATTCACATGAAGTGGTAATAACAGAATCTAGCATGAAAACATCCAACACAACAAACGTGTAAAATGTTAATACATTGGTAAACAGAAATGACATGAAGATACAATCATTAACTTAATAATGTATATCCATTGATGCATTAATGTTGCTGTGGTGTGTGTGTGTGTGTGTGTGTGTGTGTGTGTACCTTTCCCCACTCACCTGGATGCACCGGATGGCAAGACTCAGGTTCAGCTCACTGACCAGAGGCATCGGCTTCACCAGTGGGTTGTACGTCCTCACCACAAAACCATCCTGATGGGATACACACAAACTGTTAATCGTCTAATGTAGGGAAATCATATTCAGAACTTTTACCGCAATGTATCTATGTACCAGACCAGCTGGGTTGCCCCTCACCAAATTGGGCCTCTCCTGATCTTTCCCCATCCCAAATGTATCATAGGGACAACATTATCACATACAGTAAGGGAAGACTGTTAATCCAAAGAGAAGGGAACCCAAAGTTGTTTGGATTATCAGAATGTACTCCTGAAAATACCACATGCCAGGACCTCCATATAGATGAGGACAATTTTGGGTTTCACACATCCACCAACTTTCTTTTTTTGGTTGTTTTTCTGATGAGACTAAAAGTATTGAAGTGGCACTTTAAAGAGAGTGATCGAGATTTTCTGACAGATCCAAAGACATTAAGAACCAAGAGCCAGACACACTGTATGATAAGCCTAGATTTAGAAGACCGATGAAATAAATATTCTAAATTACTTGCCTGTATCTGTGCAAGCATGAAAACAAAGAGGAGTGAACAAGAGACATGACAGACTAGAAACACAAAATCCCCAGGGAAGGAGGCTGCCTAGTAAATCACACACCCAGTCAGGCCCACCTCACACCATTAAAGAAAGACACAGATGAGGGGCTCACCTCTCTGTCTGGGGAGATGTGGCCTATGTTGATGCCATCACTGAAGGGGAGGCCACGGGACCAGCCGGGAGCAGAGCACTGGTACACCTCGGCCACCTTGAGCACCTCTCGGTCGATCACTACCAGCTCCCCACTGCTTCCCTCAGGACGGTAGAACACGTCACCCTGTGGATAAGTTGGTGCTTGAAAGTATAGGTGTGAGTAGTGACCACAGAAGACACGAAGGCTGTGTTGCTACTCATATCAAGAGGGAAAGAAGGTATACTGTAGCTGTGTGCAGAGTATAAGACAAAGACTGTGTTGTTATTCCTAGGTCAAGGCAAGCACATAAGAAAAGGTAAAATACTGTGATAGATTAAGAAGATATGAGTTTCAGTGGCTTCACTACACCCATTCTCTTTTCTATAGAACTGTGAAAACAAAAGAAAAATGAGGACAAAATGTTTTGGGAAAATACAAAATATCTCTCGTATACAAGCCACAAGTGGAATAGGCGTACAGAACCTGGTGGAAAGAGACAATCTCATCAACCACCCAAGAGCTAAGGCATTCTGTGCTGGAGAGGCTGTTGGCTGTCCCTAACCCTAAAGATTTCAGATATACACAATATTTTAGCACTAACACTCTACCAGCACAAAGACTTCAACAAATCTTACATGAGCAAATCCCAGCCAGCCTCTTTGCCTCGGATAGAAGTCTGGCCTGTGGATGTAGACATGTCCCTTCATGGTGCCCCCAAAGCCTGAGCCAATCTTGAAGAGGCCATGGGCATTGTGTACAAAGAGGTAGTGTCCATCACAGGTCATGGTGCTGTCTTCCTTGGACTCCTCACCGTCAGTCATAATCTTAACAGTGAACCTGTCAATGAGCGCCGCCTTGGGAACGCCGCACAGCAGCCAGTCCGGCCGAGACGTCTTCCCCAGCAGCACGGCGTGGACGCTGCGCTGCAGGTACGTCAGGATCACCGGCACCTGCTTGACGGAAACAGCAAAGTAGGTGAGACCAGCCACCTCTCACACTACTCTCCTCCACTAATGCTGTATACAAATGGAGTAAGGTTGTAAAATCTGTTATCATGATATCTTTCTTATACATACTACTAGTTAACAGAGTTTTCCATCTTTTACTTATGAAATGAACTTTAACACATAGCATTCCAAAAGGATTCATACAACATCATGGTCTTCAGTGTTCTTTACTAGTCAACAGCAACAAACTTTTGTCACATTCTTATCATTTAATCAACTCAATCTCAAATGAGTCCACTATCTGATACAACACACTCATCAATATTTCTTTCTAATCAAAGATTGATCACACTTTGAAATTATTACCTTACTAATGAAAAATTCAAATGAAAAAAACTATAATCCTTCCTTTCTGAGGACTCTTCATTTCTATTAGTTAATATTGTTGGTTAGGTTAGCTTGTATTTGGTTGAAAAAAAAAAAATCAATCTCTCTGTGTTTCTTCTACAGTCTAATCTTTGAGGGTCAGCCCACCTGGATGCTCTGACTGGCCAGCTGGCGGGAAGTCATGAGGATGTCTGCAGTGGCCCTGAGGAACTTGCCAGTCTCTCCACGTGCCACCACCAGGGAGAGGAGGCACGCACAGGCCACACCCACCAGCGGGGAGGATGGGCAGGTGAGCACGTCCCCATTGCTTGCCGTGGCCAGCCGCAGCAGCAGGTTGAATAAAGTGTCTGTGGAGGAGAAAGGTTAGGGATATCATGACATAAGGAAAACTGCCCCAAGTCAATAGGAATAGACATGGGAGTCTTAGTATGAAATATACCTGCCAATATTCATGGATCCTTCCTGTCTGTAAATCTCTCCGTCTCATTTCAAGAGCTCTCTATCATGGCTCAGCACTGACAACCTGATTACTGAGTCTATTCCAGTCATTTGACATTCTATTTGAGAACCAATTTCTTACTACTAACTCTTTTGAAATCCAACTTGATGATTACTCTTGAACATATCATCTCCAGTCCTCATTACTAAACCCAATAAAGATTTTGTTTATATCATCCTTATCATATCCCCTTCATAAGACACTTTAATGCCTCTATCCATTCCCCTCTTAACCTCATAATACCCTTTCACTGTTCTCTATTTCATATCATCAGGAAAGAACACCATACTGTACTGGAAGTAAAGAAAGGTAGAGTATGAACAGTTACAACAATATATTTTGTGCAGATTATAGTTGAATCTTACATAGTTTTATATATGACACTCACCTATGACCTCCTGAGGCTCATTACGCAGGGCATCAGGCTGTTGGCCCTGCAGGATGTCTAAGAGAGCCTCGAGAGCCCGGATACACAGGGCTGGGTAGGCAGAAACTGAGCCTCGGATAAGCTCATACACACTCACCAGGCCCAGACCCACCATCTGATAGAGACCACACAATATTAATCAAAGTGGTAGTGGGTGATGAGTGATGAATGAAGCTTGGTACACTTATGGTCAATTGTTCAGTAACTTCACACACTCCTTCCTAAAGTTTGAATAATTTTGCTCAATCCCACACACACACACACACACACACACACACAGCCCCACACACACACACACACACACACCTTAGGGATGGGAACAGATGACTCTCTGCCTCGCTCCTGGTCATCATCAGTGTCAGAGTCAGAGGGGAGGGGCTGTGTGGTGGCCAGGTACACCCCCTGAGCCTGGCGGGCAGAGTTCTCCAGCACCAAGCCCCGCACGTGGGCATACACAGCAAAAGACGAGGGGTTGCCGGGCAGCTCCAACACTGGCATGAGGGTGTTGCATGCATTGTTCCCGGCAGCCACATCCCCCTGCAGACACAAATAAAAATTATCAATATTGTCATTAAAATATCAGTGTAATGTTTTTGTCTGGAAATGTGAACCCTCAGACAGAGCTGACATTGTGAATAACGTGTGTGTGTGTGTGTGTGTGTGTGTGTGTGTGTGTTGCTTTGCCTGGGCTAACCCATGTGGTATTGCTGTCCTGTGTATAAATGGATGTACAGTACAGTAAGTGCATGATTCTCTGGTATCTATGTAAGTGTATGAGACGTGCTTGGTCAATCACAGCATTATATAACTCCCTTCCCTTGCCAGTCAAGAGATAAACTCACATAACTTACTTGTCTGAAATCAATGAACTTGTGCTTATGATCAACACCACAAAAGTAATATTGATCTGAAATACCATAAGATCTATCTGAATCTTTTCATACACTAACACACATCACTTAGACTCTTAGAAATACATCAAGCAAAATATGGAACAAGATAAATAGTAAATAAGTAAAAAAAAACATCCTTCAGTTGTTTGGCCACAATAAATGCTTCAGCTCATCAAATCCTGTCAATGCAAGTGGTGCAGCACCTTTCCGTAGGAGAAGTGTTGTGGTGCAGCAGGGTGTAACAGAGCCACATGAACAGAAGTGTAAGTTAGAATGAGGCTCCAGGGTTCTTCCACATCTTCCTCCTCACATGGTGTGGGTACAATACTGGTGGCGGTCCCAGTGTCACTGCTGCTGTCGCTTTCTTCCACATCCAGAATTGTGGGTTGATGGGCAGTGTGGTGAAGGCTGGCTTCTGGATGCTCCTCACCTGACACAGTTTGATACTCAAAGATGGGAGAGTTTTCAATATCATAACTCACTGATTTTTTTCTTTGTCTACCTGCTGCTGCCAGACAAAAGGAGGTTGACCTGGAATTTTTCTGAGGTTTCTCAAGGATATCCTGTTTACATGACATAAAAGAAACAGATCTTGGCAATCCTTCAGATACATTACAACTATTCACTGGCTGGTCTACAATACTGTTTTGCTCTTCTGGGAACATTTTTTCTTCTTGCAGCTGTTGTATCAGGCTGCCAGCATCAAGGAAAGGTCTCCCTTCCAACGGTGGAAACACTGGGGTCACCTGCCCAGAGTCACTGCCTTCATCCACCTCCTGGAGCCCTACTTCAGAAGAGAACATGGTCTTCATTTCCATGTGTCCCAGGGCCTGGTGTGCTGTCATCAGCTCACTGCCCGCCAGGCTTATCATGGACCTCCTCCTGTGCTTGGGAGGCACTGCTGGTCCTGCCGTGCCTCGACTCACCACGCTGGGGGCGGAAGGTATTCCAGCGTGGGAGTGCCTTCTTCCCCGAGAATCTTTGGGAGAAGTACTTGCACCACTGGGGATCCTTGGCAAGAGCATGGTGGGGATGCATGAGGCCCTCCTGGCACTGGGGCCCTTCATCATTCCCTGCATCACCAGCCAGCTGTCCACCGAGTACTTGCGGCCCTTTTCTGGCCCTGGGGTGGGCTTTCTTTCTTGTTTAGCCTCTTGGAGGGTGTTCAGGTTGCCACCCTGGACCAAGTGCCTGAAGGTCTCGTTGTTCACATTGCGGATGCAGTCGTCAAAGTCTTCATTTTTGTTTTTTGATGTCATGTTGAATTCCAGAGTAAGCAACCACCAGCCCAGTAGTGAGTGTGTCCTGTCTACCACAACCTCACACTGGCCCTCCACCAACTGGGAGGAGCCACCAACTCATACAAAAATACTCTCCATCAGATAAGATCAGTCTGGTACAAAGACTGAGACCACAGCATTGTCAGGGAAAAGTCTCTTACAACATGAAATAAAAGAAATACTGACTTTTTTTTACACAAACCATTACTACATATCAAGAAAAACTAAAATAAATTGTCACATAGTTAAAGTGATGCATCTTAATGAGATTCAATGTAGCCTTAGTTCACAATTTACAAAGCATGCCATCCCTTTGAACCTTTTATGACCCTCCCCCCCCAAAAAAAAAAGAGCTATATTCTTCGATTTCCACATGCAAAGAAATACTACAGATCTCATTATCCACTGAAGACACATCAAACAATATCTAAAGGCAAGACTCTCTCATAACAAAACATGCATTATCAGTCTCCATCTCTTGCTATTGTTGCTTCTGTACACAAATACACTCTGTCCTTGGCAGGGTGCAGAGACTTCCACCGATTCTGTACCTCAATCTAAAGCTATCCCACCAAGCATTCTGTTCACTCAGCTATGTCATGTTCTTATAGCACAGCACATATACTCTGACAGCACCAATTTGGCCAGTGACTAATCTGGATACTTAACTGGAATCTCTGCATAGGAGAGCATGCTGAGATTAAGTAGTTGGTGGCTGGCTGGTTGCATTGGAGCATGTTCCTTGAGTGCAACTGAGTAATTCCTTTGGTATAACAGTGTGACTAACTAGGCAGGACTTGGTAGGAGCTTATAAACAGTCTTGCTAGTTGACTCACTCCTTTAGGTGAGGTTCTTAGATTTGAATTGATAGTGAGTAACCAATGCAAATAATCAATACATAATGTGTAGTGTTTTCCGGGAGACACATCCTGAAAATCTGATGAAACCAATGATCTGAAGCACTCCTGGTCCCCACATTGGCAGATTAATGGATTTTTATTGTATTTCTGACAACAATTTAAGTCTCAACCTTCCTTTGTAGTGCCCCGGTGAGCAAGACAATGCAAAACAACACACTGTGACCACCCACCTTCTTCTTTTTGTCCTTGTGATGTTTGTTGGATTTTGTCTTCCGTCTGAGTTTTCTTCGATCTTTCTTCTTTCTGTTGGGAGAGAAGAGATGCATCAGCTACATCCCTCACACACTTGTCCTCATTCCAGGCAACAGCACATGTGAGTCATGAATTATTACAACATCTACAATTGGAATGCAAAAATAAACAAAAAGCATTATCATAAGTTTCAGAGACTATGTTACAAGATTATTTACTTCTTGTCATGAACATGAACTCTGAGGAATGACTTACTGTACATCCTAGCTAAACTGTGATTACTATTAGACATGAATGCTATTCTTGACACAAAGCAAGACCAAATATTTCTACCATATCTCTATCTTACTCATATCAAGACAAAGATGGAAAAGAAGGCCAGGTCTTAAAATTTCTATCACATTTCAACCTCACTCATATCAGACCAAGGGTTTTGGAGGAAAACATAAAAATCCCTAGAAAAGAAGCCAAGCAACACTAAAATACGAATCCATGAAAAGGTTAAAAAGCAGATAACCAATACTGGAAGCTAAACCCGGAAAGAGATAAGGCAGCACCTGAGGTCGTACCTGAGGTCTGGCAATGCTCTGTATAGGGCATGGAAGTCAGCTCGCAGCCTCTCCCCATCCTTCATGTACAAGCCCACCCTGGCCCGCACATTGTTCTCCTTGGCACAAATCTTCTCGATGGTTCCCTGGCTGGACGCCGAGCCCTCAGAGGAGCCAGAGCCGTCGGACTTGTCATCAGCAGTCATGGTGTGCAGTGGGGCAGGTTCCCCACTCTCTACCTGCACCTCACGCCTGGGAATAGATTTTAAAAGTGACTGGTGTGTCTTACGATATAAATAGGAAAAAGAAATGTGTCACATGAAACAATGATGATGATTTTTCTACAAAATCTATTTGTTTTATTGGAAGTGATGTGAACATTCCTACAAATGATTTCTTTCTCCAGTATGTTTACAATAGAGTTGCACATTTGTATAAAGTGTCAATTACTTTAGAATTGTAGATGGTGTTATAACATGTATTATGTGCTTGAAAAAAAGGACTCTAAAAAATACATATAAATACTGTGTTATTGTCTTTTTATTCATATAATGTGGACATTTTACAGAAATGTATAGGTTAAAGGAGACCACCACATGGAGATCTCATATCTGAAAGCCCACCCCTTTGGGAACCATTACCCCAAGTGGATGCCCAATCTCCTCTTAGACTGTGGCCAGGATTCAAACACATGCACTTAAGGATCTCTCCAATCCCAGAGCTAGCATGATTCCATTGTACCACAGCACCCACAATAGTTTTCATAATTACTGTAATTACTCTAGAAATCCAAATTGCACAGGAATAAAGGAAGCATCAACTAAGAGTGATGGGACATGTGACACAGCTTTAAAAAGGATGTCAGTGCTGCAACTCCTAAATGGTGAATGGACTTGCTAAACCAACTTACATATAACCAATCACAATCCAAGATTAAACAGAAAAAAAATATATGCAAAGCCAAGAATGACAGGAAGTGAAAGCAGCATTCATGATTGCTTTAAAACTACACTAATAACTCCTAAACATGGCATGACACACACATACACACACATAATAAAAAAAAATTGTGAGTGTCAATTGAGTTACATTTTTCCTATTAGATCAACCCCTTAAATGTCCCACCATCCCCACAAAAAAAGTCATTAGCTGAGTTCTTAACCTCTTCAGTACTGGAATGCATTTCCAAACTTATTCTGCTTATTATTTGTTGATTTTCTACAACTTCAGAAACTCATGCAGGGAATAAAACAGTTCAGACTCTGGCCATTAATCTTCTGACTATCATAGACCCTTCTTAATGCCAATAAAATCAACTAATCACACACAAAACCTGTGGTAAAAATGAGTCCCAGTACTGAACACTGAGTATCCTTGGTAAAAAGATTCCCAAAGCCAGCCCTCCCCCACAAAAAAGAGTGTTATCAGCCAAGTGACAATGTTAGTTATTCTTCAGCACTGAATGGCCTTACTAAACAGATTCCCATACAGTTAGCAAACAATCCAAACTGCGGCACCCAAAAAAGCCTTAAGCATCAGCTGAGAATGACAGATAGTGACACAAACATCACAGTCCCTTTACAGAGCAATGACTTACTCTTCAACACTCCATGGCCTTGCTGAACAAAGCCCTATGCAATCAATCACACATGTAACCAAACAGGGAAAAAAAAAGAACAGATCAGCTGAGAATGACAGATGACACACACAACTGCTCTGTTTACCCTCCCAGCAGACCACTATCAAACCCAACCCATGACACCCGACCATGAGGCGCCTTTACTGCATTTTAAGCGATAAAACCCCAATAAAATCTTCTGGAAAGGAGCAAAGATACAAGCCTGTAATCTCAGCTGAGCGAGTGTCACCCCCTCCCTCCCTCCCAGGCCAGCACCGATAACTCACTCACTCATTACGCCATAATTACTCATCTCCTGACACAATCTCACCTGGATTTGTTCTGTGGTCATGGCTGGGGTTGTTCTCCGTGTGCCCATCAGCCTGGTGAGAGAGCCAGGAGGGTGAAAAGGGTGTTATTAGCAGCGCGGCGCCTCGTTCCTCTCTCTCTGTTTTCATCTAGCAGAAGACATGCCTGTCTCCGAATCTCCTGCCTCTTGTTCACTATTGCCAAACTACTATGTATATCTCCTTCTTATCTGCAACGAATAGATATACTAAATAAGTGAGATGATAACTGAATATTTACTGTAATTTATGGTGGTGATAAATAAGAATTTTCGTTTTGTTTGAAGTGTATTCCAAGAAGGAGACATACGTGCATCAGTGTGGATGGCACTTGGTTATCTGAAATATGCATGCTTTGATCAATGGAAATAAATGGCAACGTTTCTGGAAAGCATAAGATGGCTTAAAAATAGACAATTCAATTTTAGTAATCATATAATGGAGAAAAAAAGCTATACGTGTTCGATTCCTCGGCTTTGGTTTTGTTCGTATGCGCTTTTGTTGTTCGTGATATGAAACAAATAATATATTAGAGGAAGTCTGGTTATTCACCTACCTAGCCCAAATGGTTGTCAATGAAGATCAAGTGATAAATCATGTAATGTCAATTCACAGAAAATTCCTTAGCAGAACATAGGTCAATCAATGTCCGATTCCACGTATTATTTAGAGAGAGAGAGAGAGAGAGAGAGAGAGAGAGAGAGAGAGAGAGAGAGAGAGAGGGGGGGGGGGGGGGGAATAAACCATGAGTGGAATAAATTTTTATCTTGTCCAATTTGTAATGAATAGAGGTCAAATGATAAGCTACTGAATCTAGCGCTCACTTGTCAAGTATTTATCAGCTGATAGATAGAATACATCGCATGAAACACGTACCTATACGTAGTACTCCATAACTAATTATGTTGATTAATCAACACAACAGTAAATTTAGTTATTATCATTAGTAATAATTTGATTTGGGTATGATTTTGGATTTCTCTGAGGTTAAGAATGGTAATGTACACACACACACACACACACACAGTCCTATACCGCGAGGACATGTGTAGCTATTAATCTTTAGCAAAGAGGGTACGTAGCTTACTTGTTGGTATATCCATCCACAGCCCGTATAGAGTTGGGGGAGATAGCTGCTAGCTCTGGGTGTACCCGAACAACTCCATAGAAACAAAAAGGGGGTATTTCTGAGATATAGCTTTGAAAATATCAGAGTTTAGTAGCCAATAATTATGTGAGCTGCTGCATGCGGCACGAAACTTTGCAGTGCACCTAATCCCTAACATGGTGATGCTGTGTGTGTGTGTGTGTGTGTGTGTGTGTGTGTGTGAGGTGCATGCACACAACGTACATCACATTGCAAGAAAGTGACCCTCCCAGTAGCTAATACTTGTAGCTTATATTAACATGAGGCACATCGGCACAACATATATGTAGTATGTACTGTACCATATGTATCTCCCAAGGATCACGGGTGTCATCATTACCTTGGGACACACACACACACACACACACACAGAGAGAGAGAGAGAGAGAGAGAGAGAGAGAGAGAGAGAGAGAGAGAGAGAGAGAGAGAGAGAGAGATTCTTGACCCATCAATATGACTAAAATAATTTATCTTTTCTTATCAGTCATTCAGCTTGCCTGCACATTATTTGCTGCGCGAGCGCACGAACGAACTTGCGCGTGCACGCACGCATATCTAGCTCCATGTGATGGAGATAAGCAAAAGCAAAAGGCCAGAATGGGGTTACAAAATGGAACAGGAAGTAATACTGAAGAACAAGGAGGAAACAGATCTGGGCGTGTTGATGCACGATGCACTGAGCGCAGAGCGGCACATAACCAACTATTTGGATCAACATACAAGATATTAACCCAAATTTGAGACAAGGCAGCAAAATGGTTTTCCTTGTCCTTGCCTATCTCAGCACGGCCCTGCAGTGGGATCAGCTGGCTAGTCATGGGGAACTGCAAGGGGAACTGTAAAGACAATGGAGGAGGCTCTGAGGAAAGATGAGAAGTAAATCAATGATATCGATAAGTAAACAGTATTCACATAGCTGATTCTGTTAGAACCCACGAAAATAAGGGAAGCTGCAAGATATCAGAATTACATATCTAGAATTACATAGAAATTCAGACCACACAGACCCTAGGGTCCAAGCTAGGCGATCTGTCCTTAATCTAAAGCAAGGATTCTTATAATATCCTTGATCTAAAGTAGAGGTTTTCAAAAGCAAGCGAGTACGAGTGAAGCAGTCTGAACAAAAGTGGTTATGAACAATCGTAGCCAAACAGCTTCCAGTGCGCTTGATGATTTCCTCTTTATCGGATATATTGGTTGAGGAGAGAGAGAGAGAGTCCTTCGCTCGTTTGTCTCTTCCCACACACAACTACTTCTTGGCCGCACACACACGCACCCTGAACCAAACCGAATGGGGACTGGCACACAAGTAGTCATATCCTTACTGCACATCAGGTTCCTCCGATCCATGCTGCAATAGGATCACCAGCAGGGGTTAAGTTGGATCGTGAAGAGCAGTTCAGGGATTCGCTCCGTGTCGGTACAGAGGAATTAAAAATAAAGAGCAAAAACAGAGATTTTAAAAAGTTGTAGAAATAGCAGAAATTGATAGAAGTTTTAAAAAGTTGTAGAAATAGCAGAAATTGATAGAAATTAAGAGAAATAGAAAGAAATTCAAAGAAATACATATCTTGTCTCCAGTTCTGACTCTCCTACCTTCCTTCCTTGAGAGTTAAAATAGTGGTTTTGTACGATAGTCTGTTTTTCCCTCCACACACTTCCCCACTTTTTCCAAAGTTACCAGACTATGATATAAAGAAGGAAATCTTTCCATTCATCATAACAAGATAAATATATATAGCCGAAAGGAGCAACACATTAATCTTGAACCTTCCTTGGTAGTGGCATCCCTTGGGCATCATCCTTCTATACTGTATTCCAATGATTATAATATCCTTGCTCCATTCTATAACACCACCACCACCATCATCATCATCAGCTGATTGCCGTGGTGGTCTGTGTTTACACGACTCAGCTGTGCAGTGCGTGGCTGATGGTGACAGGTAGTGTGGGTGGGTGTAACCTTAGCAGTGACAGCCCGGGGGCCCTACGCAGTGACGCCTCAAGAACGTAGGCACACTGGCTGGGCAAACATAAGGTTGTACTGTGAGTGACAGTAAACCAGTGACAGAGGCGAGTCACTCAGCACAGCTCGGGTACATTCCACGGGGAGTGACCAGCCACCCCACAGGTAAGTGTTGGCTGTACTGGGGCACCTCTTTGCTGCTGTAAAGAAAGAATGTAAGGATAATAGTGAGGACTAATGGAGATAACCGTGGTTTACTAATTCTCAGAAACTGCTTCCCATTCAAATATGACGCTTTTTCATTTCGTGAACCGCACTGTATATAATGGAATCACAGGCCAGATTTTCCTCAAATGTTTCAGTGAGTGTTTTGAGTTCTGCCACTCCCAAGAATATGCAAATATATTGAAAAAAGAATAAATAAACACTTGACATCAGCAGGATGAAAGATATTTCCAGGTTGAAGAAAGAAGTAAAGACTCTTGTGTTCCCTGAACAGAACTCTTGTGTTCCCTGAACAGAACAAATGATGAGTAGTTACGTCCAAGTCCAGTTTAAGTTTTTTTTTTCTGTATATCAGTAACTAAATCTGTGTCAGTTTATTTTTATTAATATATCCATATAAGGTAAAAAGTTATTTTCTTCTAATTCAACCATTTATCTTATGTTATGAGGTTAGATATTCCTGGAATTTTTTTTACATGAAATTTCTCTTTAAAAATAAAGAAACTATCTCTCTCTCTCTCTCTCTCTCTCTCTCTCTCTCTCTCTCTCTCTCTCTCTCTCTCTCTCTCTCTCTCTCTAT